>CALNHX010000007.1:0-600000 GCA_940337035.1 Agriotes lineatus
GGAAAAATAGTATGTGTATCTTGGACGAAAAGCAACATTTCCAGACTCCTGTGTTGTTGGGCTCGGCATTCGCCTCGCCCAACAATATTCACAGTCGTCTGGGAATGTTACGCTTTTCGTCCTAGATACACAATATACTATTGCAAAGCAAACCTGTTAGTTTTTTGAAAAGCGATGCAGGGTAATGATTTCTTTTGCAAGCTGCTAGCACTGTACCGAACGAACTGGCTGTTAAACGAAACCTGCGAATAATTAACCACAAGGGATTTTTTTACTGCCCTATGGTTTACTCAAATATAGTTATTGCTTAGGAGAAACATTCACTTTTTGTTCAAAATAACTAATTTTTTCAGATATATTTTGATATTCTGCGAAGAAAATTATATAACTAATCTGCGGAACAATAATATCTTCCTGTGCAGTAAGTCTAGGTGCTAGAAGCCAACTGAATCCTACCACCCCTCCAAACGAATCAAATTTTTCTCTAAGCGTTTCGATCTCTTCCTTGGTAACACTTCTCTTTGAAGCTCGATATTCCTTAGACGGCAAAAACAATTCATCGATTGTTCTCACGTTTTCATCAAGTGCTTTGGATTGTTTAGGCACTGACCAGCTACATGACTGGTCTGTAACTGATGTATTGTAATGGGCAAATAGTGCCAGTGCAGCAACATGATGACATGAAACTTGTCCACGAGGACATGTGCAAGAAGTTGAGGTTATGTTTTTGTCTTCATCGAAGAAGATCTACAAAGTAAAAATATATACTTAGTATGTCGTTACTACTTAGAATCCATCTGAAGCAGCAATCAGTATTTTAAATAATTATACTTTTTAAGCTAAACTTTATCTTACCTCAACATTGTATCACTTATCTTTAATGCTTGCCTGTACTGTACATGTACCCAGGGGTGCCAGATCGTGTCAAGCTGAATTCGTTAGCTTCGTCGGAAAAAATCGTGAAATTTCGGAAATGGATGAGATTTGAAACTATGGATGCAAATAAAAAAGAAGCTATTTTAAAATTAATAAAATATGGAATATATGCTGCAGATTTATTAAACATTAAGTACATAGGTTGTACATATATAAATAACTGCAAGAGCATTACAAACATTTTAAATAATTGCCATAAATTAAAAAATTTAATTAATATAAAGTAGATGTTAAATGGACTAAATATTTTATTATAGAAATAACACATGAATTCTAAAAATAAAAATATGGCTACATAGAATATAGTACATATACATAGACCTAAGTATGTATACAGAAAAAAAATTGTTCGACTACTCAAAATCTGAAGAATCTGTGTCCGGGATGACTGGTTAGGAGGGATAAAGTACTTGACTATTAATTTTTTTAAATTAAATCTGTGCTTATCTTGAAATTATGTAAATACCTATTTCTTGAAAGAACATTTAATTCCGCTTTCAACCGCAACTTGAGACTTCTTAATGTGAACCATAGATAGCAGCAGTATTTGATGATAATGCGGGAAATGATAAAATCAGTGACAGCATACATTAAATCATGTATTAAGACTAACACACATTTTTTTCTATTTAACCATTTAGTGTTACAATTTTTTATAGAATTATTTTAATTAGAATTGATACAAAAATCGTGAGATAAATAGTCCTTATCGTGAGATCGTGAGATTTGCAATGAAATCGTGAGAACTCACGATAAATCGTGAGATCTGGCACCCCTGCATGTATCATTTAATACTGAACAGAAAAAAAAAGACACTATTCAATTCAACAGTATTGGCGGTATCCAATATGAAAGAAAGTTGCCCGGAGGCTATCCAAAAATGTCCATAAAACGCTTTCCAGAGACTTTCCATTTGAAAATATATTTTTTTAAACTTTTCCTTACTGCCAATCTCTAGCGTGCTTTTAAAACTTTCTTTAGTGCAACAAAAGTTATTAAATCCGTCCTACATTTTAAGTGCGGCATATGCCGCAGGTTTCAGCTAGTTTATAGATAATACGTAGAAATATTTCAATTTGAAGATTTTTATCTAAAGTGCATGTGGATTATGTCGACCATCTTAAGTGCAATTACCGCCAACAAATCTTTTAAGGTAAGTAACAAATGACGAAATATATTATAAAATACAAAATTGTTATACAGTATGTCCCCGGATTGGGTTACAATTGGGGAAAAAAGTATATTTTTGACTTCTCAAAAAAATCACTCTTTATAAAAAACCCTGCTTGTTTTCAAATTACAAATGCACTTGTCAAAATTTAAATATCCTTTTACGTATACGGGGAAGGTTCGAAAATATGAAAATGGCTGAAGAATAAAGTACCCTTATTTTCCAAAATATACAATAATGTTAATTGAAAATATTTGTTATAACATTTCTATTAAAAATTATAATGGCTTTGAATTGCTATTGATGTTTGTATCTCGTATTATTAATTTTTTTTAACATACTTGTGTCTTTGTTGACAGAAATATGAGATTTTTAGCATCAATTACGGGCCACACAAATTTCAGGTTAAGTGACCGAAACTCAAATTTGACAATACACTCTTATCGTATTCGTCAATAAATTAACTTTGAAGTATCGCGTTTAGTAATTCGCAGGGTAGTAGAAGAATAAGAAAAACCAGTGGAAATTGTTTTTTAGAGCAGGTGGCTGTGACCTTATATGTGACACCTACTTTTAATTCTAAGCAACTTTTTCAAATAACATTGTATATTTTGAATAACAAGGGCGCTTTATTCTTGATCCATTTTCATATTTTCGAACCTCCCCCGTATACGGAAGAGGATATTTAAATTTGTAGAAGTGCATTTTTAATTTGAGAACAAGCAGCGTTTTCTATAAAGAGTGATTTTTTTGAGAATTCAAAATTAAACTTTTTTTCCCTATTTGTAACCCAACCATACAGTACGTCCCCGTACTGTATAATTCCACAAATTTATCATAGAAAGTGATCATTTCACTTATTTTTAGATTTGTCGATTCTTTTCAACTGTTTGCTAATACCACCACAATTAGATGATTTAGTTGATTGCTTTGACTGCACGTACGTGTCAGGTACATTTCGGCGAGTTGGGGGCAATGCAGAAGACATGCTGAGACTACGAAATATTCCGCCAATGTTCCCGCGAACCCTATGGAACGTGCGAGAGGCCACCATAAACGATCAAGACCGGACCAATAATCAAACAAAAGGTTGGAACCATAGATTCTCGAATCTCGTAGGACATAAACATCCAGGTATTTGGACACTAATTGAAAAAATGCGACAAGAAGTTGCAGCAGATGAAACCAAACTGTTGCAACACCAAAATGATATACATTCAAAGAAGAACAATCTGGTGTGATACACGCACACAACTTCCTTTTACAGTGATCTTATAATTAGCCAAAAATTTGATTTTAAATTTTTAAGCATTTGTCAAAGATTTTAAAAAATTAGAAATTTTACGAAAACAGTACAAAATAGAGTGTTAGTTCAAGAGACACATTTTCTCTAGAATTTTAAGCTGAATTCAAAAATGTAATAATATACCGGGTGTTTTATTTAAAATAGGAGTTAATAAAAAAAAATAGAAAACAAAAACAAAAGAAACCCATTTGAGAAGCATTAAACTGGAAAATCATCTACCTCACATCAATACACATTAAAAATGTAAAGTCTGAAAAAAATCGTTAGAGCCGTTTTTGAAAAAATCGAAAAAAACTGAAAAATTACAAGAGTAAACATCTACTTCCGGTTATGCGATTTTCTTCAAAAGCTTGCTGTCTCATCTACATAGTACACAAAACTTATATATGAAGTTTCAACGCCATACCTCTTTCCGTTTTTAAGATATTCTGTTCACAGACACACAGACAGACAGACAGACACACAGACAGACCAATAAAAAAATTATGTTTTTTGGGATCAGGGGACTCTAAAACGTGAAGATCTGTTGAAAACTCAATTTCGTTTAAAAAAACGTGTGTATTCAACATGAAAATAATGAACACAATAATGAAACTTTTTTACGTGCCATAGGACATAACATTAGATTCTAAGTGTATGAATAACTTAGGGTTAATTATAAAATATAAGTTTTTTGTAACTATTTATAATAAGCTTGTATTTTATTTAGCAGTTAATAACTATTAATAAACAAATTTTTAATATTAAATTTTAATTTTATTTCTTGCGTAATTATTTTAGAACAAAAGTGTATGAAGGGGCTTAAATCATTCGAATTTTTTTCGCAGCATTTTTTCAGCCGGCACTTTTTCCGCGGCACTTTTTTCCTAGATTCGAAAAATTGAGCCCCATCCTCGAACTCTTTTAAAATTCTTTTTAAAAAATACAACTTAATGGGCCGGTTGCAGAAAGCAATGTTAAGTCTGGTGTTAGCTAACGTCGCGTCAAAGTGAACAAAATCGCAAAAAAATTTTGTTTACTAATGTATTAGTTACCATAAACATTTGAGATTTGATTCGTTTTTGTTCACTTTGACGTCACGTTAGGTAACACCAGACTTAACGTTGCTTTCTGCAACCGGCCCCAAATGTTATAATCCGAATTTAGAAACTTTTTGGACAACGCATTACGCCACTGAATTATTATGAAAAATAAATAATACTAATACTACTTACGGGAACTTGAAAATGTTCCTACCTATTACCTCATCTTAGTTTAATTTATTATTATTCATTTTAGATACACATTTTTCTTACTTTCTGTGCAGCCTGGGTGATATGTCCAAAATCAAAGTTGGGCGTTATGACTAAGTTGGGCGTTGTGACCAGAATCAAAAGTGGGCGTTGTGACCATAATCAAAGTTGGGCGTTGTGACCAAGTTGGGCGTTATGACCGAAATCGAAATTGGGCGTTGTGGCCAAGTTGGGCGTTGTGACCAAAATCGAAATTGGGCGTTGTGACCAAGTTGGGCGTTGTGACCAAAATCGAAATTGGGCGTTGTGACCAAAATCGAAATTGGGCGTTGTGACCAAATTGGGCGTTGTGACCAAATTGGGCGTTGTGACCAAAATCTAAATTGGGCATTGTGACCAAATTGGGCGTTGTGACCAAAATCGAAGTTGGGCGTTATAACTAAAACGGTAGTTTAAGTGGCGTCGATAGCTCTCTCCTATAACAGGCGTCGGTGGGCGCTGTGACCAAGTTGGGCGTTGTGACCGAAATCTAAATTGGGCGTTATGGCCAAGTTGGGCGTTGTGACCAAAATCGAAATTGTTCGTTGTGACCAAGTTGGGCGTTGTGACCAAAATCGAAATTGGGCGTTGTGACCAAAATCGAAATTGGGCGTTGTGACCAAAATCGAAATTGGGCGTTGTGACCAAATTGGGCGTTGTGACCAAAATCTAAATTGGGCGTTGAGACCAAGTTGAGCGTTGTGACCAAGTTGGGCGTTGTGACCAAAATCGAAGTTGGGCGTTATGACCAAAACGGTGGTTTAAGTGGCGTCGATAGCTCTCTCTTATAATAGGTGTCGGTGGGCGTTGTGACCAAGTTGGGCGTTGTGACCAAAATCGAAATTGGGCGTTGTGACCAAGTTGGGTGTTGTGACCAAAATCGAAATTGGGCGTTGTGACCAAAATTGAAATTGGGCGTTGTGACCAAAATCGAAATTGGGCGTTGTGACCAAATTGGGCGTTGTGACCAAAATCGAAATTGGGCGTTGAGACCAAGTTGAGCTTTGTGACCAAGTTGGGCGTTGTGACCAAAATCGAAGTTGGGCGTTATGACCAAAACGGTGGTTTAAGTGGCGTCGATAGCTCTCTCCTATACTAGGTGTCGGTGGGCGTTGTGACCAAGTTGGGCGTTGTGACCAAAATCGAAATTGGGCGTTGTGACCAAGTTGGGCGTTGTGACCAAAATCGAAATTGGGCGTTGTGACCAAAATCGAAATTGGGCGTTGTGACCAAAATCGAAATTGGGCGTTGTGACCAAATTGGGCGTTGTGACCAAAATCGAAATTGGGCGTTGAGACCAAGTTGAGCGTTGTGACCAAGTTGGGCGTTGTGACCAAAATCGAAGTTGGGCGTTATGACCAAAACGGTGGTTTAAGTGGCGTCGATAGCTCTCTCCTATACTAGGTGTCGGTGGGCGTTGTGACCAAGTTGGGTGTTGTGACCAAAATCGAAATTGGGCGTTGTGACCAAAATTGAAATTGGGCGTTGTGACCAAAATCGAAATTGGGCGTTGTGACCAAATTGGGCGTTGTGACCAAAATCGAAATTGGGCGTTGAGACCAAGTTAAGCGTTGTGACCAAGTTGGGCGTTGTGACCAAAATCGAAGTTGGGCGTTATGACCAAAACGGTGGTTTAAGTGACGTCGATAGCTCTCTCCTATACTAGGTGTCGGTGGGCGTTGTGACCAAGTTGGGCGTTGTGACCAAAATCGAAATTGGGCGTTGTGACCAAGTTGGGCGTTGTGACCAAAATCGAAATTGGGCGTTGTGACCAAAATCGAAATTGGGCGTTGTGACCAAAATCGAAATTGGGCGTTGTGACCAAGTTGGGCGTTGTGACCGAAATCTAAATTGGGCGTTATGGCCAAGTTGGGCGTTGTGACCAAAATCGAAATTGGGCGTTGTGACCAAGTTGGGCGTTGTGACCAAAATCGAAATTGGGCGTTGAGACCCAGTTGAGCGTTGTGACCAAGTTGGGCGTTGTGACCAAAATCGAAGTTGGGCGTTATGACCAAAACGGTGGTTTAAGTGGCGTCGATAGCTCTCTCCTATAATAGATGTCGGTGGGCGTTGTGACCAAGTTGGGCGTTGTGACCAAAATCGAAATTGGGCGATGTGACCAAAATCGAAATTGGGCGTTGTGACCAAAATCGAAATTGGGCGTTGTGACCAAGTTGGGCGTTGTGACCAAAATCGAAGTTGGGCGTTATGACCAAAACGGTGGTTTAAGTGGCGTCGATAGCTCTCTCCTATACTAGGTGTCGGTGGGCGTTGTGACCAAAATCGAAATTGGGCGTTGTGACCAAGTTGGGCGTTGTGACCAAGTTGGGCGTTGTGACCAAAATCGAAATTGGGCGTTGTGACCAAAATCGAAATTGGGCGTTGTGACCAAATTGGGCGTTGTGACCAAAATCGAAATTGGGCGTTGAGACCAAGTTGAGCGTTGTGACCAAGTTGGGCGTTGTGACCAAAATCGAAGTTGGGCGTTTTGACCAAAACGGTGGTTTAAGTGGCGTCGATAGCTCTCTCCTATACTAGGTGTCGGTGGGCGTTGTGACCAAGTTGGGCGTTGTGACCAAAATCGAAATTGGGCGTTGTGACCAAGTTGGGCGTTGTGACCAAAATCGAAATTGGGCGTTGTGACCACAATCGAAATTGGGCGTTGTAACCAAAATCTAAATTGGGCGTTGAGACCAAGTTGAGCGTTGTGACCAAAATCGAAGTTGGGCGTTATGACCAAAACGGTGGTTTAAGTGGCGTCGATAGCTCTCCCCTATACTAGGTGTCGGTGGGCGTTGTGACCAAGTTGGGCGTTGTGACCAAAATCGAAATTGGGCGTTGTGACCAAGTTGGGCGTTGTGACCAAAATCGAAATTGGGCGTTGTGACCAAAATCGAAATTGGGCGTTGTGACCAAAATCTAAATTGGGCGTTGAGACCAAGTTGGGCGTTGTGACCAAAATCGAAGTTGGGCGTTATGACCAAAACGGTGGTTTAGGCGGCGTCGATAGCTCTCTCCTATAATAGGTGTCGGTGGGCGTTGTGACCAAGTTGGGCGTTGTGACCAAAATCGAAATTGGGCGTTGTGACCAAATTGGGCGATGTGACCAAAATCGAAATTGGGCGTTGAGACCAAGTTGAGCGTTGTGACCAAGTTGGGCGTTGTGACCAAAATCGAAGTTGGGCGCTATGACCAAAACGGTGGTTTAAGTGGCGTCGATAGCTCTCTCCTATACTAGGTGTCGGTGGGCGTTGTGACCAAGTTGGGCGTTGTGATCAAAATCGAAATTGGGCGTTGTGACCAAGTTGGGCGTTGTGACCAAAATCGAAATTGGGCGTTGTGACCAAATTGGGCGTTGTGACCAAAATCGAAATTGGGCGTTGAGACCAAGTTGAGCGTTGTGACCAAGTTGGGCGTTGTGACCAAAATCGAAGTTGGGCGTTATGACCAAAACGGTAGTTTAAGTGGCGTCGATAGCTCTCTCCTATAGCAGGCGTCGGTGGGCGTTGTGACCAAGTTGGGCGTTGTGACCGAAATCTAAATTGGGCGTTATGGCCAAGTTGGGCGTTGTGACCAAAATCGAAATTGGGCATTGTGACCAAGTTGGGCGTTGTGACCAAAATCGAAATTGGGCGTTGAGACCAAGTTGAGCGTTGTGACCAAGTTGGGCGTTGTGACCAAAATCGAAGTTGGGCGTTATGACCAAAACGGTGGTTTAAGTGGCGTCGATAGCTCTCTATAATAATAGGTGTCGGTGGGCGTTGTGACCAAGTTGGGCGTTGTGACCAAGTTGGGCGTTGTGACCAAAATCAAAATTGGGCGTTATGACCAAGTTGGGCGTTATGACTAGAATCGAAGTTGGGCGTTATCTCCAAATTCTGAGTTGGGGTTTGTGACCAGTGGGCATTGTGTCATAGCCCCCCTCAAATGTTAATAGGTCCTTACATTCCTTGTTACGTAAATAGCTATTATTAATCTAACCGCTGCAGCCGAATCCAACCCAGCACACAAATGTACATTTTCAAGGTGTTGTAATACATCACACCAAACTAAAACTAAAGTCCCTTTCTATGAGCGCATATAAAAATTACAAAGTGAAGTAGGTATAACAGTAAAAAATATGACCATAAAACCTATAACTGATATTCCGCCTTGTACGCTGGCCTTTCCTAAAATAATCTTAGACCTAAATCAATAACTTAAAATGGAAATCAATGCAAATCGTATAATCAACAACTTCCCCAAAGCAAGAAAAAAAAATCACTGACGCTTCCAAAAGTAAATCTGGTTGTGGAGCAGCTGTAATAACCCCGGAAGGCCCACTTATGTTTAAAACACCAAGCAATAGTTCAGTCTTTACAGGGGAAATGGTCGCCATCTACAAAGCTCTCGAATACATAACAGAAGCGACGGAAAAGGAGTGGTTAATAATAAGTGACTCGTTAGGAGCTGTTCTTGCCATAAAAAACATAACTACCTGTTGTGATATTACTGTTCTGATCTATAACACATTACACATGATATCAAATCAACGAAAATGTCTAACTACTCGTACGTATTATATGGGTACCATCACACATTGGTATTTTGGGAAATGAAGAGGCGAACACAAGCTGCTAAAGCCGCTATATCCTCCGATGATACGGTTGAATGTATGACAACATCAGACCTGCGAATTACGATAAAAAGACTTATCCGACAAAAATATTATCCCACCGAACAAACTGACAATGAAAACGGACAACAGAGACGATTAGTCAAGGATAGCAAGTGCCTCCCAGCTACAAATGCTCGGTCAAGAAGGAATCAAACCTTCCTAACCAGGTTAAGAATGGGACACACAAGGTTGACTCACGATTACATACTCAACGCAAACGAACCACCTACGTACGATGTCTGCAATACATCTGTCACCGTAAGCCATCTTCTGTTCGAATGTGCGAAATACAAAAGTTGCCCTGATAAATACTTTTCTATCAATAATATTAGTGACATTTTGTCCCAAATCCAAGCAGCCGAAGACAAACTACTACAGTTCCTACAAGACTCTTAATTATACGATAAGATATAGTGTAAATATTGTACCCGGTGCTAATGACCCAATAGTCGATGTACCGTAACTATTCTAAATAAAAAGAAATTCAATTGGCTAATAGGTAGTTAAGATATTGACAACGCGCCATTTAACATCGGATGGCAAGACACCCTTTAATTTATACACCGAAGGCAGTTTCGCAAAACACGAGTTGCACTTCTTCGTTATATGTGATTCGAAATTGAAATTGCAATCGAACCGTACACCAAGGCTTTTTACACATTCGGACAACGTTATAACACTATCACCAATCACAATATTAGTGTTAAGATAAAAAAGAGCTCCATCTCGCATTCTGGGTGAACCTGAACCAACGCACATAACCACAGATTTCGAAGGATTAATAGTTAAAGCATTGCTCTTCAACCACACGGAGATGTTAGCTAAATTCTAGTTGATAATATCCGCAGCGTAGTTAACTTGAGATGGGTCCTGGGAAAGGTATAATTGTGTATAGTCCGCGTATACATGTATTTTACAGCTACCAGTCAAATGTTCAGGAAGATCGGTAGTAAATAATTTGAAAAGAATATGGCCAAGAATACTACCTTGGGGTACTTCTTGGGTAACATCCAGTTCTACGGATAGATCATTTTGAATTTTAAGTTCTTCTGTACGTCCAGAGAGATAGTTCCATGTCCATTCCCATACAATATAATCGCAGCCGTGTTACCAGAGTTTAACTGAAAGCAACCTGTAATTAATAATGTCGAACGCCTTGCTATAATGTAGCAAGACAAGCAACTTAACTTTTGATTGATGAATAGCTCTTCTCAAATTGTTTGTAATCTTTAGGAGGACAGTACAAGTACTATGGTGCTTTCGGAAGCCTGATTCTACTAGAAGAAGAATATTGTGATTATTCATGTGTGCTAGTAACTGGTTGCAGACGATTTTTTCAGTTATCTTAGATGCAGCAGGTAATGTGCTAATAGGCCTTAAATGGAGTACGTTGGTTGCTTTAGGTATTTTGGCAAGCGGAATTACGTACGACTTTGTGTCGGTCGTTGTGTAAACGCAGTATTAGCGTTTAAGCGTTGAGTTTTATTTTTGGCACTGTTTTGCCGAAAACGGTAGCGTCCGACAACCTTTGAGAATTCATCCCACATTGTAAGATGGCTTAAGAAACACAGAACTTTCTTGTCGTATTGGCTTCACCTGTTACTATACAGGGTAGGTTGATATCCTCCAATTTCAAATTGTAAAATCATAATTTCAATACGCTGATTGGGAATTTGTAGCGTCACCTCCAGGGCGAAACAGTAGCATCATTTATGAGAGTGTACTACTTCAAACATCAACCGAAGCTGTAGGGGTTCGGTGCTTGTAACTACATCCCCGGAAACCTGCTTGACTGACGTTAGCTGTCATTGGTAGCTTGCTTCCGCTGTTTTAAGCTGATTGGGCCCTCTGGTTCACCGCCGGAGACCGTTATCTGCAGATAAGTAGGGCAAATTAATAAATGATATTTAGTGCCATTTCCTATCACAAAATTGGCGAAATAAACTATGACTGTGTCTAATAGGGAACTGCCTCTTTTATTAGTGTGGTATTTATTCGTGTAAATGTAGTATATTAACTATTGCTTTGATAACTGTAATGTGGGTTGCCCATTTTCCCTTTTTAGTAGAAAAGGCATGATATATATTGTTTGTTACGGTATTAATTCATCAGATCGACATAGGTCGTATTGATTGTCCGAAATCGGGTACAAACTACAGGGTTCGCCGGCTTTCCCTAGAAATCACAGATCTTAATGTGTCGGAGCAGATTTTGTTGCGCCGGTTACTCGCACTAAACTCAGTCGGGAAGGCGTGGTTCGAAAGCTCAAAGAAAAACCGGCGGCACTTACCCTGATGGATTGCTTAAGATAGATGCCTAGAGCGCCACTTGTTTCTAGATAGGAAATGGCTAACGTGTTAGAAACAAGAACACACACGTAGCCTATGGGGAAGGTCCTCCACGTAACTGCACTCCGCTACAGCGTCCCCTCCACCAAGGTCCTTCGGGTCTGTTGGTATATACACGGTGTAGCCTTGCGACAAATGACTTACCTTGATGGCCACACCCTCTAGAGCAATAAAAGAAAACACTGACAAGCCCAAATCTAGCGGCTTTCTTACTTGAAGAGCAGGCTTTGGGTTCACATTGAATTACACCAGGCTTTTGCCGTAATTAACTAATGACTAAAGGGTTCAGCAACAACAAATAACTAGACTGAAATTAGCAAAGGTTTATGTTTAATAGCCCACCCAGCGGTGAGTTTAAATTTAATACAAAGGGTACATCCTAACTGGAATTTCGGGGTCCACTAGCAAAAGTTAATTTATTCTAAGTATCAATAACAAATAAACAGAACAAACTCACAGGAGAGACGCCCCTGCGTCTAATAATTAATTTGAATAGTTTAATCAAACGGGCGTACGCAATGTTCAATATAAACTTCAATAGCGCACGACAGATGGTCGATATCACTTCACACGGCACATAATTTAACAAAGCGAAAACACATATTTACTGTAAACAATTTTACCTTAGCCCCAAAGCGTGTTTTTTTGGCGGGAGCAGTGAACGAGGTCCTGGTGAAGTCACTTAGCAGTGAGGGCTGCAGTGCAAACGGAGTTTTTGGGACGAGAGTTCAGGGACTTCCCAGTAATCAGGAACAAGAGATGAAGGCCTTCGATAAAGCTCGGGTGCAACGTAACGAGGTGTTGCGAAAAATCCCTCAACGGTTGTGGGAGAAATGACAGCAAATAATACACTATTGCGCGGCGGGCTTCCAATAATTACAAAAAGCACGGCGTTGATACACAAATTTGCAAACAGCAATGGTTTTCCCCACTTAACAGGGAAAAGTTAGTTAAGGCTTAAAGATGTCGTCTCTAATCAAATGTGCAACTAACGCAAATATCTTCCTCTGGGAAGTAAGCTATAGGAGACGAATCAGCCATTCGTATCAACGCCGAGTTACTTCACTTCACTTCATCTGCCCGCACACCAACAATGAATTGCTTCAAAAGTTCGAGCTTGACTCACTTAAGTTCAGAAAAATCAACACGCAGATTTAATAAAAAGGCAATGAAACTTGCTACAGGGCACTCACAAAAATAGCGCAGCCCCCGGCCGAGGCGCCGGAGGTCGCGTTCTTCTAAAACGTTCTTGGTCGGAAGCTTGCTACTAATTCATTAATTTCAAATCGGGCTACGCGTGACGGATACAATGGAAGAAAATTTCGAACCCCAAAACCATAATTTCTATATGTGCGGTGAACTAAGGGCTTATCAAACTTTATTTCAATAGTCCCAAACCTAGACGTAAAAGCGTAGGCGAGAAAATGCAAACAACGAAAGCCTTCAACGAGTGATACAATTGCCGACTTGGCGAAATTTAGCTACAAAATTTCCTAGAAGTCCCGCTTGGAATGATAAGGCTCAATGGAAAGTTTCACACAATGAACGAAAGCTACTGCGTATCGGATTAAAATTCAAGGGCTTAAATATCAAATTACAAGGACAACAACAAAAAGCAATACGTAGAACTTTAAAGTGTTAGCACGCATTATCGACAATAAGAAATCAAAGAAGGAATTCACGGTCACGAGCATCTGAACGTTGGCTAAAATGAATTCGAATATAAACTAGTACAGGGCCGAATCCAGGAAAAATTCGGGCAGAATATTTTTAACTAATTTCGTTAATGACAACCTGTAGTTGGACTAATAGCAAAAATAGCTGAACGAGGTCGAAAATAATCTAACACCCCGCTTACTAGAGATCAATTTCCCAAATTGGTCCTTGAGACGACCGAGAGAGTTGCTAGAAGATTCGCTTAACTTGAGGTGCGGATTGAGATAGCCGTCACTACTCGGGATCCCAACCACACTACGACGGATAGCGTCAAAACAAAAGAGTGGGAAGAAAGATGAGTTATAAAAGACCGGTTACGCCGGTGGAAAATACGAAAACTTAATGTCAAATCCGGGAAAAGTCAAATTCGGGAAAATGTCACTAATGCGGTATTGTCAAAATCGGGAAGCGTCTTACGCCCGAGTACAATTCCGTCCAACCGACCAAGGAAACTCGGGGAGTATTTGTAAGGACTACAAACACATAAAAAA
Source organism: Agriotes lineatus (assembly GCA_940337035.1). Lineage (NCBI taxonomy): Eukaryota > Metazoa > Arthropoda > Insecta > Coleoptera > Elateridae > Agriotes > Agriotes lineatus. The sequence continues at coordinate 13,897 of CALNHX010000007.1, forward strand.
AATAGAAGAAGTCCATAATCTAACCCCAAAGGTAATTCTGAAGAGGGCACGCTGCGCGCCACGGGATCAGCGCATTGTGTGAGTCCCACAGCAGGAGCACCAACAGGGAAAGAAAGGACAAAAGGTTGTGACAGAAACTGTCAAAAATGGTCAATGATCGGGAGTAATATAAAAGAAAACTGAGTCCACCGAAATCCTCAATTGATGACGATGCCGAAAGCCAAGTCGTCTATGAATTCGCAAAATGCGAGACCGAAAATGACTCCAACACCGAACACCAAAAGAAAATCCGGAAAAACAAAGTCTCCAACAAATGTCAAACATAAAATTCACTAAAGAAACAACGTGCGAACAGCCTGGCCATGACTGACGCACGAAGCTCAAAAGCTTACAACGAAATCGCTCCTCCCAAAGTCCAAAGGGCAGGAATACGATGCATGGCCTAAAGCCATCAAAAGTTTTCAACGGAGTTGTCTTTCCCAAAATCCAAAGGGCAAAGACACCTAAAGTGACAACCTAAAGTCATCAAAACAAAATTCGGTAGGCGACGACAGATCGTCCATAAATAGGTCACTTAAACACAACGACAACAGGCGACTAAATCGCAACATACTGCAACACGGTAAACAACTGGGTCAATAAACGAAAGGGGTACGACAACAAGTGTACAAGACACTACGACAAGTGTTGATGCACGCGATGAAATCAGCAAACGAAGTTGGGCGATACACGATAAAAATGGGAACGCAACAGAAGTCAATCAAAAAAATATACTACGCCAATCCAACTAAGATGGTTTGAGAGATATTACAAATTCGCATAAAGCGGATCTCACAAACTCACCAACACAAACCACATCCTAACAACGAACCAATAAAGAATAAAGAAAACGAAATGATTTCCAACTCGTCAACGAACAACAACGCGGCACCACATCAAGGGATGACAACAAAAAAGTCAACATCGGTAATCTAAATGCGTCAATGTCGATGAACTCTACTAACTTCAACTTAAATTCAGGATAGCACAATAAAATTTCAAATTAGCTAAAGGCTAAACACAATCAACAATAAACGAATTCAAAAAAGTTCGATACCTTCCAAAAATTTTAGAGTTTTCACGAAAAAGACTAAAAAACACGGTTTGCTTAATGATCCATACTAAAAGAAACGATTAACACCAAAAGAAAGGCTACAAAATGTGCCTTAGCACAGAAAAGAAAATGTTGAAATATTGAACACGAAAAAACACAAAAATCCCGCAAAAAATCCCGGGAAAAACAATGTTTGGTATGTCAAAGGGATAGCAAGGAACTCATTTACTAAAAGAAAACATATAGGATACGCGTCCTGATATGCAAAAAACACGTTTCCAAATTTCAAAGTCTTAAAAAGTCAAGTTTTCATGCAAAATACTGGAGAAAACTATATGACGTTAATGCCAAACACTAAAATGAAGCTGTATGACAAGAAAAGAAACACAAAAACAATGCCCTAAGGGCGTTATCGACAAAAACGAGCCACACGTTGGGATAGCCAGTTTATCTGTTACGGTATTAATTCATCAGATCGACATAGGTCGTATTAATTGTCCGAAATCGGGTACAAACTACAGGGTTCGCCGGCTTTCCCTAGAAATCACAGATCTTAATGTGTTGGAGCAGATTTTGTTGCGCCGGTTACTCGCACTAAGCTCAGTCGGGAAGGCGTGGTTCGAAAGCTCAAAGAAAAACCGGCGGCACTTAAACTGATGGATTGCTTAAGATAGATGCCTAGAGCGCCACTTGTTTCTAGATAGGGAATGGCTAACGTGTTAGAAACAAGAACACACACGTAGCCTATGGGGAAGGTCCTCCACGTAACTGCACTCCGCTACAGCGTCCCCTCCACCAAGCTCCTTCGGGTCTGTTGGTATATACACGGTGTGGCCTTGCGACAAATGACTTACCTTGATGGCCACACCCTCTAGAGCAATAAAAGAAAACACTGACAAGCCCAAATCTAGGGGCTTTCTTACTTAAAGAGCAGGCTTTGGGTTCACATTTAATTACACCAGGCTTTTGTCGTAATTAACTAATGACTAAAGGGTTCAGCAACAACAAATAACTAGACTGAAATTAGCAAAGGTTTATGTTTAATAGCCCACCCAGCGGTGAGTTTAAATTTAATACAAAGGGTACATCCTAACTGGAATTTCGGGGTCCCCTAGCAAAAGTTACCTTAATCTAAGTATCAATAACAAATAAACAGAACAAACTCACAGGAGAGACGCCCCTGCTTCTAATAATTAATTTGAATAGTTTAATCAAACGGGCGTACGCAATGTTCAATATAAACTTCAATAGCGCACGACAGATGGTCGATATCACTTCACACGGCACATAATTAAACAAAGCGAAAACACATATTTACTGTAAACGATTTTACCTTAGCCCCAAAGCGTGTTTTTTTTTTTGCGAGAGCGGTGAACGAGGTCCTGGTGAAGTCACTTGGCAGTGAGGGCTGCAGTGCAAACGGAGTTGTTGGGACGAGAGTTCAGGGACTCCCCAGTAATCAGGAACAAGAGATGACGGCCTTCGATGAAGCTCGGGTGCAACGTAACGAGGTGTTGCGAAAAATCCTTCAACGGTTGTGGGAGAAATGACAGCAAATAATACACTATTGCGCGGTGGGCTTCCAATAATTACAAAAAGCACGGCGTTGATACACAAATTTGCAAACAGCAATGGTTTTCCCCACTTAACAGGGAAAAGTTAGTTAAGGCTTAAAGATGTCGTCTCTAATCAAATGTGCAACTAATGCAAATATCTTCCCCTGGGAAGTAAGCTATAGGAGACGAATCGGCCATTCGTATCAACGCCGAGTTACTTCACTTCACTTCATCTGCCCGCACACCAACAATAAATTGCTTCAAAAGTTCAAGCTTGACTCACTTAAGTTCAGAAAAATCAACACGCAGATTTAATAAAAAGGCAACGAAACTTGCTACAGGGCACTCACAAAAATAGCGCAGCCCCCGGCCGAGGCGCTGGGGGTCGCGTTCTTCTAAAACGTTCTTGGTCGGAAGCTTGCTACTAATTCATTAATTTCAAATCGGGCTACGCGTGACGGATACAATGGAAGAAAATTTCGAACCCCAAAACCATAATTTCTATATGTGCGGTGAACTAAGGGCTTATCAAACTTTATTTCAATAGTCCCAAACCTGGACGTAAAAGCGTAGGCGAGAAAATGCAAACAACGAAAGCCTTCAACGAGTGATACAATTGCCGACTTGGCGAAATTTAGCTACAAAATTTCCTAGAAGTCCCGCTTGGAATGATAAGGCTCAATGGAAAGTTTCACACAATGAACGAAAGCTACTGCGTATGGGATTAAAATTCAAGGGCTTAAATATCAAATTACAAGGACAACAAAAAAAAGCAATACGTAGAACTTTAAAGTGTTAGCACGCATTATCGACAATAAGAAATCAAAGAAGGAATTCACGGTCACGAGCATCTGAACGCTGGCTAAAATGAATTCGAATACAAACTAGTACAGGGCCGAATCCAGGAAAAATTCGGGCAGAATATTTTTAACTAATTTCGTTAATGACAACCTGTAGTTGGACTAATAGCAAAAATAGCTGAACGAGGTCGAAAATAATCTAACATGTTATAGCTTTAATAATTACATGACTCTAAATCGGCTCTAATTATCTCAAGTTTAGTAAAGTGCCCGGCTAATATTTCTGTTTTAACTTTATAATTATTAAAATGACTCTATCTACAGGGTTAGATCGCTACATCCACATTTTAAACTACTATTAATTTGCTGATTACAAATTTATTTGTACGCAATCTATATGCCAGCTATTTCACTGATGGGATATTACAAATGAAGTATTTTTAACTGATGGGAATTACATTAATGTCAAGATGGTCTTGACAGTACATAAACAGCTTTGAAATTTTATTTAAATCGTCGATGTCCACGCAGTAGACGCTGTTGCTATGCAATAATAATTGAACGTAAGTAAACCGCGTCACAAAACAAAACACGTCTACTGACGCCATGAACAGAAGTGACGCTCAAACCGACGCCACGAGCGCCTTCACAAAACAACACCTTGTAGATGGCAAATCTGACCTTTATATAGCTTCTAAGATAAATCTCGAGCTACCTGCACCGACCTGGACGTGCCACGATGCTCTGAGCAAGATGTCGTAGTCGGCCTGCTGTTAGCTAGGACCAAATCTGCACTCGAACCCACCTGGATGTTGGCTGCAACCTCGATTACCTTTTGGATCGCTTTCACTGAAGCTGGGGCTCCGCTGCATAACGCGTACTCTGCTTGCTTATACACTTGTACACGCACTTATCAAACTAGCTGAACTAGCTTACACTGGACCAAAACGATGCCTCGTATCTACCTGGCGGAAGCATCATAGTATCAATTATTTATAAGCCGTTCACGACCTTTTTGGGACAGAGTTGGCTATGATTTTTTCTTTTCATGTTGGACTAACTGATTCGGTGATGTAGCGGATACAACTTTATTTTTCTGTCAGTGTCTGTTCGACATTTTCTGGTCACCGCATTGCCAGATTTATTATTTTAATATTGGTAAGAAAATCAATGATTTATCAAGTGTGTAAAAATAATTTTAATTTCCGTCAAAGGAAAAGTCAAATTGCTAAAAATAATTTTGTTACAACAAAAAATTTCCATTAAATGATGCTACTTCGAATTTAAAAAAGACAGAGCAGATTTAAAAGAACACGAGTTGATGTCGAGACTAGAGAATATATTTGCTGTACGTTAAAATGATGCATTATTGTTCAATACTTGTAATAACGTCATGTTAAACCGATGATTCAAAGAAGATCAACAGAGATGAAAATAGAATAGTACGCAAGTATAAGAAGAATAAACCGATAACTCTAACTCATTGGGAATGCGCAATCGCGTACAGCTTTAATGGTTTGAGTAATGGGCTAATGGCCGATTTCAGCAGAATAGCTGACCGCAGATGATTCAGTATTTTGTTGTTTTTGAATTAATTTATGCTGTTGTGAATTTGGTGGTTGTGCTTTGAGTAGTGGTTATGAAAAGAATTAGTTGCAAGAATGGATTGCTATATTTGTAAAAACAATAACAGCGTACATAAATACAATAATCCAGAATAATAATGTATAATAATTTACTATCTACCTATTTATTACTATTTTGGTGTTGAAATGTTATGTGGCAGATGTGAAAATCAACATGAAGTAAAATCAGCAAGCCATCCATTTGACAAGATATTTACATTTTTCACGTGTTAATTTCTATAAGAATAATATTGCTCAATTGCTCTACTAAATTGATTTGGCATCAGTTTGTGATGTCTTTATTCTTCGACAACAGCAAGCAAGCATGTAAAATAAAGTGGCATATTCATATCATGTACACAATTCTTATACAAAGTGCAACAAACATTAATATTGAATGCTTTTCTTATGCATTATTTCTCATTTTCGTGTCTGTCGTCCATTCTCAAATCATTTAAATTTTTCATCCTTAATTTAAACAGAGATCCGGCAACAATGTACCTATTCAGAAAATATAACCTTAAACTGAAAACAACCTAACCTAACACAAAAAGTGTCAATTTCCATTAGGGAGTTTAGTTGCCACAGAGGTTCTGCCAACAAAATTACTAGATGGTCATAGCCTCACCTGACCCAAAAAGATCGTGAACGGCTTATACAAGGCATACGCTATTTTATAACAAATTTGAAATTTAAATTATTATCGTTACTAGACATTCTTATGCTAAATATCTTTTTTGTTGGTTATGTTATAAATTTCTAATAATTATTATTTGACATATATGGCTACTAAAATGTGCTCATAGCAATATTTATAATATCCCTGTACTGGTTACCATATGCAACTTTGGTTAATAAATCAAGTGTACCTACAGACTTAAATCTTTCAATACCGGAATTCGGTACTGTTACTTTTTATATTTTAGATGTTGTGTTACTGACCCTGTCGGTAAAAAATTTTGACGAGGGTCATGTGAATAACATCAAAAAACACGGTGTACTTTTACCAAACACCTGCCGAAGTGTTATCGCGGGTTCTTCAAACTGTGGTAAAACAAACGTGATGATGAGTTTATTACAGGAACCGAACGGATTAAAATATGAAAATGTGTACGTGTACTCGAAATCGTTGCATCAACCTAAATATAAATTTTTAGAGATGTTATTGCGTCCGATAAAGGGATTAGGTTATCATACATTTAATGAACACGAGGATATTATGCATCCAAACAAAGCTAAATCTAACTCTATTTTTATCTTTGATGATATCAGAATATAATGCGCGAATATTTTAGTATGGGTCGACATTATGCGGTTGATTGTTTCTATCTCTGTCAGACATATACCTGTATACCTAAACATTTGATATGAGACAATACAAACTTGCTTGTGTTGTTTAAACAGGACGAAATGAATTTACGTCACGTGTATGATGATCATGTGGGTACAGACATGTATTTTGCTACCAGTGATGCCAAGTTGGTGCATTTTGCACTAGATCTGGTGTATCGAAAGGCCATCTAGTGACCAAAATTGCGTTCTAGTGCTGGAGTGCAAACTCTGATGTATTACCATCATAAACTGCAAAAAGTGCCACATTGTAAGTCTAAAGCTGTTGTTGATTTAAAACTGAATATTTTTTTACATTTTTCGACCCCAGGGTAGCGAAGTGTCATTTTCAATCTTGTTTCAATAATTCTCGAAAGGTTCTTGGCCTGGCTTCTCTGTCGATAATTCAGCGCACGAACTGCTGATGTAGTGCTCACAAATCACTAAACGATATCAAAGAAATAGAGAATGTGTGGGCTAATATTCACTTAGTAAAATGGAAGCAAACTGAAAATGCAAAGCAATTTTGGTGTAAAGTAATGAATTACAAAGATGCAGCTGGAGAAAATCCATTTTATAAGTTGGCAAATTTTGCTATATCATTGTTGGTATTGTCAAACTCTAATGCTCAAGAAGAACAAATTTTTAGCCATTTAAACATTATTAAAAACAAACTAAGAAATAGACTTCATATTGATACTGTTAATGCAATATTAACAGAAAAGGCTGGAATAAAAGATACAACAAAGGTTGCTTTAATTACGAACTGCCGGATTCGGTGTTTTCTAAAATCAAAGCAAACGAAACATACAAAAATGAAAAAAATCAAGAGGAAGAAGCATTTAATATCTATCTTGAATAAATTTAAATAAATTAAAGTTTTTCGGAGTTCCTATTTTGTTGCTTAAGATGAGAAAGATTTACTTTATCTTGTGATTAAAACTATGTTAACTATTCAATTGGGAGTTAGAAATGTGCAGTTTTTGATTTTTTTAAATGTGATTAAGTTATATTAAGTTAATAGTTAATGTTTATTATATATTTATTACTTTTATACTGAACATCAAAATATTAAAAGTTATAATTCAACAGGCATCTTCATACAACAAAAATGTAATTGTTCAATATTGCTTTTGAACCGCTCAAATTCGGACTACGCCACTGTTTTGGTGCATTTCTGGTGGATTTTTACGTTCTATTTAGTGCATCGAAAGTATCTATAGTTGGCAACACTGTTTGCTACATTTCGTGAGATGTGTGCTAAATGTTGGAGAATACCTTACGGTTTCCTAGTGTTAAACAAAGACTGTGATCGAGGTCAATATCGTATAGGTTTCATGGTAACAAGCATAGCCTTTACCAAAAGGTGAAAACTAGTTAGAACCTATTGGTTATAACGTATTTGTTTGAAATTCATTGAAAATACATTATTCCTTAGTGTCAGTTTGACACATCTATCATGACATATAACATCTTGACAATTTAAATTTTGGTGCATTTTCTTCAGGGTTGGCAGCGCAATTGAAAAAAGATAAATACATATCTTCTTTTGCTTGAGAAAGAGATGGCAACAAAAAAGTGTGTATTGGTTATGTCGGCACATTAATTGAACCTTGTGTTTGTATCTATATCCTTCAAAATCACTGCATTTCCGTAATTTCGGATTTACAAATCTACTGTGCTACTGATTTTCATAACAAGTATCAACAACCAAAAAACAAAAATGCTGATTTGGAATGTGTATTGAAACGTGAATAATGGTCAAAAGTGCTTAGTCTTGAGTATAACTTATCCTGAAAGTGTCATTAACTTTTCTCCAGCCTCCTCAGAAAAAATCACTACAGAGCTAAAAAATAAAATTTCAACACCCTGTATCTCGATAACAGTTTGAATAAGATCATATCGGGTGATCGAATAAATTTCACCTCTAGTGTGCTGTGATTTGTGGTATACATTTAGCAGCAATGAAGTGGATTGTCAGTCTATGTCAAATTCGAAATTTTCAGGTTAAGTTTTGCTTCACTTTGGGTTAAAAAACAAACAAAACCTAACCTACTCACCTCGAATTTGACATAGACTGACAATCCACTTCAGTGCTGCCAAATGTATACCACGAATCACAGCACACTAGAGGTGAAATTTATTCCATCACCCGATATGTTCATATAGGATTTTGCATTATTTTATACACGAAACCGTGAGCTACCTTTTACATACTCCCTGTATGTGTGGTTTAACTTGTTGCTATCCATAGCCCTGAGTTGCCTTCCTTTTATGGTAGTTAATCTAGACCCCCAATATGTATTCTTCGGGTTGTATTCACCAGCAGTTAGAAATATGTTAGCAAGTTTATTGTAGAGTTGCTAGAATTTTTCCTTTTTTATGGAGTGACGCGGTGGACAGTAAACTGCAGTAATTGCAAGCGAACCTCGTCAATCTTCTATAGCTACGCTGGTTGCTTGTAGTTATCCTATATTGTATTAATTGAGTTCCTGGTGCTCAATAGATGTTTTAATTAATAGTGCTGTTCCTTCTTGGTCAGTTCCATCTGGTTGATTAGTGTACTAGGTTGAGTAGGTGGGAAGTTTAAAATAGCTTTGATGTGTGTAATGACATTTTGAAATTAACATTATATAGACGTTGTGATGTATAATAATGGATTTAACTTCTTGTGAATGTTATGCCAGTCAATTAGCATTCTGTTACGGAATAATCGGGATTTTATGACAACGGATCGCACTTACCACAGGTTAGTTTGAGTTGGAAGCACGTTCTTTAAGCGCTTGAATTTCATCAGTATTACTTGTAAAAAATGAGAGAACTGAACCGCTCTAGCTAAATCAAGGGGTTAGCTAATAAACATTTAGCAAACAAATAGACCCCCCCCCCCCCAAGTATTATACCAGACCCTCTGCCTGACCGTGGGCAAGACAGAACCAAACAATTAAGGGTTGAATTCTTTCCACGGTGGCGTCATGGCATTTCACTATTTTTACTATTCTAAAACAGGACCGGACTTCACGCAGGAATGATAGTTGGCGATCGCGGTGTATTGAAACCATCTCAAACAGGAGTTATCATGTCAACTCGATCAATTCTCGATTTGCAAAACATGTTTTTAGTTGAGAAGAACTATAAATATGTATTGACCAGCAGATTTTCTCAAGATTGCTTAGAGAATCTGTTTAGTGTTTTGAGAAGCAAACAAGTAGTGCCAAACGCTATTCAGGTAAAAAATTACTTGAAACTGGTTGTTGTATCTCAGTTTCTAAAGAACAGCAAAAGTAGCAGTTACTTAGAGGACGACAGAATTTTGTTGTCAGGTTTCTTAGACACCATAGAATTGTTAAATACTAAATTACCTCTAAGGAAAGATGTTAGTACATGCGACTATTCCTAAAAAAAAGCAACAGTACTCCAATGCAAAACGTTTTTAACATGGACATTTCCGAACTAAATTCATTTTACAATGTCTGCGGTTATATTATAAATAGTATCTCAAGAACTTCTAGTACATGTCAACAATGTATTAATTCAGTTGGTTCGTGTACTCCAATTACCAGTTTATTCGATAAGTTGACATATTTACGGTGTTTTAGGAAGGATACTTTGTTTTTCTGTAATGAATCAGAATTTTATTTCTTTCTGGACATGGAAAAAGTCTGCAGAGGATACATTCAAAACTTTAGAAATAGAAGCTTGACTTTGCCTCAGCTCACTGCCGAACAATCAAGTGCAGAATTGTTCCGCCTTCGAGTTTCGTAGTTAAATTTTGTAGGGCCGAGTTGTAAAGTGTTTAGCCTTCTTAATCTCGTGTTGCGGTAGAAGTTTTTCTTCGAATTAAACAACGTTACCGGATATACAGGCTAATTTCACTTATTTGAAGGTACTGTCACGTTACGTGTGAAACGGTCACTAGTGCGGATCTTGCAACACGCCCAACTTCTTGTGTGTAAAACCAGAAGGCGGTTAGCAAAGTTGAGCCAGCATTGGATGTGGTTCATGACGTTGTCCCAGTTCAAAAACCCAGTTCTTTTTACCTCGAGGCTTGCATTTTAAGGGTCCTTTATCACCAAGCAGCTGTCCCCTTAATCAACTTTCCGGTAAGGTATTTGTCAAGTGGTTTTACTTACCAAGTTTGTGAATAAACTATACCAGTGCCACCCAAGAAGTCAGAGTGGTGCGCTAGGTCCATTTAGAAACTCAATTCGATTGATTACAAAATTTATTTAAACTTCTTTTGATGCTTCTACCACTAGTAGAAATATTAATGTGAATTGTTGCATTACCATTTACTGTATGCGCCACGCTATTTTGGTGTTCAGATTTTTAAAGTTTATTGTGTGTATACGAGAAAAGGGGGCCTCGAACCAGACTAATTAAACCATTTTAACCTTGTGTAATTGAGGTCAATCATTTTTCGTTAGACCCAGATTCCCCACTTATGTAAACTATTTGTTTTAAAGTTACCAGGGATTCTCATATATATATATATATATATATATATATATATATATTGTAATGATATAACCATAAGGGTGTTAGAATTAAATTTAGAAAATATTAAGAGATTACAATGGTTAAAAATAATTTGGATTTATTCATGTATAAGGTGGAAATATGAATGGAAAATAGCTATTTGAAAAACAGATGGATTTGAAAATAGTATAATATTGTATAAATTGCAGTTTGAAACGAATGACAAATAGTTAATTTGAAATAAAATAGAAATTTAGTATGTTTAACTCAAATATATTAAGACTAAAAGTATAAAAGGGATGATATCGTTAGGAATTTTGTTTTAATTATTGATAACAAATTTTTAAAATATAGTAAGAAATGGATTTGGTGACTAAAAATATTTAAAATAACCCTGTTTTTATTGAGAAATATTTTGACTAATAAAAAAGGGTATGCTTAAAATCCACGTGGTGAATAAAAATGGAATTTTAAAATAACAAGAAGCAAAGACTTAACTAATGAAGATTATTGGTATGTGGTAAAAAACTAATGGATAGCAGAATTATTCTACAAAAGTAAATCATTGAAGAAATATAATGGGTCAATTTTATTGGAAAAGTCTATTTGACATATTACATTAATCAAAGTGGATTACGTCAAGCTGTTTGGTGCTAAGTGGGGTTTCCAGAGGAAAATCAACGGATAAAAGAAGCACATTTCAGGAGGGTAGCAGATACGTTAGCAAGTAGATGTCTGCAGGTTTGCTCTGTTGGCTGAATGCTGTAGAAAAGGTGGAGTTTGCTGATCTTGGACCGTTAAGACGTCTTGTCTGTCTGTAAACCGTGCATTGCGGGAAGAAGCTTTAGAGGGTTTAGTAGCAGGTTAAAAGGACGTTGACATCTGGAAACGCTGTGCGGACCAATTGGAAAGTGGGTGATTTCTTATTAAAATCATAACTAGAAACGAAATAAAGACAATTAAAAAGATGAACTAATTAAGAAATAATTACTTACTGTGTTTTTTAATATTGTTGTGTAGCGTTGTAAAGATTGGGTATTTGTCACTTGAATTTCAGATTTGTTTTGACAGTTGGTTGACTTATGTGTGACTTATGCAAATGAGATTAACATATTAGAACATCAATTTTTCAGAAATCCAGTAACTAGATAAAAGAATCCACCCCTGCTTTTTCAGGAGCTACTTCTGATAATAATAACTATTGACATTCCAATACATAATAGGGCAAATTTGTAATTTAAAAACAGATTAATATCAATATACTTGAAGGTTCAGTTCAATATATAGTTTTGTATATTGAGTTGAATCTATCATTCTTTGCTTATTTTGTGTGTAATTTGATGTGACAAGTATTTGTGTGTTCATACCGTAAGTATTACTGTTTGTTGCCATTTGAAATAGAATAAGTGCGTTTAGTGTGCAAGGTGTGATTTAGCTTTTTCCTTATGTGAAAGTAGTTGTAAAACCAAACTGTAACGGAAAACTGTCTTTAGGAACAAGCAATTGAATTCTAAAGTATATATTGTACGAGGCCCAGTTGCCTTGACTATGGCGAAGCAATTCCATCAAGGGTTGAGAATTATGGTGGCGCCTAAGCACAATTACTACCTTATTGTTTGTATTATATATATTACACTCTAAAACAGTCCCGGACTTCACGAGTTTCGCTAACCACGCCATCTCCTGGGTAGCCGAGGTCGATCAAAGGCGTTTCTACCGTTTGCCTCTGAACGCAACTGACGCCTGTGGTAAGTGTGATCCGGGGTTGTCGGAAAGTCGTGTTTATACCGTAACAGGCTTGATGACTTAACACGGAGCTCTACATAATTGCATTATCAAGCGTCACCGTAGCGAGACACCCAAAGTCAACAGGTAAATAAAGCGTGACACAATTTGACCGCAAATAGCTAGAACAATAAAGTACTGTGCGTTTTAAAATTAGGATTCTTTGAATGCGGTAAGCAGAACGCTTGAGCTGTGCTCGCAGTTATTCGAAATCGCACAAATACGTATTTAGCAAAAGACGTTCAGCAACGAATACACTAGAAATAGACAAACAAAAATGTATCTACAATTCGAACATGCTATTTTGAGAAACTTAATCATTTAGCTAATTTGACGATTACTGTGGTTAACGGGTTTAACATTGTAGCCATTCTCTGCATAGGAGCCTTCATCATACTTTTCAATACAAACATATTTGTTACCTGGAAATTCGTGCTGTTGCTTGTTGCTAGTCATTTGGGCGTAACTAATATTAGATTGTACCCTCAGTTGGTCCTACTCTTGCATATTGTTCTTTTGGTATTTGCTTTGGTCTAAGGGTTGGGTATTTACTCTTTAATAAGTCTTTGTATATAGAGCAGCCTTGGTAATTAGCGGAATGGTTACCCCCACATTTGACATTAGAAAATTTCGATTTTCTTTCGTATTGAGCAGTTGTTGTATGTTGCATTTATGGACAAGCGTCTGACTCAAAGTAAACGGCTCGAAACAACGTCTGTTCTCCATGTTAAAAGCGGTGGCAAGCAAAACTCGCCAACCCGCCGAAATGGCGAATTTTAAACAAGACGTAAGTGTACCCAGATGGGTAGTAACAATTACCCCAATTCTCATACTTTCAGAAATAAGGTCTGCTTCGTGGATTGTAAGGGAAACAAAAACTCCCACAAACAACCTGTAACGGGGTACTTCGTGTCACCTTTGTATTTAGCAATTACCTTGGTATTTAACCACTATTCTGCCAGGTATAAGACTAAACTGTGTTTCTTACATTGTAGTAATTAGATTAAAACGTATTGTGTAATCAAAACTAGCAGTAAATTTTCCGCGCGCGAAAATAGAGAAGTGCAAACAAGCGGAATACTAATCCTGTGTGCTATTATAAGAACTGCATGCGACGGAGTGACGCAGCGGTTTAGTGCAATTTCGCGCTTTTAAAGCAGCAAGAGTCAGTCGCGCCACAATAAGCAACCTGTGCGTACGTCCAAGCGAAAAGAGACGCCACACGAAGTATTATAAAATGCTAGCTTGGGGAAGCATCCCGAGATACAGCAGTTCATAGCAAGAAGCTGCTATTCCGGCTGCCAGTCGAGATTCAAGGAAGCCAGTCGACTTTTTGCAATACACGAAGTCATTGTAGGAGCAGCTACCGAAGCTACGGAGCTGATCTCTTGGTAATCTTGCTACAAAATAAAGACAAGTTTCGTTACTATAATTACATTTTACCAGTAAATGTACGACCCAGAAAGATTGGGTAAAACGAAAGCCGTAATAAGGAATTAACTGCTATTGCAACACATTAGCATGTCAGAACAAGGCGCTTGCATCGTTCCATGGTCATATTGCGTCACCTGATTTCAAGCTACGAGAGCCAGATCCGCATTGCGCAAACTTGTAGGTGGAATTTAAACATTATTAACACTGTAGGATTTTTGACTTGACGTTGACAATTAATAAATTATAACTACACTTAAGGAGTATATTCAAGCATGTAGATTCAGCATTAAGCTCGTGGACTGTTCTGTGCTACTATTAACAGCGCATATAGCATTTCACTGACTGTTACTTTTGGCTTCGAAATAATGATATTCATTTAATTCTTTCTAGCTGTTTCACTCCACCAAATTCTTTGGCATTGGATTGCTGGTATAATTTATTTATTTCATTTTGGAAGTATAATCTTGTTTATTTATTTATACAGAGGTTCATGCAGGTTAAATAACCTAACTACATGAATCACAAATATCTAACAACAAAGCAATAAAACACAGTAGTTTTCTCCACGTACATTTATTAAAAAGGCAACATGTTTCGAAACCAAACTGGTTCCATCTTCAGGCCAAAATTATCATCTACAGAGGTATATGGTTAACAATAGTGTACAATGTAAAGAAATTAACTTACTGGTAATAAAACACGTGTTCCAATTTTTAGGTTAAAATGAGGTTATGTTTAAGCGCTGAAGGAGAGGTATTAATGAAAATTCACAAAGAACACCACAGTGGAGAAGAAAATTAATTCAATAGCTAACAAACTACGTTATAAAGATCGTTATACTGGTTATTACATCAAATTTAACAAATAAAATTAAACCAAGTAAAATAGGTCCATCCTCTGAAGGAGAAGGCACTAAGAATGAAATTTTAAAGCAAAACTAACTAAAACCAAGTCAAAAAGTCCCTAGACTAACAGAGAGGGTCAGCAAATAAAAGAACAAAATGGAAACCAATAAAAGGAGAAATCAGCTAAAGACAAAACAACTATTTAATATTCAGGAAAATGTAATTAGTATCAAAATCTGTGACTTCATTGAGTCTGAATTCATTATTATTGGACATAATTTCAAAAATTTCGAGTAAATTCAACAACCTACCTTTTTTAGCTATATGTAAAATTTTGTAATCTTGAATGGGATCAAAGTTGTGGTTATGTTCCAAAATGTGATTAGCAAAAGCTGATTTATTAGGTTGGTCGATATTAAAATTGTTGTTTTTAATGCAACTTTGTTCCCAATAAAGATTACAAAATTTTGCATATAGCTAACAAAGGTAGGTTGTTGAATTTACTCGAAATTTTTGAAATTATGTTCAATAATAATGAATTCATACTCAATGAAGTCACAGATTTTGATACTAATTACATTTTCCTGACTATCAAATAATTGTTTTGTCTTTAGCTGATTTCTCCTTTTATTGGTTTCTACTTTGTTCTTTTATTTTCTGACCCTCTGTTGGTTTCAGTGTCATTGAATCTATGGTCTTTTTGACCTGGTTTTAGTTACTTATTTTTGCTTTGAAATTTCATTCTTAGTGTCTTCAGGATGGACCTATTTTACTTGGTTTAATTTTATTTGTTAAATTTGATGTAATAACCAGTATAACGATCTTTATAACGTAGTTTGCTGGCTATTGAATTAATTTTCTTCTCCAATGTGGTGTTCTTTGTGAATGTTCATTACTAACTCGCCTTCAGCGCTTAAACATAACCTCATTTTAACCTAAAAATTGGAACACGTGTTTTATTACCAGTAAGTTAATTTCTTTACATTGTACACTATTGTTAACCACATGGCTCTGTAGATGATCATTTTGGCTTGAAGATGGAACCAGTTTGGTTTCGAAACATGTTGCCTTTTTAATAAATGTACGTGGAGAAGGCTACTGTGTTTTATTGCTTCGTATCAAAACACCTCTACTATTAGCGTGATGGATCACCTTCCTATAAATATCTAAAAGACAAACAATATTGTGCGAAAAACAGCAAAGACTCAAACCTTACATAATACGGTATATCAGAATAACAAACATTTTAAACGGTAGGAAGCACAAGATACACTAGTTGAATAATCATTTATAGTTAACAAAATAATTATAAAAATAAAATTTGTGAATACCACATCCGTAAACTCCAGGCACAAAAATCCGCAACCATGACATGTGTATGATGTACCACAGACCCCTGGTCCCGAAATCCACGACTATAGTACTTTTTACAGGCACACGCAGATTAAACAAAGATAATAAATTACTTTCATGAAGCAAGTTGTTCCACAGCTTGCCACCAAGCTGTAAAAGTGACATATTTCTGCGATTGCTTAAACTTTGAACTTCGAATTCTCTACGCAAATTCATGGATCTTATTAAATGGTAATCAGATAATTGTTATACTTTTTATAATGTAGTAACCGTAATAGTCTATTTTGTACTTTTTCTATTGCTTTAATTTCTCCTATTTTATGGGGAAACCAGACTGTCGAGGCGTACTCCAATTTAGGTCTCACTAACGTGTAGTTTAAGATTTTAACAGTTTTTAGATTCTGAAATTCATAAGATTGCCTAATAACGAATCTCAAAGTCTTATATGCATCAGCAACAATGTTTTGTATGTGCCTCTTGAAGGACAGTAGGCCGTCATACAATACACCAAGATCCCTAACGTACTCAGTTCGTTTTAATTCTTCACCATTGATCTTATATTTTTATAGTATTGGAGCTTTACTGCGACTGAACGATATTACTAAACATTTATTGACATTAAGCGGAAGTTTATTTTTAATGCTCCATTCAAACAAATTATCAACATCCAACTGTAGCTTAATGCAGTCTTGAACTGATTTGATCTTTAAGAACATTTTTTGATCATCTGCGAACAATAGAGATTTAGAAAGTACTAATACATAAGACAAGTCATTAATAAAAATAAAAAATAAAAATGGACCCAAGTTTGAGCCTTGCGGAACTCCCGAATTTGCTGTAAACTTACCCGAAGTATTGTCATTAAATTTAGCAATAAATTTTCCTGAATTCCAGTACAAAGCAAAAAACGTTAGCATATTGCATGACAGCCCACATTTGGCCACCTTTCCCAAAAGTGCCGCATGGTTGACTTTATCAAAAGCTTTTTTGAAGTCTGTAAAAATTGTATCTACTTGTTCGCTTCTTTCTAGTGCTGCATAAATCTGGTTAATGAATACTGACAGATTAGTTACTGTTGATTTTTGAGTAATGAATCCGTGTTGAGCACCGGAAATTATCGGTTTAACATGGTTATACAGGTTATTGTAAACAATATGTTCCAATAATTTAGGACCTGAAACCAAAGAAATCGGCCAATAATTATTAACATCGGATTTACTACCGTTTTTATGCAGTGGTATAACTATTGACTCCTTCCACATGTTAGGGAAAGTTCCACAACTAATAATTACGTTATATATATGAAGTAGCGGTATTTCAAACCACTCTGCACACCCCTTTAAAACATATGGTGGAATGAGATCCGGTCCTGCTACTTTCTTTGGCTTCAGCTTCTGTTTAATCTTGGATTAAACAGACATAAATTTCAATTCAAAAATTTACGAAATGCAGTTCATAAGTTTTAAATGCAGTTCTGCTTTCATAATCAGCCGGTTTAAATGCCGCAATTGCCAGTAAGCATATTATGTTACAACATGACCTAGAACTGACTGGCTTAATGCTGACAGATTATTATGAAATGTTATATCCCCACAGTAAAATATACTTTGTATGTACTTTGAATAACTAAGCAATTATGTTTGTATATATAGACCATTTATTTTTGTAATAAGCCAATCGACATTGTTTGATTCAATTACATCGATGCTACTCTGCCAAGCCATAAATTTATGAAACGTGAGGCTGCGTTTCAGGGTAGCATAATTATAGTCCCTTTAAGTGACATTGACTACATTGTCTTAAAACAGGGGTGCAATCTCACCTCTGTGCTTAAAATATCAGAGACAAGAACCAGTGCAAATAACAGAAACCTGATACAGCCTCCAGGAAATTCTGTTCAGCTTCCTTATTGCAAATTTAAAATCATCTCTGGTAATGCTTGGAATATTGAACAAGTCTAACGAACTGTCAATAGTTAATGAGTTTGTATTATAGTTGCTTGAGTCACTTACAGACAGACGAGAAAAACTGACCAAAAACATCTGCTGTCTTGTCATCATCAAGAAGAACGCCATTTTCTTTAATATGCACATGCCCTCAATAGAGGGCGTAAAGTGGCTTTTGTAGCCCTAGGGCTTATAAAGTTGCAATAATGGGCTAAGTGGCTGGAACTCACTAAACTCCCACCATTGGAAAGTTAGTTTTAATAAAAACTGATAATTTACCTTCCTATCAGTGATATTTAGGACGCATTCATGTTTATATTTTGAAGACGATAATGCAGCGCTAGTAGCTACGTTTAAAAACAAGAATGGAGAGTTGAAGACACCACTGGTCAAACCCTGTTCTTTGCCCATTCAACAACTTTGGTTAGCTTAATAATTGTTTGTTTGTGTTCTCTGCAATGCTAGTAGTATTCGTTATATTTTTGTTTTGCATGTAAATTGTGGCTTGAATAGTATGTTTTAAAATGCAAATCTTTTGCATTTTCCGGGGGCAGGAAATGTTGCAGAATGAATTATTTAAATTTTGAATTTTCGCTAGAATTCATAGTAATGCATTATTTTACCCTGTTTGTGAGTTTAAAAAACACAAACAGTGCACGTGTTCTAATAAATGGATTTGCAGTCTGTTTCTGATAACGACAGTCACTGCATGCTGCTCCACTAAACTAAAATACTGTGTGCTAAGTGCTTTTGCAGGTTTTGACAAAATTGGCACATCCAAGATGATCCAGCATCCCGTATTCATACTCTACAACGATCACAACTAACAAGGTAACTGGTCTGAATGACGCGTTTGTGTATGTTCTATTTTCCAAATTATTAACAACAAGCCCAATTCGGCCATTCCTTTTTTTGTAGACCGCTACAACACTGTGCCTTCATTATTATAGTACGAATTTGTCGATACAGTATACAGGAAACACCAACTCTCTCATACTTATTTATTGCAAAGAAGCTCTTCTTTACGTATCTTCTTCTTCTGTCTCAACCTTCGTTCATCCATTGTTGAATATTGGTCTTCCCTTCATTTCTTCAATTGTTCCCTGTTCTTTACATTTCAGTACCATAATAATCCTATTCGTGGTCTTCACTCTAAGCCTCTGGTTCACCTATCGTCTGTCGTCCTCCTCATGTGCCCAGCTCATTGCTACTTCTATTATGCTTTTATCCTTACTGCGGCGCGCAGTCTATACCGGTTTGTCATTTAATCTTGTATTGAACATACTCCGTTCCATTGCAATTTGGATTTTTGGTACTCCGTCAACAGTCTTTCATGTAAAAGCCATGTTATCACAGGTAACACGCAATTACTGACGTTTTTTGCTTTGTTTTCTCTTAAAATTCTTGGAGCGAAGTACTACACTTAACAACTTTCGAAAGCTACTCAACTTAGTCTAATTCTTCTTTCTATTTCTGCCATTTCGTTTTCTATTTGTAACGTTTTCCAATTTCTAGTACTTGCAGAGTAATATCCGGAATTTCTTCTGAGTAAAAACAGATTGAGTACTATTCTTGTTTGCTCACGCTTTACTTGTGTTCTAGTTCATGTTCTCCTTTCTACTTGATGTGTACTTATTTTTATAGCGTAGCTTGTTGCCTGATAACCACCGTGGTTACAGGGTTTTGAACTGAGTTTCTTTCGTATTTATATGTCTCGAGTTCTTGGACGCCTTAAAAGGATTCAACAGCTAGTATAGTAAAAAAGTACAAAAACACAATTATGTCTTAGTAACTAACGTTCTTCAGGTATATCCATTTTTTATTTGAAATTATTGAAACAAGTGTTGTTTCCTGTGAAATTCAGGACAGACTGTTGTTTTCAAGAATTACTTTTTGACGAAATGCGAAATGTTGTTAATCCTTCTATTGTCATGTCAAATAAAAGACCACAATGCTGCATATTAGTGATAGATACAGGTAAATTATTAACAATGTGCGGCAGAAATGAAATTGATGTACAAAGTCAATGGAGAGATTTAAACATTTACTTTTAAACTTTATAACTTAAACGATTTGGTTTTATTTATACAATTTACACTACACTACTTAATTATACTTAATTATATAAAACTATTTTCAAAAATATATTGTTTTAGCTGAATTTATTATTTCTCCGCTTTTTCGAATGCTGAAGTGTGAGAACTTTAAAACTCTGTATGAGATTTGCTTGCGTATTTTGTTGATGTATATATTGTAAAGGTATATGTTATATAATATGATTGATTATGATTTAATAAATAAATACACACCCTACACATATTTTTATTTGTTTAAAATCAAATTTTTACTGTTTAAAAGTAAATAATTATAACCGTATCAATGGGTTTATTGAATCTGTATTTTGCCCTTTTTAGTATTGTGTACATCTGCAAGTTAGATAAATTATGGCTAGCTCATTTTTTTCGATAGGCATGGACTCAAAATCTGGTTGGGTTCGCCTATTTGTTCAAAATAAAAATCCCCGTGATACGCCACTGGGCTGTGAAATTTAGAAGTAGTAACCGCGCAGACGCGCTGCGCTGTCAATAATATCTATCAGCAAATCAATTTCACGTGCAGTTCATTTCTGTGTGATTATAGTGAATTCAAATGCAAATACATGAACAAATTAACAGGAAATTCAAATCTCGCGCTTTATTAAGCGTTCCTAATCGTGTTTTGTTTTAGATCGTTCGCGGCTTCCTTTGCAATTCAGATGTTTTCAACGTGTCCCCCCAACATAACCTCAACCTATATTTTCACAATTTCTGGAACTCCTGCTCTATTTCGACGCATGTAATGCTGGAATCGGTTTTCTCTCATAGTACTCGTTCCTCGTGGTAACTTTCGTAGCTCTAACACGCTTATTTGCTTGACACCACTAACCTGACCTTTCTTAGGCTGCGGCAACTTGCTCGGAAAGCTTTTCCTGCTACTGGCTGCTGGAATAGGGGCCCCCGGGGTGGTGCAACTGCTGTGCTAGCCTCGTACACACCGGGCGGAACTGCTGACACCCTCTCTCCGGCTCTGGAACTGAATCTGGCTGCCGATCTTGTCGGAAGCGGTCACCGGAGAAAATATTTTCAATGTGATGGATTTTTATACCCACACTCTCACATGTGCAGTGTAACCTGCTGATTAGGCCGGTATAATTTTTATTAATTTATTTTAATGTTAAATGGTATAAACTTTAAATAAACTGGAGACACAAATTAGATTGTCATGGAATTAATTTATTTCAATTGTTTTTGTTTGTTTTTTGTGTTCTTTTTTCGCGTTCGTTAACAACAATTGCCTATCTGGCTACATAAAAAAACGGATGTTAACTGAATACAATGCAATTACTTATAATCTAAATTTACAACTTAATTTATAAAACTGTACATAATCTTATTTCTAAATTATTGTTTGTTCATGTTTGCATTTTATCTAAGTTCTAGCGCCACTCACAAAGTTTTATTTTAATTGTCTGTTCACTTGTGTCATTACACTGACTTATTATTATAAACACAAATTTTGTCCATTTCCTGTAGTGTCATTGTCTTGCAGTTTTATAAAACCTGTCTGAATTTCACCAATCTTCACACATTACTGCTCCATTTTCTTATAGCCTTATTCGATCTAGCAGTGTGCTCTTTTTGCACCGTATTGAACATTCTGTCCTTTTTGCCTCTATTTAAAAAGTTCATAGAACTGTACTTATTGAATTATACTGACATGTAAAGTTAGTTAACCTGCATGTAATAAATCCCTTTGGTGATAGATTTGTTGAATTTTGATTGGCTTTACATTGCACCAACCTCTTAATTTATGTTACTTAATTGATATTTCAGTGACTCTAATTTACAAATTTGAGCTCTGCATTATTGACATTTATTCTAAAATAATTTCATTTAATATCGGCAATGCTTGGCCGATGTAATCATCAATTAAAATTTCTAATGTGACTTCTTGCAGTTGTCTGCTTACCCCAGCCCTGTGCTTTTATTGACTTGCTTTAATTATTGATTCTGCAAGCAGAGTTGTGTAACGGGCTAAAGACCATTTCAATATATCAAACAACTACAAAGAGGTTATTCATCTCAAATTTTAAAAACCACTTGTATACAGTGTTCGATGTATTTTTACTCCCAAATATTCCGTGCACGCGTAATATTTTGTAACAGCAATATCTACAACAGTTCTCATGTTTTACGTAAAATTTAACACCATGTCAAATAAGCTTACAAACAATAAGAAGTTTTCTATAAAAGCACTTATTTGTGACCACTCACTTGTAAATTGGTATTTTAAAAAGGATTAAATCTCGAATACGCTGCGGCAAATTTAAGCTTTTAACGGCATCGTGCAAGTGGTACGCCCGGTAAACTCTGTACTTCTGCTTGATATACTGCCGGGCTTTGTCGCGGGCAAGTTCGACCAGTGAAGGAATTTCAGGCAAGTTGTTCAGCCGGTCGTCGATCATTTGATTGCGGCGTATGCTGGTCTGCATAAACAGCTGCAAGTCATGACGTGCAAGAAAGGGTAGCGCAAAGAAGCCCAAAGAATGGAGAAAGATCCCAGTCTGTTCCTTGTCCTGCGAATCAAAATCTAAAAACTGTCCCCAAAGCACCCGTTTTAGCTTCTTGATGCTGACGTCATCTTCTTGGGCGAATATATACCGAGGCACGAGGTATAAAGAAGTGTCACTAGAACTGCCCCAGTCATAAATATCGGCGCCATAAATAAACAGCTCCAGTTCTTTGCCAAACCCGTAAAACTGGAAGGTAATATTGATGTCATATTTGCTCGCCTGCAACCCCAGGCTTAGGCAGGAGGCTATTATGCCGATCCTATCGCTTGCTTTCACTTTTAAATCAATCATCTTATACAAAAGAAACTGAAAGTTTCCCTTATAATAATCATATTTTATAATTTCTCTCTTATAATGGTTGAGCAAATCAAAGGCAACTGGCGACTCCAATATTAGATATATGCACTCCACCCAATCGCTCGCCGTACGCTTTAAGGAGTAATCATTTATCACCCGCTCTAAGAATGGCTCCCTTTCTTTCAGCAGCAGGCGATGGTTAAACTTAGGCCAAATTAGCTTAAATAGGTCAACTGGAAGGAAAAAAAACTTAAAAAAATAATGTAAACTTAAAACATAAAATGGAACAAAACAGAAAGAAACCAGGTACAACAACAATAATAATAATGATAATAATAAAATTTTATTGGATTAAGAACATAATAGGTGTGAGAAATTATATCTTCTTCTTCTATGCCGTAATGCCTTTACGGCATCGGGTAGCTAGCATCTATCCATCTTCACCATTCCTGTCTGCTTTTTGTTATTTTCCCCAGCTCTGATATTGTTTACCCATGTTCTTTACCAATTTCTTCTACGATGTTTTTCAGTGTTTTTTTTGCCTACCCGTTTTCTTCTTTCCTCTGATGTTTATTTGTTAGTATATTTTGTTCTGATATGTGAAAACCAATTTAGTTGCTTTTATTCTCATTTGATTGTTATATCAATTATTTTTTGCATCTGGTTTATCAGTGATTAATCATGTACGTATATTAGCGATTCTATTTGTATCAATCTTATTTTATGTATTTTTATGCTTCAACCCAAAGATTACTTTGTGATATTGGGTAGGTCAAAAATGATAGCCAGAGAAGAGAAGGCCAAAGGGAAAAAAACCATAGTAGAGCACAGAAAAGTAGAAATAGATAACGTTATATACGAATGGTCCGACAAAGGAGGAAGCTTGATAAATAAAAGAAACGAGGCTGTAAAAAACTACTAAGAAAAAATGAAGAAGGAAAATCGAAGAAAAAAAGGGCTACCAAGATGGTTATGAGCAGGAAAACAAAAAACACAAAAATGGATGTAAAGTGAAGACGAATCAAAATAAAGAAAACAGAATAAATACTATAAAAAATCGGTACGTGGAATATAAGAAGCATAAAGGGAGAGGAGGACAAAATAATTGAAGAAATGACATTACAAATATTAGACTATTTGGAAATAACAGAAATAAAAAATGAAGGGAAAGGTATAGAGAAAATGAAAGACGAATATTGGTTAAGAGTAGACATAGAGGAAAGAGGGGCGAAAGGAGTAAGCCTAATAGCAAATATTATATTTACCTAGATGTGTAGTGAATGGTCACAACAAAAGGGTTAGTTCTGGACGCTGAATGAAGACGTCGCTACGGTAGCTACGAGTTTTAAAGTTAGAATCCCAAACGTAACGCCAAACTAACTAACTGGCCGAAATGAGTGAAATGGATATATAGTGTGTCCGCGGATTGAGTTCACGTAAGGTGTAAATGACAAAACATGTTCGAGCTAGATGTTAATATTCTAGGAATCGCTCCTGCTTGTTCTCAAATAAAAATAAAAATCAATCAAATTCATTAATATACAGGGTGTTTTTAAAATCGATTTTTAAAAAGTGGCCAAGAGTAAACTACCTTTATTAAAAGATATAACAAAAAAGGTTGTTTAGAATTAAGAGTAATGGCAGACTCTCAATTTTCAGATAAATCGGCCTACTTTGATTTAAATAAAAATTTATACCAACATACTTTTAATCTTGACTGTAGGAGGCACACTAACTGGTTTATGAACTAAGATGTTAATAAAATAATGGAGTGCCTCCTACAGCTACGATAAAAGGTATGTAGGTATAAAAAATCCAAAAAAGTTAAAAAAATCAAAGTAGGCCAATTTGTCTGAAAATTGAGAATCTGCCATCACTCTTAATTCTAAAAAACTTTTCTCAATACTTTTTTGATCTCTTCTAATAAAGGTAGTTTACTGTTGGCCATTTTTTAGAAATCGATTCTAAAAACACTCCGTAGATTAATTAATTTGATTGATGTTCTCAAAATCTTGGTTTGAGAACAAGCAGAAGCGATTCCTAGAATATTAACATCTAACTTGAAAATATTTTGTCATTTACGCCTTATGTGAAATCAATCCGCGGACACACTGTATATTATAATATTACTCTTTCTGAGGGGTTTTATAGTTAATTATGACTAATTCTTTCTACTGTTATAATGTGCCTGGATATATTTTTATACTATTCTTATAATTACTAAATTACTCTATCTACAAGGTTAGGTCGCTACATTCAAAATTAAACTACTACTTTGCTAATAAGGATCATCTAAAGTTCGATTAAACAATTATTTGTCCGCACTCTGTATGCTCGCTATTTAACTGGCGGGAATCTCCTATCGTGATATTTCTACGTAACGGGACCTTGACTATTTCAAGATGGTGCCCTGGTCTCGAAAATAGGTAAACACGTTCCCTGTTCTATTTAAATTATTGTTGTCCACGCAGTGACCGCTGTTGCTATGCGATCACAATTTAATGTAAGTACACCGCGTCACAAAACAAAAGACTAATAGGGACGCCACTACAGGAAGTAAATCGCAAAACCCACGCCAACCGAACACAATCACAAAAAAAAACCTTTTTAGCTGACAAAATCTGACCGTAGCAAGGCGGGAATGTAGACTCGAACCCCACCTGGATATCGGCTTCCACTTGGATGACATTTTGGATGGGTTTTGCTGTAGCCGGGCCCCCCACTATAAGGCTGCCGTGCTCCACACGTACACTGCTCGCCTATGCACCTTATTCACGCACTACAAAACCGGCTGCACCTCCGTAAAATCACTTCAAAATACTCTGGTTTGCACTTGACCAATTGTCTCCTTCTACCCGTTGCGGAAGCTCAATACAAAAGAAAAACTTCCACAAATCACCCTGGGCACACCCTCTAAATAAAGACACAACTTTATGGTAAACTTGGGTATTTAATCGCTCATAAAATATTATTTATTGGGGGCAGCTTAGTAAAACACAACTGAACTTCTTGAAGAAGCCACCCCAATTCATTGTTTACAGTTTTGTTTTAGTTGCATGAATGCCAAGCCTACTTTGATTTTAATTTGTTTTTACACAAAAATAATGCTATTCTAAAAACATCATACTATCATTATTTACAAGGCCTGCTATTTTATAAGAAATCTGAACTTTAAATAATCACATTTACTGGACTTTTTTACAATTAATATCTGTATTGTTGGTTATGTTATAAATTGCTAATAATTATTATTTTTCATATAAGGCTACTAAAATGTGATCATAGCAATATATACCTATGTCTCTTCTTAATTCATATTTATGTGCCACTTGCAGAAAGATAATTCTTTGTTGTCCGAAGAGATGGTTTTGTAGATAAACTGCTAATGGATACTTAACTGCATTTTAATGTTATGCAAATATTTAATGAATATTACTAATATACCCTACAAGGTTTATACTATGCTTGTGAAACAAGTGACAAAAGAATTTTCGTAAAATATGCCCTAAGATTTTGATATTTTTATACAGGGTGACATTGCAATGTGAAGCAATATTTCAGGTGCATCTTCGCTCCACTAGTGACTAGACTAGCTTTACGCAGTTGTATCGTAAATTACTATTTTATGATTTGTAAACTCTATTGGCAACTCAAAATAATTTTCAAAGTTTTTTTGTTTTTAATGAAATTGTGGATTTAGCTTATTTGAACGATTCTGAACAACGTTTATTAACAAGATTGTTTTATAAAAAATCCCTAATATGACTTCTCCAATTTTGCTGTTTATTTCAAATCGTAGTAGGCTAGCATTTTACAGTGAAGGAAAAGTAACATACCCTAAAAGTACAAATTAGTGAGGGGTATAATCAAAACAAAGAAATTTTTCAAATCAAAAATATATAAAAAAAAAAATACTGGGGTGGTACCATCTAAAGTGAGACACACTGTATGTAAAATACATATGGGAAACACGATTATGTATGTATTATCTGTAACCTCATTTACCTTGCGGTATAGAGGCTGGTGCTTTATGCGCTTGCATCTGGTGCATCTGGTGGAAGGAGGCTCAATTTTCCCCCGATTCGAGATACAGACTTGGAGCGCGCATTTTGTGCTTGCGTAGCAACCATTGTGTGCAGTGTGTGTCTTCGTAATGTGTTGACTTTGTTACTCTATCTCTCGGGTCTGTAGTTATGAGTAGAGCACAGTTAATTTGGTGCCCAACTGTGAATGGTCGAGATTCGAACCGAAATAAGTTTACACTAGCATATAAGCTTTTCTCCACCAGTCGCACCTACTATATGTATATAAATTTCGCCCGATAGGTTGGCTAAAAATGTCGTTTATCTAACAGATTCATATACAGACTTCAAATATCGACCTGTGCAAGACATATATCGAAAACTTTCCCCAGACTTTCTCCCGGTTTGATTTTAAAAGTTAACTTGAAGCTTACGGAAATTATTGAGTCACTAAAAACTATAGGTTACGCCGATGAAAAAATTCCCCACTAAATGAAAAAATGTTTGTACAACGACCTCTATTCCATTTCATCTCTTATAGTTCAGTCACCATGTACTATTTTAATAATTTTTGACTCTAAGGGCTATTTATATGCGGTTAACAGCGGTCGTTGCTAAAGCACTAATACGGGTTCGCGCCACACGCACGCCCAGGATATGTGGATAATTACACACATGAGAATATTTCGCCGGCCAGCGACAAAAACCCCATCGAGTTTTTGTATTGATATAAGCGGGAAAATACAAGCAATACAACGCCACGTACAGCGCGACGATGTGACCGCCCATAAACGAATTAATCAAGAAAAACCCGAATCCGCCGATAAGCAAGCAAAAACTCCCACCACGCCAACCAATCACAGCGCTGAAAGCTGAAAATAAAAAACCCAGCTTCTTTATAAGCACAGACAATTTCGAATGAAAATCATCGAAGAATCAACGGTCGAATCCTCCAGTTCGCCTTCTGTCTTCCACCTATTCGATCCGCACCACCTGTGCGATTCAGAGCTAGAAATCATCACCGCCACCACCGACGCTTCTTCGGCTCGAACTTTTGGCTTGCGGCCGAGAGCCCTCAAACTTCAACAACGGAGTCCTGCCCACGGACGCCCCAGGCCCTACCGCTAGTCTGGAACCGCATCTACAAGAACCTCGTCGAAGGCTTATTCTCACGTACATCACCGAACTCCACGCTATGGCATAAGCAGCCCATACACATACAGAACGACCGGCGAATACATTTAGCTGCCCCATTGCTGACACTTTGGGGCTTGCTTTACAGGCATCAAGAGTGATTCGAAAGCTTGTTTGAGACTTCGCCGCCCTGCACCCCGGAGTCGCCCCTAACGAAGAAAACCCGCACCTGTCAGATTTAAATTTTAGTGAATTAGTAATGATTATTAAAGAACAATTTCAAAACATAAGTAAAAACAAATTGGAATATGACCTATGTCTATATGACATTTTTATCTTAAAATTACTTCCGGAACAAGATAGTAAAGTGTTTTACACCTATTATAAGTCACCCTGTATAGAAGATTATAAATAATTAATACCTATATCTTATCATTTACTGCACATCAGGTTTAACGTCTGCTGTATGCATCAAATTGGTTCCTAATTACAACCATAATGAGGGTGAGAAATTTGTACTTCCAAAAGTTTGAGTGATTCATAACTACTTTCTAATGCAAAATAAATGAATAAGCCATTAGGGTAATTTTTGTACAAAATATGTTTAGTCTTCATCTGTTCTCAGAGCCTGTTGACATATTCCATTTGCGATTATTTTTGCATAGTGTTCTATACATTTATCTATTGTTAGTGCTTTTATTGTTGTTTATTGTTGTTTTGACTGCTCAATGGAGGAAATTGTTAAATGGAAACGTGGACAATCTTTGCAAGTTTCAGAAAAGCAAATAGTAATGAAACTCGTCAGTTACCATTTAAATCAAACTAACGATTCGATATCCACTATAATCAAAAAAGTGTCCGAAATGAGTGGCGTGGGTGAAAAGAAGCTTTACAACGTGAGACAAGAGTACACTTCACCAGCTGGACTACTTCCTCCAAAAGAAAGGCCCAAAAAGCGCAAAATTGTTACATCTCGTGAAAACAAATACGACGGAGAAATGAAGAGTGACATTCGCAGAATAGTGCACCAGTTTTATCGGGACAATATACCGCTTACAATAAATTCTGTGTTAGCTGCAGTAAATGGCAATGCAAATTTGGCTAACTTTTCGCGCGCAACAATGCATCGCATACTGAGTGACATAGACTTTGTGTATGAAAAGCGTGGCAGAAAATCTATTTTAATTGAAAAGCAAGAAATAATCTCTTGGCGTCATCGTTATTTACGCGAAATTCGTAATAATCGTGAAGTTGGATACAATATCGTGTATTTGGATGAATCGTGGGTAAATATCGGACATAGTGTATCGAAAGAATGGGTCGATAAATCGATTAAATCGCATCGGGATGCATTTATTCGTGGATTGACCACAGGTTTGAAAGCTCCTACAACACGTGGTCCACGATTTGTCCTGTTACATGCAAGATGCAAAAACGGGTTTATTGATGGAGCAGAGCTGACTTTTTTGGCTAAGAAAAATACCCAAGATTACCATGATGAAATGGATGGCCCAACTTCGAAAAGTGGTTCGAACATCAGTTGATTCCGAATCTACCAGAAAAAACTGTTGTTATGGACAATGCGTCTTACCACAGTAGAAAGTTAGAGCAAATTCCAAACAGTACTTTAAATAAAGCCGAAATTCAGGCATGGCTTCGGTCTAAAGATTTGAAGAGGACTATTTAAAAAACCAATTGTTGGAAGTAGTTAATACCTTCAAACGAAACTATGATGGGTATAAAATAGAAGAAATTGCAAAAAGGCACAATGTAAAGATCTTGAGACTCCCGCCCTACCATTGCGAACTGAATCCTATAGAATTGGTGTGGAGTGAAGTAAAAAGGTATTTAATTTAAATATTGTCGTAAACACTGTTTAATTTTGGCATTTATTGAATTGTAATGCAGCAAAAGCTTCCAAAATGTCATTTAAATAAATTTTTAATGTTATCAAAAATCGACACCCAAGATATTATAAATACATAATTAAATTAAACATCCTTTGCTTAATTAGTTTATTGTCCATAATTGTCTTATTATAACATCCACGATTTATCACCATATTTTTTAATTATTTATTATTAATCTTTAAAAAATAAAATTTAATGCTCAATTAAGCGGATTTTTTTAAGGTACGTAGCCGGACATAACACGAATTTTAAGGATAATGAAGTCCGAAATTTAATCAGTGAAGCATATTTGCGAGTTACGCCAGAAAAATGGAATAACTATGTAAATCACGTAATAGCAACAGAAAGGACAATGTGGGAAGTCGATAATTTGTTAGAAGATATAGAACCAATTATTATAAATATAAATGATGCAGATAGTGATAGTGACATTAATAGTGAAGCGAACAATAGTGACAGCGAGTAGTGATACACGAATTGTACAATTTTTAAACTTTACAATTAAAAATTATAATCAGTTACTGTTTTTTCCAATTTCTATGTTAAATATATAAACTCGATTGCCGTGAAACACATATTCGTTTTATTTATTTTTACCGGCTATCAAATCCACTAAATTTGGCGAATTTTATGCTTGTTAAAACCTAATTTTACTCATTAAAAAACTATGACAAGTTCCGATTAAAAGAATTATGTGTTTGTGATAACGGAGATCCTACTGTACGTAATTGTTTCGTTCTTAAACTTGTTTGAATGCCACTGACAAAACGTACCAGGTAATGAGGGATTATAGTTAAGCTGTCTCTATTACAATAGCCGGATGTGTTTGTCTGTGATGGGGGCATATTTTCTACAGAACACTTTTGTGGAGACATATGGCATCGCTGTTTGCCATAAGGCCCTGTACTGTCTAGTCACCCTGAGACGCAGTATAGAGTGCTTTATTAACCAGGCAAGCTTATCCCACTAGATTTTGTGTCACAGGGACTTTAGCGCCAAGCCGTTGGCTGCGCTGACCGGTAACCGTGCGTTCTGTCATCTGTCAACCAAGCAAGACTGGAAACGTATTGTTTAGTGCTGGAAACAGTTCGAGTACGTAATGGTCAATCCAGACGAGCACTGCACGCTGATTTAAATCTTGGTGCATTTCATTACGATGCTAATTATTATAATTACAGTCTTCATCCAAGTGTGGTTATTGAAATCTATATACAGTGTGTATGTATTGTTCTGTACTGTCAACTGTATCTGTCAGTTCTGTTGATCTATGTCACTCGTCACTGTTGTTTGAACTAAGGTACTATTAAAGTTCTCTAATTTGAACCAAGTGCGTGTTAGTTAACAGTGTTTTCGTTCCGATTGTTTCTGCTTTTTTTTATTTGTTTAAAAACCAGTCTTTTTTAAGACGAATAAAATTAAATGACATGATCGTTGTTTTTCCGACTCACCGTATGCTAATTGGAGAGTAACTAGAATTTGAATTTGCCGCCACTTTCAGTAACTCAAAATGGCGGACGAGCTTGCTCGTATAAATATAGTACTTTAACTAGTACGATATAATATCGTACTAGTGTTTGAAATTGTCAACTTTCTGTAGTAGGCTGCTGTCGCGATAATGTTACTTTCATATGTGGTCGTCTAAAAATAAATCTACATTATAAGGATATTTTTAAATGATAATAACAGTCATAATCTGCAGTAGTGAATTATGAATTCATAATTCACTGCTTTCAACCAATCATAAAATTCCATTTTCATAATTCACGGTTTTCAACCAATCATAAAATTCTATTTTCATAATTCCCTAGTTTGCAGCCAATCACAAAGTTCATTCTTATTATCAATTGAATTTTATCTACGACCACCACTAAAAGTAGGCCTTTTAGCGCTATTTTTTTTCACTAAAAGTGACGTTTTATAATTTAGCGTATTTAAAGAAAAGAGCTGTTTACTTTTAGCCCATGTGCTAAAAGTGAAGTGAGGTTATAAAACTACAATTTCGAACTGGAGGTGAAGCTATTCTATTTTTGAAATAATTAAAGCGTTATGTAATGAATACAGTGAGATGTGTAGTATTAATAATTACCATTGATAATTGACTTTGACAGTACTGGCTTTGCAAACATTCGCCAGCGCTCCAAGGCCTACTATTTATTATGACATAAATTAGAAGTGTCGTATATGCAAACCTTTGTTAAATCGATATTTATGGATTAATAGCAGTAAAATTAAGGTCGTAGATAAAATATTGTATGCAACGCGTGCTAAAGGTCGTTTATGCACGAGACATGTTATGAAACTCAGCCTTCGGCTTTTAGCACTTGTTGCATAAATAGCTATTGCAGTTGATAGTTGTGTAGCAGTACAGGGCTTAGCTACTACAGCTGTAGTGTCAGTGTGTTCCGTATGTTTGACGTGTAAGTTCTACGTTCTTGTAGCACTTGATATAAGCACAAAATACATCATATTTTCAAAATTTTCCGTTATAAGTTTAAGTAATAACACTCACACTACTGACAGGCATGTATGATGATAAGCCTGCTTTTTGTTTCAAAACTTAATTTCACAGATAACGTGATGTCAGGTCATTTTGGTATTTTAATTAGCCACCTAGGCTTTAGGGCAGCGTGCCCGTATGCTAAACCCTTTTAGTTACTTATTTGGCTCCATCGCCTAATTCCATAATAATGATTTTGCACATATTTGGCCCCAAACGCAGTATTTCTCTTCAGTTGGAGCACCCCTTTGCTGATACTTTGGCAGCCGGGTGTTATCGCTCGCAAGAATTCCGAACCTTCTAGAAATCACGCCGTTGAGGCGCCTCGCCATTGGCTGTTTTTGTTACCGGAATTTATTTGTTTTATGGAGCGCATCGCCATTGGCTGTCGAGAGTCACGTGGTAACGCCGTTTTGGCTCACGCCACTGCAGGGGTCGTAACACTGCTTGCTTGGGCAGTTTAGTCTGGCCATTGATCGAAGGAGGTCGCGTGTGATTGTGCGAGTGGCACGTCTTTACGCCAAAGCGTAGGTGTGTGAAGGACTTCACGGGGCCAGTTCTGCGTTTGTGAGAAAGGGGGCTTTCCCTTTGCAACTCGCTGTTTTCGAGGATCCTTCTAGGCAGGACGAAGTAGGCCTCTTTGCCGCCGTAAGTGTGCTCTCAGGAGAGCGTCCTAACGCCGCCATCTTGGCGGATTCCAGCCCGTTTACCCCTAATGCCGTGTTTTGGCGATTGAGCTGCCCCAGACTGCCGCCTTCTACCAACTGACTGCACGCAACTCTCATAGACCGTCTACGGACTAAGGTATTTGTAATTATAACCATTTAAACATATTAACTGTCGCTTGTGCGAGCGGTGGTGCTTTTGTGCTCAACTTTGTGTGGGCGGATGCATGCCCCCTTGTTTGCTTGTCGCGGCTTTTAATGCCGGTTTGAGGCCACCATGCTTCACGACGCTACTTTGGTAGCCTACTAGTAAGTTCATGTGCGCGAGTTTCGCGTCTCATCGCCTAAATAGCTAAAGAACTCTGCGCCTATGTTTTGGTGTTACGTTTGTGCTAACTTTTAATTCAGTAACGTTAGGTGCGTTAGCTTCGCTATATTGTACCGATTAATACCTAAATGGAATCAACGCCTCGCCGTGCTGAGCCTGGTGCGCCCTAATCTGTTCGAGCTCATGGTTTATGTTTGCGAGGGCTTTGTGCTTTGCTTATCAGGTGTTAACCGCAGCCAACGACTACGTGGGCGACGTATCAGGGGCTGGCAACTATTCCAAATTCACATGCTTTAGTGAGTCTATGTTAGCCCCTCTTCCTGGTCAAATATTGCGGTCACGCTGGCCCGCTGCCTAACGAGTTAGGCCTTCAATTAAATCGTCGCGCATTTGTGCGTCGTCGTGCTTTGCTGCTAGCTACACTGCTCCCGTTGCCTTTGCAGGTCGGCGTCTGTTATCGCGCACTAACGCGCCCTTTTCCGGAGGGCGTATTTTTAAACTGTACTCTAATATGTAAAGTGTCGAGCCCACTGCGGCCGGCCACCCATAGTGTGTTGTTTACTAGCATAGCGCGTCCATCAGCTGGTGCTTAACGTAAGCAGTAACATAAGCTTGGCGGCACGATTCGCTGCCCAGATGTAGTTATCGACCAATAGACGCATATTTAATTAAGGGAAGTATTATTCCTATTCGACCTGTGCATGCTTTGTTTCAGATAGCGCCTTTTACAGTGTAAAGATTGGTGTACGGCGAGACGTGAGAGATCAGAGCGTGCAGGTAGATTCAGTGGTTGCGCAGTCTCGGCCAAAGAGTCCCAATATTACCATTCCAGTATTTGCGATCACGAAATTGTTATTTGAGCTTCCAGCTCATGAGAATTCTTATCGACGGAGTATCTTGAATACTTCGCTCCCGTTTAACCGCCCAGGCCCGGTTATTCGGGATAAGACAGGTTTGGTGGCGCCCTCATAATTTTGACGTACCCTATATATATGCCTCCACACGCTTGCCCAAAACGTACCGTGTGACTCACGCCCGACTCCCTGAGCGTTCCAGCCGTGGCCTTTAGCCTGTTTCTAGCGAATCTCAGGGTAAGTGTGCCAGTTTCCCAGGACTGCTTCCGTGGTGCGATGCTCACCTTGGGTGGTTGTCGTAAAGTTGTTTTAATACCGTAACAGTGATAAACAAAAAACAAAGTTATTGTGATCATATCACTAGTGATTTCTGCCTGTAAAAAGAATAAGCTCAATTTTTCAAAATTTTGAAGAAGTTTCCATATCATGTAATACATTATTGCATTCAGAAAAAAATCCTCTCTTAAAAGGGCCAAAAAATTTGTACAGTACCAATTTAAAATTTTGCGGTTAGGTTAGATTACTAAAAATTTGCACAAATAAAATTGATTTTATTAAGTGCCAATAAATGTATTTAAATTACCATGCAAATTAGATCAAATCGCATCTCAATATCTTAAGTAACAAAAAAGTTACGGCATATAAAAGAAATTATTTTAGACAAGTGGGAAATGGCAAGTAAAATTTGAAGATGGATTCTTAATAGGCTCTCAAACCTACACCTTTTTGATAATTTAACCATCTATCTATCTCTTCAAATACAAAAGTTACCCATGTTGTCCCTACGAAATCCGGGCACCCTGTATACGCGTTTATTTATGTGGCGACCTTACGCCTTTGAGTTTGATGAGAACTAAATGAGAACTCCTGCGGGCGTGTATTAATATTGCCAGATAGCTCCTTCGAGATCAACCTAGACTTTGATGGACATTTCTGGGAACCGCTTGACGCATTCGTGTGTTATCCATAAGTCGCTGACGTCACGCGTCTGCAGCTGCCTTCAAGGGCGCTGACGTCACGCGTCTGCACCTGGGGATCCAGGGCCGCAAGGTCGCGTATTGATCGCGACGTTTCTAGAAAAATCGGGGCACTAGGTCATAATTCCGGGGCAACGACCTGGCCGCAGAATCGTTACACTGCCCCAGCCTTAGGTCGTTCTGTCCGAGAACGAGTTGCGTCGGATACCTGTCACTCGCTCTTGTGGGGGTTTGATGGCGGTATTCATAGGCGGTGCCTTCTTGCACACGGACTGGCTGAAGAAGTAGCAGTCCACCGTGGGCTCAATGCTTCGCAACGGGCTGCAACAGCAGACCTTGATCTGGATGCCGGTCCGGTCGAATACTACTTCCAGCATGCTGCGTGCAACCCTTCAGTCCAACGAATCCAGGCCGCATTCTAATTTCGGCACCGCTAGCCGGGTTTCGCCGTTCTTCGCCATCTGCTCCTTAAGGTCCAAAAGAGCAGACCAGAGCTCCTGGTAACTAGGTTTTTCGTAAGACAACCTTTTCGTCACCAGGTAATAAATGGAGCTGTTGCCTTCCTTCAGCTGCAAAATTCTGCCAACCTGAGGCACCCTGCTCTCGCAGCTGGTCTAACCGGCCAAACTTCTCCCGGAAGGCAGCGGCGATTCCCCTAGACATCCGGAGGTCCTGGGAGACGCAGTGTGCCAGGGAATACTGCCGTAGGGTGTCGAACAGGTCACGCTGCACTTCTGTAGTGACTCCGAATCGCGCAGTTTTCGTACCCCCATAAGCAGCTATAAACTCCTGGAAGAAGGTTTCTCCGGTCCCTAATCGTCTCAGGGGTTGCTCCGTGACAGCCTCCACTTTCTCATTGGTTCCGGCATATGGGGCCAACCGATTGAAGTGCACCACCCTGCACTTTCCTCGAGGAAGTTTTTGGATTCAGTATACCACGTCATTCAGTCGAGCAACTAGTGTAGGAACCTTCCCAGTTTCTTTGGAGCTTGGGGGAGAGGTTACGACGCCTCTGGGGGTTATGAAGCCATACCAAATGGCCAGGCTGGAAACCACCGGCCTCACCGCGGGCATCATATCGGTCTTTCATTAGGTCGCTGGCACCCTGAATGTTTCGGCGTACGGCGTCGTGGATCTCTTCCATCCTCTTCTTCAGGTTCCCCACGTAGTCCTCGCCGGCCGTTTCTTCGCCAGGCTTTCTTCCAAATTTGAGGTCACATGGCAATCGCAGCTCGCGCCCAAAGAGTACCGTGGCTGGGGTGTGGTTGGTTGTCTCTTGTACTACCGATCGGTAGGCCATTAGGAGCAGGTGAATGTACTGGTCCCAGTCACGCTGATGTTCGGAAACCACTTTGGACAGATGATTCCCCATGGTTTGGTTCATCTTTTCCACCATGCCGCCCGATTGAGTATGGAGGGCAGTGGTCCGGGTCTTATGTATCCCCAGCAGCTTGCAAACGTTCTGGAACAGTCCAGACTCGAAATTCCGGCCCTGGTCGAAATGTAACTCCAGGGGGACTCCAAAACGGCTGAAGCACTCCTTCACCAGAACATCAGCGACAGTACCGGCCTCTTGATTCGGAAGGGCGTACGCTTCCGGCCACTTAGTGAAGTAGTCCTGGCACACCAGGATGTATTTATTTCCCGATTCAGTTTTGGGAAATGGTCCAGCGATGTCGATGGCTATCCTCTCGAACGGACTACCGACGTTGTACTGCCGCATCGGAGCTCTACGTCTACCAACCGGTCCGTGTCCTGTAGCGCAGGCTTCGCACCTCCGGCACCACTCTCGGACATCATCTTTGCAGCTCGCTCAGTAGAGCCGGTCTCGGACCTTCTGCAACGTCTTCTTCAATCCGAAGTGTCCCCCAGAGGAGCCATCATGCAGGTAGCGCAGAACCTTGGCCACTCTACTCCTTGGGACCATCAATTGTGATCTCGTTGCCCTACCGTCCTCGTCTTCCAAGATTCTGGTCAGGACGTTGTTTTCCAGCTGCAAGGAGTCCCATTGCGCCCAATAAGTCTTCACCGTTAGGTTGGTGGCGGAGACCTCCTGCCAGGTAGGTCAACGATCATCTCGCTTCCAGGCTATAACCGTGCCTAAGTCGGGGTCGTTCTCCTGGCTGCTCTGCAACTCGTCTAGCTCCCACGAGTCGTCGACTACAGTGGTACGATTGATGGGTACCGCACGACTCTCCAGTGTTGAACAGTGGCTGCAGTCCGCAGGGAAGGGCCTCCTGGATAACGCATCGGCGTTGCGGTGGGCTGTGCCAGGTCGATGATTTATTTTAAAGTCGTACTCTTGTAGGCGCTCGATCCACCTAGTCACCTGTTATTCAGGGTTCTTAAATTGCAGTAGCCATCTTAGAGCAGCCTGGTCGGTCCTCAGCAAGAATCTTTTGCCATTGGTATTTATAAAAATGCTCCACGGACTTGACTACTGCCAGAAGCTCCCTCCTGGTTACGCAATAGTTCCGTTCTGGTTTGGACAGGACCTTGCTGAAATATGCCAGGACTTTCTCTTGCCCATCTTGGACCTGGGACAGAACACCACCGATTACGACATTGCTAGCGTCAGTGTCGAGGATAAACTGGCCTTCCTAACGTGGATAGCAAAGTACAGGTAAACTGGTTAAGCCACTCTTGAGCGTCTCGAAGGCCTCCGCGTACTCAGCACTCCATTCGAACTGCCGTTTCTCTTCCGTTAGACGGGTTAACGGTTTTGCAATGTTTGCGAAGCCCAGCACAAACCGTCGGAAGTAAGTACAGAGGCCCAGGAAGCTTCGCAGCTCATGCTTATCATTCGGGATTGGCCTATCCTGCATTGCCTTTACCTTACTCGGGTCTACTGCTACTCCCTGGCGGGATACAACGTGCCCCAGGTACTGTACCTCCTTCTGGAAGATGTGGCACTTCTTTGGACTTAATCACAGGTTGGCACCTCGCAGTCTACCAAACACTTCCTCCAGGTTTTTTAGATGCTCGTTGAAGGATTTACCCACCACTATGATGTCGTCCAAGTATATCAGGCAAGTCTGGTAAGATAGACCCTTCAGGACGGTGTCCATCAACCTCTCAAACGTGGCGGGGGCATTGCACAAACCGAACGGCATGACGGAGAATTGCCAGAGCCCAGTTCCGATAGTAAATGCAGTCTTTTCCCTGTCCACAGGTTCCATTCCGACTTGCCAATAACCGCTCTTTAAGTCTAGCGTCGAGAACCATTGAGAACTGGAGAGCGTATCCAGGGTATCATCGATTCGTGGCAGAAGGTAGCTGTCTTTCTTCGTCACATGGTTCAGCTGCCGGTAGTCAACACAGAACTTCGTTGAGCCATCTTTCTTCTGGACGAGCACCACAGGGGAGGCTCACGGGCTGCTGGACGGTTCAATAATCCCTTGGTTTTGCATATCTTGGACAATCTTCTCAGCTTCTTCCCGTTTGGCAAGGGGCAACCTTCTCGGATGTTGGCGTATCGGTTGAGCATCCCCAGTATTGGTTTTATGTTTAACTACTTCGGTACGGCGGCTGGGATAATCTTCGCACTCAAAGATGTCTTGGTACCGGGCCACCAGATGTTCGATCTTCTTTCGTTCTTGTTGGCTCATACCCTTGCAAGTAGACATCACGGTGTTTATTAATGCCTTTGGGCAGCACTGCGCCGGTGTCACTAGTAATCGTTCTGAAAACGGCGCAGATCGGTGTGCATCTTCCCAGGGTTGTGTTTCTCCTGACGGTTGCCGGTTTCCTGTTAACGTTCATCATTCTTACTGGAACCTTAAGCCCAGTCGTTACCAACGTCTTCCCAACCAGGATACCATAAGTGAGCTCTTTGTCATAATCGGGTTTAATCATGCGCACTACGTTGCCCCGGAGATCGCCATCCAGGTATGCATCCACGACCCTCTCGGTTTGTCCAGGCAGAGTAACATCTTTCGCCAATACCACTCGTACTGCGATCTCTTCTCTTGGGTGTAGGGAAAGCTCCTCCCCACCCACGTGCAACACGCCGCGTCTCAGGTCCAAAGTGAACCCACACTTATTCATGACATCCATTCCCAGGATAAACTCGTCCGCAATGTCAGCAATCAGGACCCGATGCTTGAGGGTTTGATTTCCTATCTTCAATGTCAAATCCATTTCCCCATGTGTGGTCACAGCGCCTCCCGTGGCAGTGCGAAGACGTGTCTTGGTGGGCAGCAGCTGACCCTCGTCTCGTATTGCGTCAGACCTGGCGATGGGCTTCGTCGCTCCAGTATCCAACAGTAGAGACCGAACTCTTCCATTTATTTTCCCATCAATGAAGAGACTATCAAGCTGATGTTGCACGGACGACACATGTATGGGAATCTCCTGGGCATGGCAATCACGAGTCTACTTTCGCCCCTTCTTCCTCGTCTCCTGCCTTATAAGTCGTCGCAACATGTCGTGGCGACACCACGGACACGACCATGTCCTCTGGAGGCAGTCCTTGCCGCTTCAAATTCCAACGCATGGGCTAAGGCCTCTCCCGGTGTCCTATGGCGCCCCAGACGTACCGCTTGCTGAGTATCGGCGTCTTTAATTCCATCTATAAATGTTTGTACGGCTAGCTGCTCTAGGAATTCCTCCGGCGCCGATGGATAAGCGAGCCGAACCAATCGAGCAACATCGGCCTCCAGTTCTTGCAGAGTCTCTCCCGACTTCTGAAGTCTGTTCTTCAACTGGACACAATGCACATGCTGAAGATGACCATTGTCATAACGCCGTTCCAGACGATTCACCAATTGCTGGAAGTCCCTCTGCTGATTTTCTGGAATCATTTGCAGAACACTCAGGGCATCCTCTCGCAATGTCAGGATCAGTGCGGTCGCTTTGTCTGCCATTCCCCAACCATTAGCGACGGCTGCGGCTTCAAATTTCTTCAGGTATGTTGACCATGGCGTTTTCCCATCGTAAGAGGGCAGTTTCATGTGCAAGTCAGATGTTACGGACCTCACTAGGTCAGTATCTTGGGACAGAACAACCTGAGGGGCAGCAACTTGCGATAAGGTAGGCTGATTCTCTGCAAGAGGAGAAGAGAAGCCTGCAGATTCAAAGGGAGTTGGTTGGCCTTGGCCACTTCGTGACTTGGTAAATCGTTCCTGCAGCTCCAGTATGTCACCCTGAACTCCGGCCATCGTTCTCTCCATTTCTTCCTGAATATCTCTGATCTCCCCTGCCAACTCGTCATGGCTCGCTTTCAGTTCCTCCTTAAGTTCATCCTTGAGGTCTTCCTGAGTAACTTTCAATTTTTCCTCAAGTTTTTGGACTACTTTTTCTTGCGGGGCTTTCACCTTTCAGCTTTCCTTAAGATCCCCTTTAAAATCCTTTTGCGCGGCTTTTGATTCTACTTGCGTTTTTTCTATCGCTCCTTTCAATTTTTTTTAAGATCCTCTTTAAGATCCTTTTGCGCAGCTTTCAATTCTTCTTGCGCTTTTTCTGCCTTCTTTTGGCCAACTTGCATCAGCTGGAAAAGTTGGCTTAATTGAGCCTCCATTTTGCCACTCTGGGATCTCGTTACCGGCATCCACAATACACTTAAATTTATTTATCCGACCGTCGTTTTATCGGCACTTTTTTTATAGCCCCTGGTATAACCCCACACCTGACACCACTGTTACGTTTTTAACGTTCGGGCTATTTAAAAATTATTCACTGCTTCTGTATTAAACATTTATTTACAATGATTAATTATTATTATTTACAAACACACGAATTACTAAAACTACGAACTATTTCTAACAACGATACATTTATTTACTTATATAGCACGACTTAACATTAATGATTTATATGGTTATACCCTCTATTTATTTACACTGGAATAAACATCACTTAGCGTTTATTTATGTGGCGGCCTTACGCCTTTGAGTTTGGTGAGAACTAAATGAGAACTCCTGCGGGCGTGTATTTATATTGCCAGATAGTTTTTTCGAGATCAACCTAGACTTCGCTAGACATTTCTGGGAACCGCATGATGCATTCGCGTGTTATCCATAGGTTGCTGACGTCACGCTTCTGCAGCTACCTTCAAGGGCGCTGACGTCACGCGTCTACACCTGGGGGTCCAGGGCCCCAAGGTCGCGTATTGATCGCGACGTTTCTAGAAAAATCGGGGCACTAGGTCATAATTCCGGGGCAACGACCTGGCCGCAGAATCGTTACATTATTAATAGATGATAATACGACCTTTCTAGTTGCATACGCTTCTTCCTGTAATATGTTGTCGGTATATATTGTAATGGTTTTTAGCATAAGGGTTTAATATCAGATTAAAAAGGTTAAAAGAATACAGTATTAAATTACAAACATGAATCTGAGTATTAGAAAGATATCGAAATTATTAAAATGTAGTTGGTACAGAAATGAAATGAAATAGAATTAAAATTCAATTGAATGATACTACATAAGAAACAGAAAGGTTCTAACATAATTTAATTATTATCTGAAATAAAGTGGAGAATTAATGACAAATACCTATTCGCGAAATATCAGTCAACATTGCGGATGTTGAATATGATTGGGATTATACAGGGTGTTTCATTAATAATTGGAAATATTTTAACTGTAGGATTCTGGGCTTAAAATATTAATATTTAACCCAAATCACTTAGATAAAATGTGGCTTGTTACTGAGATATAGGGCGTTTTATTTAAAAATTTAAAAATGATTTTTCCCCATTACTTTAAAACTATTTGACGTATCCATATCATATTTGGCAGGAAGTTTAGACACTGTAAACCATGCTAAATTATGTTAAATAAACGTTTCTGGCTACTACCAGAGGCGTACCACAGGGGCAAGTGGGTGGTTGACCCTTTCCAAATTCTACGCCACTGGCGGAATTGCCATTTTAACACAATTTTTCGATTCTCCAATACTTTCTATGTAAATAACATACTCTTCCTTCGTCACGATAACGTCATTATTTTTCGAGATATTTAAAGTTAAACATAAAGCTGAACAGTTATTTTGATTTTAATGTGTATTAATTATGTCGGTGTTTTTTGTCATAAGATTGCATTTATTACGCAAATGAAACTTTAATTCGTATTAACAAAAAAACATAATGTTATTTATTGAAATTTCTTGAAACTAATACATAGATGCATTCAACATAGAAAAAATGTATCCATGTATTCGTTTCAATAAATTTCAATAAATAACATTATATTTTTTTTGTTAATACGGATTAAAGTTTCATTTGCGTAATAAATGCAATCTTATGACATAAAACACCAACATAATTAATACACATTAAAATCAAAATAACTGTTCCGCTTTGTTTAAATTTAAATATCTCGAAAAATAATGACGTTATCGTGACGAAGAAAGAGTATGTTATTTACATAGAAAGTATTGGAGAATCGAAAAATTGTGTTAAAATGGCAATTCCGCCAGTGGCGTAGAATTTGGGAAGGATCAACCACTCACTTGCCCCTGTGGTACGCCTCTGGTAGTAGTCAGAAACGTTTATTTAACACAATTTAGCATGGTTTACAGTGTCTAAACTTCCTGCCAAATATGATACGGATGCGTCAAATAGTTTTAAAGTAATGGGGAAAAATCATTTTTAAATTTTTAAATGG
The DNA here is from genome assembly GCA_940337035.1 of Agriotes lineatus. Classification (NCBI taxonomy): domain Eukaryota; kingdom Metazoa; phylum Arthropoda; class Insecta; order Coleoptera; family Elateridae; genus Agriotes; species Agriotes lineatus. The sequence continues at coordinate 57,049 of CALNHX010000007.1, forward strand.
AACACCCTATATCTCAGTAACGAGCCACATTTTATCTAAGTGATTTGGGTTAAATATTAATATTTTGAGCCCAGGATTCTACAGTTAAAATATTTCCAATTATTAATGAAACACCCTGTATAAGGACAGTGTGGTCAATTTTAAAAAAGGCAGCCATTAAGAGTCGTCTCCACAACAACCAGCCACGCCCTTGGGTATTGTGCTGTGCACGGCCTGCTAAATTGTAAGACAAACGTCACCCTGCTAAATTATGACATAAACGTCATTTTATACGGACTGGACATATGTGAAGTTCCGCGATGTTTTACAGATCGGTGTATACCCACGATCGAGAAAATGTGCGCAATGTGAGGTGGTCAAATGTGCAGTGTAACATTAATTTTACAATAATGTCAATGGGTCCCGAGTGGTGTAGCTTGAACAAGCGTCCACGTTCGATCAGCAGAGTTAAGCAACGCTGTCTCTGGTCAGAACTTGGATGGGAGTTCCACGGCTGCATCTCGCGGCGCCTCGTGGTACGGCTATCACGGAAAAAAGTTGGTCCCGGCGGTCATACAACATCATGACAGTCGATAGTGGGGTTGGAAGTCCTCATAACTGCACAGCGACGCCTATAATTGGCCTAACGGCTGTTGGCTGAGTGCGAATTAAATAAATATTACTTAAACAGAATGAAACGGCAAGAGACGACGTGAAACGTAAAGAATCGCTGCCAGCGATTAAAAATCCTCTTTAAAGAGCAACCTAATATCGGAATATAAGTCAATGTGTCCTTTGTTATCTTTTTTATTGTGTTTTTGTACATAAAAAACGAGAATTTACAACATTTTGCATTGGTCGACACAGAGACTACGTGCAAAAGCTCAACAAAAACTGATTTTTTGGATATTCATAATCAAACCGTTCTATTTATACTACTAGTTAATTTAGAGGAATATAATATTCAGTGTTACGTCTTTAATTTGATGCAATAATCTGTGTCATTAAGACATTTATATAGTATATTATAGCTTTTGATTTGGGCTAATGCGCAGTTTTCGCAAAAAGTATTTTACTTTAACTCGTTGACATTTACTTATGCAAACGAAAATTTGGCATTCGCTTAGACGGAACACTGTAGAATGTTATGGTGATTATTTCATTCCACTTCATGTTGGGGCTACTTTCAATAATAAAGGACTTAGAAGCAGTTTTGTGTGACTATGTGTAATTTCGTAAAACGACTCTTAATGGCTGATTTTAAAACAACCAATCAGAAACATGACCAAAATTGACCACACTGTCCTTATATAGCCACTGTAGATGTCACTAGAGTCCCTGTATATAATAAGAAAGAGTTGAGACATGTGGATCCACAAATCAAAACCACTTGATTTTACATTAAACATGTATATTTAACATGGTGGGCTAATATTTCAAACACTAATGTCAATATGTCAAATGGCAAAGGTTAGCCAAAACTTTAATTCAGTCAGTTTAAGTTTCTAGTAAGATTCCCGTTACACTTCCTCCAGAATTCTTGGAACTTTAATGATGTACTAGTTATTTAAGTGATTACGTGTAATGGCAACCTTAAATTTGGAGTATTTCATCAGTATATATACCAATTTAGAAGTTGAAATTGAAAGACTAGAAAGTTATGTTGTTAAAATGTATTGGCACTTTAATATTGGTACTGTGCAAGTATATATCGGATATTTTATCTATGTACCAACAAAATAATTAACAGATGAAAGGAAAGACATCAAAGGTGCAAAAAGGATTGTGTAAAAAAGGCAAAACCAAATATTTGTTTACAACAATTATACTATTAATCTCAAAAGTTAAGATTTCACCAATGAATAGATAGGCACTCTTTTAGTTTACACCCCCACATACACCTGGTTTACGATTTTTGTATCTCGCTTAAATGTGGGGGTGTAAAGTAAAATAAGGTTTACGGCAGATTATTTAGTTTACACCCCCACCTACACCTGGTTTACGATTTTTCTATTTTGCTTAAATGTGGGGGTGTAAACTAAAATAATGTTTTTCGTACACTAGCATTGAAAGAGCTACTTTGCCGTACAATTTATTAATCAGAAAGTTGCACTTTGCGGTATTCGTACGGCAAAGTAGTATTTTGCGGTATTCGTACGGCAAAGTAGGACTTTGCCGTACGTTTCCTTAGTTACAACACATATAATATTACATTACATTAATATTACTCTACTTATTTGCTATATACGAGGATAAATTTAGTATTCCGTTTTGTATGCTAGTGTACGAAAAAATATTGTACGAAACTCGTATGAAAGTGGCTTTTCCATACTCGTCTCGAAATTCCGGACTCGGCCTAACGGCCTCTTCCGGAAACATCTCACTCGTACTGAAAAGCTCCACTTTCTATACTTGTTACGTAAATTACTATTACGGGCAACTTATTTAGTTTACACCCCACTTTTTTCCATTGTTTTGTATTGAAGCATTATGATTTTAATTGCGAGATTAGATTAGGTGAGTTTAGGTTAGAATAGGATATGATAGGATAGGTTAGGCTAGGTTAGGTTAGGTAAGGTACGTTGGCGTGTTGCGCCTGGTGTGCGCTCACGGCGGTAGGTGGCACTGGTGGTGGATTGGCTGGTTACATTCTCTTTGCAAATAGCAGAAGTTTATAAACGTGAATAATTTGTTTTACTTAATTTTCAATAAAAAGTTTTGGGTGTAAACTAATTTAGTTTAACATAGACTATAATTTAGTTTACACCCCCACATACAACTGATTTCTGATTTTTCTATTTAGCTTAAGTGTGGGGGTGTAAACTAAAAAAGTACCCATAGACTATAATTTAGTTTACACCCCCTAAATGTAGGGGTGTAAACTAAAAAAGTACCAATAGATACATAATTCTTAACTAATGCACTAAAGTAAAATTAACTGGTTAGTTGGAAATCAGATTCGATCAGTCCAATAATAATTAAAGGAACATTGTAGTTTTGCAATATCACTTTTGCTCGTTTTATGTCGGCATTCTAGCACTTTTATGGTTCACATTTCACGTTTAATCCGCATTACATGAAATAACATGGAAACATTTTTAAAATTAACATTTTGCCAATAAATTGGGAATCTGCATAATTCTTAAATAGAGCACTGAACTAGTAAAGTTAAGTTAGTTGATTGATTGGAAATATGAATCAGATTCGTTTAGTTCAATGATAATTAAAAGCACATTGTGGTTTCCCAATATCACTTTTGCTTGTTCTTGGTGTCTCTATTCTAGCACTTTCATGGCTCATGTTCCATCTTTAGTTAGCACTACATGACATAATATAAAAAGCTGTACGAATTGTTTTTTGGTATACGCTATGTTCATTCACAATACTGGTCCACCAGGTTTCATGTAACTTTTCTTCTTGAGATTTTTCTTCTTTGCCTTCCATTTTGGAAATGAATATAATAATTATCCTTGTTTGGCTTATTCTACAGAGAATAAGTGATTGCCGATCACCGGGGTTATTCTCTTGACTTAGGAATAACTTATTTGTCACTAGTTATATGTATCTATACGTTGAACAATTTTAAACTAACGTCAAAAGTCATGCCAAAATAACCTGGAATAAGGCATTCGCATAGCTTATGTCAAAGTTAAAAGTAATGTGATTGAGAGATTATTTTAAAAATTCAAGTACTCCATGGTTTGTGGATCCAACCAATCACAATGGGTTGCACCAATGACTCGACTCTTTCTTATTATATACAGGGACTCTAGATGTCACTACAACTTGAATCCAAACCAGTGGTCATAGATGGCAGAACTAATGTTAGAATCTAGTAATTTCCAAGTTTTGTATTGGTAACACTTTTGACATCTATCATATTGACATTAAATCGTTAACCTTATTTAAGCTAAACGACTCAATAAATCGGAGGCGTACTCATCATTGTGGTATGGCGCATTTCAAAACAGAATTAACAACACACACAAAAATAGCGACAATAGCAATAACAAAATCAACAGCAATTTTCACACTTTGACTTGCACAATATCGCAAGATAGTCCAGTTACATTAGACGGACAACCGCAGCATCTGCCGAAAAAATCCAAGTGAGCTGAAATTTTGCATACACCTTTATTTTGAAATTACAAATAATGTTTCAAAAGTCCCCATCGATATGGCGCTTGCGTTTTGAGTTATTCAAGGTCAAAGGTCACAGAAATAAGTTTTTCGCAAATATCTCGCTTTCTATGGGTCGTATGACTTTTTTAGTTATTACAAAAAATGAAGGCTAGGAAATTCTCTACAAAAAAGACTATATAGCTTTTTTACATACAACTAACCGTTCAGTAAATAACACACTATTAAGTTTTGCAGACGGGTTTTACTTCTTTTTACGATAAAGTATTGGATTCACCCCAAAAATTCGGAAACTGGGTTTTCAACAGATCTTCACGTTGTAGAGTCCCCTGAACCCAAAAAACATGTTTTTGCTCATTGGTCTGTGTGTCCGTCCGTCGGTCTGTCTGCCAACAGAATAACTCATTAACGAAAAGAGGTATGGCGTTGAAACTTCATATATACGTTTTTTGTACTATCTAAATGCGACAGCAAGCTTCTGAAGAAAATCGCATAACCGGTGTGTATTGATGTGAGATAAGTGATTTTTCAGTTGAATACCTCTAAAATTCAACTTGAAAATCACTCATCTCAATCAATCCACATATAAAATGTAATAAAAATGTAAAGTTTGAAAAAACTCGTTGGAGCCGTTTTTGAAACACAAGAGTAAACATCATACTTCCGGTTATGCGATTTTTAACACGCGTTTTTGGGTTCAGGGGACTCTAAAACGTGAAGATCTGTTGAAAACTCAATTTAGAATTTTTGGGGTGATTGCAATACTTCCTTTATCGTAAAAGGAAGTAAAACCCGTCTGCAAAACTCAACAGTGTGTTATTTACTGAATGGTTAGTTGTACGTAAAGCACCTGTATAATCTTTTTTGTAGAGAATTTCCTAGCCTTCATTTTTTGTAATAACTAAAAAAGTCATACGACCCATAGAAAGCGAGATATTTGCGAAAAACTTATTTCTGTGACCTTTGACGTTGAATAACTCAAATCGCAAGCGCCATATCGATGGGGACTTTTGAAACATTATTTGTAATGTCAAAGGTGTATGCAAAATCTCAGCTCACTTGGATTTTTTCGGCAGGCCGATCCTACTGTAGCTGGCCTAAGAGATTTTTGTAGGTATAGATTATAGTACAAAACGCCACCATAACGATGCAATAAGCATAAAATTGTGGGTTGAAGATACGAAAAGTCTATGTGACGAGTGTCCAGTATTGTTATACCGGGTGACCATAAATATCTGAGATCTCGATAGCCATGGAATTAGCTACTTATAAATGTTGGGTTAGTATTATATTTCAATTACAATAAGTATTGGTACCTATGTAATGTAATAAAATGCAATAAGAGGAGGAGAATGTGCCCCGGATTCTGCAGTTTAGCCTACGACTCGATTATAAAAATCTCCTGTTCTAACTCCATTACTTATTGCAATCAGTAATAATTTTTGACAGACAGGAATTTTAGTTGTGATGACATTAATGACATTTATTAGTTTAGTTGTATTCATCGCTTTAATAAAGCGGTGTTGATTCCAAAGGTAATGTGATATCAGGTACTTATGGCCACCCGGTATAAAGAACAAGGTGTTGAAAGTGATTTAGGGCTTCTTGATATCAACGATTTTGCTTTGATAATAATGACGTCTTTTCAAATTCAACAGTTGCTACAATTTACTTACTTTACTTAACCGGCGTTACAATCCTTTGTGGATTTTAGCCTCCTTTACAACGTTGTTCCACCGGGCTCTGTCCTGTGCGACTCGTCTCCAGTTGAGCACCCTTAAGGTTCTCAAGTCCCGCTGAACACCGTCTAGCCATCTTTCCTTGGGTCTTCCCCTGGTCCTTCTGTAGTCCGGCCTCCATTCGAAAACGCTTTTTACTGCCCTGTCACTCGCCATCCGCTCGACATGCCCCAACCACCTGAGTCTTTGTGCTTTCACAAGACGCACTATATCTGCACCACTTATTAGCACGTCTAATTCCACGTTCGTTCTACCCCGTGGGCCATTCATAAATTGCACTGGGCCCCATATCTTCCTCATTATTGCTCTTTCTGCAGTTCGTAGTGCGTTTTGGTCTCTCATTGTTAACGACCACGTCTCGCACCCGTAGAACATCACTGGCCTTATCATTAACTTATACACCTTCCATTTGGATGCACGTTGCAGTATTTTCGATTTCATCAGATTCTTGTACATAAAATAAATTTTGTTTCCATTCTGAATGCGTCTTGTTATTTTCTCGCTAGTGTTATTTGTGGTGTTTAGTTGTGAACCTAAGTATACGAACTCGCCTACCCCTTCAAAATTATAATTTCCTATTTTTAGATTCTGCAGCTGGTTTTCACCTTTGTTAATTCGCAAGTATTTCGTTTTTTTCTCGTTTACGATCAGCCCAACCTCTTTTGCTTCCATCTCCAGTTTTCTGAACACTATTTTGAGCTCGTTCATGCTTCTACTTGTTAAGACGAGGTCATCTGCGTATGCGTTGATATGGATCATTTTGGTTCTGATATTTCCTTTAACATCTATTTTTCTTATTACTGACTCCAACATTAGATTAAATACCTTTGCTGATCTCCAAATTACTTTGCCTAGAACACACAAAAAGTTTACAGAGCGATGACAGTTGTAATATTGTTTCTTACTGCCATATGCCAGCAATTTAGAGGAAGTGTGAAGTACATACGATGAAAAAGTGCGTCCTTCAATTTGGTCTTTCAGTGAAAATAATAAATGTAAACTTTAACCACACTTACAAACATAAACGGCAAGGATCGGTTACGTCACCGATGGCATCGGCACTATCGGCAGGTCGGCACGACTCGGGTCAGAATATGCAGGGTTGCCAGACTGAGCGCATGCCCGTTTTAAAAATGTACTTTTGTAGGAAACGGTTTCAGAATGTACCAGATTCGTAGAATTGTACCAGGTCTGGCAACGCTGCTAATATCAAGACCACGCCCACAATCGAACTACACATAGACCAGGCGCATGCATGTTTGACCTTGGGAAGTGTTCTGCTTTATTATAGAGTTATGATAACTGTAGTTTACTTTGAACCTCAATTCAAATTTGATGTCTATAATTAATGATTTGATGGTAGTAACGATTTTTTGGCTTTACCCTTTTTGTCTGCTGACCTTTATCAACTAAATTTATGTTGAGAACGTTTGGATGATTTTCAAGGCGTTTTCGTGCTGTAGGTTGTTTTTATTCGTTTTTCGAAAACTATCGCACAATGTTGGCACGCATTTTCATTCTGTTTTCGACGAGCGAAGTGATCCATTTTCGTAAACAGGAACATATAAATTAATTTAGTAAATAAAATGAATCTACACTCCCCTCAGAAAAAAACTGGATCATTGTTTTTAAGTATATTTTTATACAGCAGATACCTTTTAAATGTCTGAATAGGCATTTTAAATTTATTTAAGTATGACTTTATAATATAGTGACCTTATGTCGCGCTTAGTAACAATTAAAATGTGTGTTTGTTTCGCTTAAAACAATTTATTAATTGTTTGCTGTTTTAGAAAGTTTATGCAAGACCTCATAAGCAGCAAGCCACGACGAATGGAAACTGTAATAAGAGCTAGAGGTAGAAATACACAGTACTAATCAAAGTTGAATTGTTTTTTGTTTTTTTGAAATCAAATTGTTGTTTTTCATATTACATATCTTTTCATTTTCCTCATCTTTTTAATAAAAAAATTTCCAATTTTTATTATTATTATGTCATTAAGCAATACTGACATAAGTATAAAATGCATATTCAGACATTTGGAAATCATCTGTTGTATAAAAATAAAATTTTAAAAAATGATTCGTTTTTTTTGGAGGGGAGTGTATAATGTATATATTACGAAGGTATTATTTTAACTTAAACAGTTAGTTTTCGCAATATTATTATACTATATAGTTAATTAATTAATTAGTTTCTTGCAATATGTAAATTAAAAGTTTCAATATCACTATGACAATCGTTTATTAATTATTTATAAACTGTCAAATAGACGCATGTTGGCAGTTCTATAATGCTTAATTACAATTTTCTTAATATTACTGCAGTTAAAAAAATGTATCTCAAATATGAAATGTTTTTGTATTATCAAACGAATTTTTAGGCTCGTCTTCGGTTCGCTAAAAAATCTATCATTTCGAATGCAAAAGTAGCATTTCGTATTGTAGATACAAAAATATTTATTTGCGTTTGGTCACCGCGGTTCTATTTTTTGAAACTAATTGGCTTCAAAATGCCCCTGTTCTGGTTCTTCGAAGTCCATTGTAAACATTGCGAATATCGTTGTAGCTGAGGTGTGAAATGCATGTTTGTATCATAATACATTGTATTAGGATTTGGTTGAACTCATTAAAAGTATTGCGCTTGTCCCGTAGAACATTGTCCGTTTCTTCGATTTGCACAGCACACTGATAAAATGCTACAGTGGCGGTTTGGTTTTACGATGAGACTAAATTCATTACATAAACAAGACTACGTTTTTGGAGCCATTTTAATATTCTCCCGTTTCGGATTTGTTCTTGTTCTTGTATTTGCAGCAACTTCTGTATTATAATCGTCTTCGAACAATTGATGCAATACGTAACGCAATTAACACTATCAATTACCAAACAACCATTAAGTGGTGCATTTAACAGATTTATAAATATTTTAGGTCAATGTATTGTTAATGACGTCAGCCACCTGGATTATGTAATTAAATGCGTTAACTGAGAAAATGAAGAACTCAGTTATGGTAGTTATTTGGAATTTTGCAGTTCGAAGAAAGATAGAATACATAGAAACTTATCCCTTTTATTCTCAGCAGCTAGCGCTACCATATTTCTACCACGCCTTCAACAATTTTATCGCACTCCACTTTACTTATAAGAAAACACCACTCACTTAATGCTTTGGAGCGGCCCGATCGCTTACTCAACTCTGTGTGGAAGATCTGTATTTTACCACGTGATGCAATAACACATGGGAATACATTTGGCAACACCGACGGGCTACACAACGTGCAACAGATATAAATTTATACACAAACGGGCTAAATAACGAACTAATCATATCAACGGACTCACATGGTCCTATTAATATATAAAAAAAACTAAACTTCTAAAAACATTACCCCTCTGAGGTTGCTTTGACTCGTAATGATAAAAAACCGCATATAAAGTGATTTATATCTTCCGGACTGAATTTTTAAAGCCGGGTGGAACAACGGCCCAATAATGTAAGGGGCTCAACAAGATACCATTTAGCCCTATATATATATATATATATGAGGGGAACTTCCGCTAGAGATCCATCAAAAGAGGGGAAACAATTTTTGGAAATAAAATTTTCATATATAATGTTCATATGTGAGATAGAAAGTCACTTCCGCAGGTGATTAACATACGGAACCATATATAAGACATGAATCGCACGAAGTCACATCCGCCAGTGTTGTCAGTTTTTCATATTTAGTAAATACAATAGAAAATTAAAATAGAATACATTTCGTAAATACAATAGAAAATAAAAATAAGATAGTTACAATATTAATTTTGAATTTGCTTTTTAATTAAATGTTGAATTTTAGACTTTACTACTGTGATAGATCTATTTATTTTATACTTTTTGAGAAATTCTTTTATTTCCGTAGAAGGGGGATAACGTTCTTTTCGTATGTATGTAGAGAATTCCTTTTTCAAAACATGTAATTCTTTATTGGACCATGCTAAAAATACAATATTAAAATTTTGTTTTTAGAATCTACTTATATGACTTACAAACTCTTTGCTGCGACGATTTGGGGGGACGCTTATAACGTTCATTTTGGTCATTATTGGAAATTTCATAATTTTTATCAGTATTATCACCATCTGAAATGAAACCATGTACTTTAAATTAATTTTTGTATATAATAATTTTACTATTGTCGAGCATTTCTATATCGTGCGACAATTCTACTTCATTGGAAAAAACTTCTTCATTTAGGTCTTTGTTTGCACTCGTTGTATACTCTACATTCTGAAATCTTTTTGTTTTAAGACAATCCTCAATTCTAACTTCGATTTCCTGATGTATACACTGTTCAATCTGAATATCAGATGTAGTACTGTTTTTTCCTACAAATAAAACCAAAATTAAGTTACACAAGTATTAGTAAATGTTAAAGAAAAAGAGTTTATGTAAAAAAGTAGATAACTTAGTTTAGTACAAAGTTGACATATACCACTATTTATATCTTCCTCAGCAAATTCGACATTTGGGTCCAAATCAATATCTGCTAGAGATTTTCCTTTATATTGTACAGGTAAAGATTCTTTTTCTATCATAAGCAGCAATTTAGAAATTTTAGCAGTCTGGTAAACATCTACTGGTAATCTAAAAAACGAAGTTAGAACGTTTACATTTTAAAGTAGGTATCTAATAAAATAAAAATATCAGATGATTAAAAAAACTCATCCTGTAAATTAAAAAAAAAAACATTTACTGGGGATAAGTTTCTTTGTATCTGTGGTTTTTACTTACTCGTAAAATTCTTCATGGGTTTTTTGGGTATGACCCATAAAATTTGAAAATTGTTTGGTTTCGTTGGGACTTAAGTTTGTTTACGTAGTGTATTACTTGAAAATGCTTCTGGCGATTCTAATTTTATTCTTTTGCACGAAGTACGTATGGCAACATCACATTTCCCCCATTTAATTCGACTACCAGGCATCGCAAAAACATATTCATTGTCTTTGTCGATGTATTCTAGCCGATGTTCCAGTAAAGTATCAATCATTTTTTTTTAAGTTTCTGGTATTAAGACAACAGCTCTGGATCCCTTTCCACTATTTATAACCCTCTTGTACTTTGTTGTTAAGATTTTCTCTGCTTCCGTTAGTACTTGGTCAAAATCACTGTAGTTGCTTTTTTTATCAGATTTATAATTTATAATTTTCATATATTGTACATCTCCAATCCTACGCCTGTTGAATATAATTAGTAATGATAAACAACATTGCACTAACAGTTTGTAGGTTTTTTCATCTTTGTTAGAACTCAACGTACTTTCGTGGGCCAATAATGAAACTTCCTCTTTAAATTTTTTAACATCTCTAACTAACGGCAGCAGCAATGGCTTATTCCATCGTTTTTCATTAAGATCTTTATTAGCAAGAGATGCCATTTCTGTATTCCACCTTGTTTCAACTAATTTTTTTAAATGTTTTATATTATCTATCCAAATTCTCGAGTCTTCTGCATACTTGCATTTAAAACCAGAACTCTCTTTCAAAATTAAATGTGTTAATTCATCACATACTGTTTTTAGTGACGTGCCTAAGTGCATCGCTAAACTTGGTGTTTTGTATGTTTTTTTAGCATGATCGTATCCTACAACAATTCGTGTGGCATGTAGAACGTTGTCAAAATTTCTTGGATGTAACATATCTTTACAAGTTATGTTTTTATTATTTACTACGCCTCTGTAACTGAGCAGAAGTCGCGACAGTTCTCGCATCTTGTTACTACAAGAGTAAGCCATTCGTTCTTTTCAATGTCTTTTTAAATATGACTCGCCGAAATTGGCAATTAGCAGATCTTTTTTGGCTTCAATAGGCCAGTCAAATTAGATATTTACTTGACAAAAATACTACCTGAAAAGTGAGCATGCAGTTTTATAGAACAAATCACGTAGAATTGAATGAACTAAAAAGTAACAGCTGAATCAGTGGAGAAGTGATTGAAAATTGCGGTCAAAGTAATGAAAAAACGGTTTTTTGCATATAAAAGAGCAAAAACTCGATGAATTTTTTCCAAAAAAAATAGCCGTATGTAGTTTAAAAAAACAAATAAATTAAGCTGTTGATGGTCAAGATCGATTAATTAGAAAAAAAGTTATCGCTAAAAAACCGCAAAAAATTACCGATTTTTCAATTGTTTTTAACTTTAGAAACAAAACCTATATAACGTTGAAATTTTGAGAAAGAATAGTACTCGGTGAGCAGAAAACGCGCGATTTTAAAATTTGCAAAAATGTTGATTACTTTTTGCATAAATCATTTTTTTCGAAAAAAATACGTTTTCGCAGAAATTGATTTACTCAGCTTGCAGAAGCCGTACAGCAATCAGCATAGGCTTATTTTGTTCCTTAAGAGTTATACTACCACACACAGTTATGAATGTTTTGTACTTGCAAATATGTGCAAATTTAATTTGAAGAGTGATCTTTTTTTAGGCGCACAAAATGTTGAATATTTTTGTCAATTTTAATTGTACCGAAATTACATAAGCACCATTCGATAGCTGTCAACTTTCTACGAATTTGAATGCGCTTTTGTTTACTTTAACAACAAAGTACACATAAACTTCAGATTAGTGGTCTTTATAAGACTGGCTGTTAGTGTAATTATACTGATGGGGCCATAATTATATATAACAGCAATGAGATAACATGAACAAGCAAATAGAACGCTTGAGTAAGAAAGAGATGGCCATACAAAAAAATTATATTAGTAGGCATGTTTAGTTGACAAATGTCATAATTAAATTATGATTCAAGCCTTCTCGAATACTTGCTACTATTTTTATCTCTTTCTTACTTAAGCAATACGTGTTATCTTCTTGTTCATGTTATCTTATTGCTGTTATATATAATTGTGGCCCCATCGGTATATCAGAGTCCCAGTGTGTCAAAGAATACTTGGTTGATATTTTGTCAATATGTCTGGGTGGGCAATAAACTGCAGTAATAGTTATCTCATATGCAAGGGTTTGTACTTTAATAAATGTTTATATTATGTGTAACAATTACTTGTAAATAATTTGTTTAAATATATCTTATAATCCTATTTTTAATAAAAATATTTTTCACATTTAATGACAGTTTAGAAATGAAATAATTAGTTGCTATAATTATTCTTCTAATTAATATTATGATTCTTATAATAATTATTAGAATCATTATAAACATTTAAAAAAGGAAGGATATTCTGAGTACATTGTGCAGGGCGAGTAAACGCCCAGTGGAGCGGCCTACTACGAGTTTCTCCCCACAACGAACGCTACTCGCCACGGCACCGCTCTGAACGGAACATACATTTTGCGACGCTTAATGTAAACCGGTTTGCAATAAATAATACACGGTCAATAATTGCGAAATAATTTTTATATTACACTAGAAGTCTTCAACTAAAGTGTGTGCAAATTTCAGCCGCTAATATTAATAATTGAATGTGCAGCAATTTAAAACAAAAAAAAGCCTCGGCTTCTATGGGTCGTACCTTAATCTTTTTTAATTACGGAGAAAATTGGCAGCTATCGAATGGTGCTTATGTAATTTCGGTACAATTAAAATTGACAAAAATATTCAACATTTTGTGCGCGTAAAAAAAAGATCACTCTTCACATTAAATTTGCACATATTTTCAAGTGCAAAAAAATTTGCGCTCATATTGTGTGTGGGAGTATAACTCTTAAGGAACAAAATAAGCCTATGCTGATTGCTATACGGCTTCTGCAAGCTGAGTAAATCAATTTCTGCAAAAACGTATTTTTTTCGAAAAAAATGATTAATGCAAAAGGTAATCAAGATTTTTGCAAATTTTAAAATCGTGTGTTTTCCGCTCATCGAGTACTATGCTTTCTGAAAATTTCAACGTTATATAGGTTTTTTTTAAAAAGTTAAGAACAATTGAAAAATCGGTCATTTTTAGCGGTTTTTTAGCGATAACTTTTTTTCTAATTAATCGATTTTGACCATCGACAGCTTAATTTATTTGTTTTTTGAAACTACATAAGCCTATTTTTTTTGGAAAAAATTCATCGCGTTTTTGCTCTTTTATATGCAAAAAACCGTTTTTTCATTACTTTGACCGCAATTTTGAATCACTTCTCCACTGATTCAGCTGTTACTTTTTAGTTCATTCAATTCTACGTGATTTGTTCTATAAAACTACATGCTCACTTTTCAGGTAGTATTTTTGTCAAAAAAACGAGGTATTTTCGACAATTTGACTGGCCTACAAGGGCAATATCATCGGGTTTCATGAGATCAAATACCTGCATATGCACATTAATAATTATTATTTTATGTCACATCCTTAATTTTATAACTAGGCATACCAACTTCCGAATGAAGTATAATTAATTACATTTGAAAATTTCATAGACTATACCTAAAAATTTCTGTAACTTTGCTGAATTCAAAATCTGTTTTATATTATTTGTAAATTAATTACAAAAATGAAATAGTTACCCAATACTACTCAAAATTGTGAGTTGGCTAGTTATAACATTAAAGACATCAAATGGTGTTTTATGTTGTGGTACTTACTTGTTCTTTAACATGTAACTTTGAAATCACATTTGTAGGGTCCATAGCACACGCAGTTAAAGTTTGCGACAATGACAGAGAGTTTTTCTGTTTGATATTGTTGAAGGAACATCCTTTAACGTGACGTTTTAAATATTTCTTTTTATATATTCCCTTACAGTAGGGGCACGGGTAATATTTAGAATTTTCCAAATTCATAATTTCTTGGCGTTTTGGTCTTATTACTTGGTTGGTGTCGTTTCGTAATAATGCGACAGCATATCTTCTCTCTTTACTTTTTAAGGGGTAATCCAATATGTTTTTTACTTCCATTTCATCCTTATGATGTCTTTGTATATGTCTCATAAAGTTTTTATTATTAATCTCGTCTTGAAAAAATTTACATCTAATTTGTTTTTCATTGCGTTTCTTTTGCTGTATTAAAATAGTAAGAAAACAGTAAGATAATAGTAATCTATGCAAGTTTGTAAATGGTGCTATTTGAACCGAGTGAGTTTAAGGAACGAGACGTAGTTGAGCTCCCTAAAGAAACGCGGTTCAAAAAGACACTTCGGGGTGCGTTTCATACACTATCTTTTCTACGACCAGACTGCAATTAATAAAAAAATGTGAAAGTAGAATGGTTTTCTAAATTTTTAATAAACGTCATTATGGCACGCACGAAAAAGTTCCTTTTTTTACTCCAACCACAATACCAAACTTTATGCATGGAAATTAGTGAAAAATAAACTGTTTTTTAACTGTTGTAGAAAAAATTAATTACCAAATTCCTACTAACTACAATTGAAGGCATTAGTAGAAAAAAAAAACTTGAAATGACGTTTTCAATAGTCATACGTACTTCAGTCAGTGTTCGGGGGGGAGGTGGTGCGTGGAACACCAATGGCTCACTAACTTCCAAAATTTCTGGTATACTAGTACAAGATGTTGAAGAACTTTCAGTATTTTTGTCCAAATAATCACAAATATCAAAATCCTAGTCTCTGTCATCATCACATTTCGATTCGGATATGTACCGGGTGGCCAATTAAGAAGGGCACTCGGCCCTATCTCAAAAAGTAATTGTCGTAAAGACTTGGGGTAAAACAACTTATGACTAAAGCGGCCAAGAGAAAATTGCTGGAAATTATTTTTAAGTTTTTAGAATGGCCACCAGGGGGCGTAATCGCATTTTTGAATCTTAAATCCCGTTTTTTGAGAAATATTTTTATATTACAGATAGCTAAAATAGACACCGTTTTAAAGCTGAGATAATTTTGATTCTTTTTCCTTAAATGCTTTTTGCTCTATCTCTTAAGGGAAAGTGGTGGGGGGTGTCCGAATATTTTTGGAAATAAATGTCAATAACTTCAAAATGGCTGAACGGATTTTGTCAAACTTGGAGTCGTTGAAAAGGGCTTTTCTTAAGCTATCAACGCTGCCTTGAGCGGCTTAATTTAGATTGCTTGTGTCGCCGCTAGAGGGCGTTATCCGACAACACTACAAATGAAATGAATTTTCTCAAAAAAATTAAATGCAACGAGATAACTTTTATTGCAACAAAAGATAGCCAAATAAGGGTCTAACACGCTAGTGAAAACCGAATTTCGATATTTCATTCCTAACCTAAAATATCAGTAAACGTGTAAACAGTAAAAGTGATATCGTTGCATTTAAATTTTTTAAGAAAATCTATTTCATTTGTAGTGTTGTCGCAAAACGCCCTATACCGGCGAGATAAGCAATCTAAATCAATTTGTTCAAGGCAGCGTTGATAGCCTAAGAAAAGTCCTTTTCAACGACTCCAAGCTTGACAAAATCCGTTCAGCCATTTTGAAGTTATTGACATTTATTTTCGAAAATGTTCGGACATCCCCCACCACTTTCCCTTAAGAGATAGAGCAAAAAGCATTTAACGAAAAAGAATCGAATTTATCTCAGCTTTAAAACGGTGTCTATTTTATCTATTTGTAATATAAGAATATTTCTCAAAAAACGGGATTTAAAATTCAAAAATGCGATTACGCTCCCTGGCGACCATTCTAGAAACTTAAGAATAATTTCCAGCATTTTCTCTTGGTCGCTTTAGTCATACATTTTTTTACCCCAAGTCTTTACGACAATTACTTTTTGAGATAGGGCCGAGTGCCCTTCTTAATTGGCCACCCGGTACATTGTATACGTACTACTGCCACTGAAACAGTGTTCAGGATTAAGGACAAATTTATTAATAGAATATTTTTTATCGTTAGCATGAGAACCACCCAAGAGGGTAATATCGGTATTAGTATTTCGATTATCATTGTCAGGTTCATCTACGAAATTGTAAATGCAACTAGTTTTGTTTTTGTTGTTTTCATTTTTGGAAATGCAAGAGTTTATTTTCACTTAAAAGTTCAGTTTTAGAATATTCCAGAAAGTCCTGGTCATCAATCCATTTCTACAACAGCAAATTGTGTGTAATTAATTATTAACCTAACCGCATGGGTTAAAATTCAGGTAACCCAAAAATTAATCAAATGGACATTACAACAACTGAGAAACTACAAATGAAAGTTTTGCGTATTTAAAAGCCTCCCTTAAGCCATTAGAGATTTTAAATTATTGTTCACGTAGATACCACAAGCCGGTGGCCAACAGAGGCGCGTTAATTGTCCATTTTAGAATATGCGATAAAGATGATGCCAGAATAGTACAATTTAGGATAATTTTGTTAAATGTATAGTAAGACGTAATGATATATTACTTATACGTGCTCACAAAATAAATAATTTATTATTATAATCATTGATTATAAATATGAGAACTTTTGAGAAAACGTACATAATTAAAATATAGCCGAATTCTTAAACTGCTTTTTAGCTCGATTCTCGAATATCTGCCCCCGTACCTTACAGCCACCTGTTCTTAAATAGGGTTCTTTATGGTGTCCGTTATTGTAGCTTCGTTCCAAAGACGGGGAAGTCCCCGAATGGTTAAGTCATAAGCGTGCAGCATACAGGATTTCATTGCATAACTGATACTTTTTGTTAAAATATTTCGAGAACCGAATAAACTCAGAAATACAAGTTTCTCATATCAACACATACAATAAAAATAAACCGAATGAATTAACGTTTCGTCTTTTACTAGGCAAAGAAGGGAAAACATTAATGCTTAATAATTAGTGATGGGAAGAGTAGAACACTTTTGAGAAGCGGAATATAATTAATTTGAATGCAGAACAAGCGAATGTAACTATTTATTCCAAATTTATGTCACACCAGTGGTATTTATTCAACTCCATTCGGACCCATCGTAAATCGTAATGTTATGACTCGATTGTATAGCTTAGTCAACACTAGTGGATCCGCACAATGCAATATAAAAAATCCTTGAACATATGCGTCTTATTTATTCTCGACTATTAATATGCTGCATACGGCATACTCCAATGACATAAGGGCGCCTTAGCAATTTTTTACGTTAACCCACAACGGAAATACCGCCCCTTATTGCAGAATAATCTGAATTAACTTCTGTTGAAACACCAATCAAAGTACATAGGTACTTACACGAGTCTTTTCAAAATTCGTTCGTCGTAATCCTTCCGTAGCTAAAGAAGTGTTTTTTCATAATTCCATTTCTGTAATTTAAAAAATAGGCTTCAAAGTTTTAAAACGTTTAGAAACGGAAGGGCATAAAATGCACATTAAGTTAAAAATGTGAAATAATTTTAACACATTTACTTTGGCAATTGGTATTATAAGCGCAAAGATTGATAAAAACTTTGTTTAGTGCCATTTTCACCAACAAATGACCCCTGATTCCCTGCATTATTAAACGACAAATCGGACTTACTCGATGTGGGCGATTCCAACCAGTTCAGCCCATGTGAAATTCACGACTAAAGCAAATATTCACGCCGTTTACAACGTTGTCATATTTTGGAAGCGACTTGTGCGAGTTTATTCATAAAAACTTTGGCAAATACTTCGGAAGTCGCTTCGTACTAGGAGTACCTGAGCGCTGAAGTGATGGCAACGCCAACGGTTGTACGCCGAACTAATTGACGAACTCACTTTGATTAGGGGGTCAAAGTCACCTCCAGAACAAAATTGGGATTTGAGCTCTGGACGACATCTACAATCGAATGGCTTAAAAATCTTAGCAAAACGTTTCGGAAGTGACAGTGTTATATATGAAGTCACAGCGTGTGTGCGATACCTATTTCGGAAGTGACTTAGTATACTTTATCAATATATATAGGTACATTTCCATCGCTAAGACCTCCGCTATACTCGCGGGCGCTCAAGCCTCCACCACACCTGGTGCATATATAAGGAAACTAAAAACATATTTGACTTAAGGGGAGAGTGGTTAATAAAGGTTTCTATCGAGGGGTAACACTTTCTTCTAATATTTTAGATTGTATGATTGGATCGCTCTCACCTCCTACAATATATAACATTATTCGCACGCTGAGACCTCCGGCGCTGTTGCCATTTGTTTCACGTTAAAGATAAGTGTTTCAGCATTTTCTCGCTTATTCAGTCTCCTCTACACCAGAAACTCTGTCGTTCTCCTGGTCAACCGATTACGGGAGTACTAGGAGAATGCAGAAATGGAGCACAAACGCCATCGGCTAATACTGAAATTCGACTAGATTAAGTGTAAGTTATTAAGCAAGGTATTTGACTAAGACAAAATAGATCACTTAAAATTTTCATTTTTTTTACTTTAAAACATGCAATGTGAAACTATGTTTCGGTAATTTGGAATAAAAAGTTTATTTTCAAATAAATACAATAAAGATAAGTCTCTAGTTGCAACTTATTATTCGGAAACTAATGGAGCATGCACATTGGTTGCCTTTAAAAAAACTCTAACATTTGCAACAAACCTAGAAACTAATTTATTATAATATACTACTCTACAAATGAACTGGACCATTTGCATATATTGGTGAAATTTTTAAAAATATTTTTCAAAAGGGCAATCATGGCATTTTTTGTAATCTTTCATGATTGTGTCACTATAAAAAGCACTTCTTTTCAAAATTTGGTTTCAAGAAAACTAAGTCCATTAATAAAATATTATTTTAAAATTTTGAATTTTGCGCAAATGTAGATAGCACATTGTATACAAAGTATGCCAAATCGGTGCTGAACATTTTTAAACTTTCCGAGGAGACTCAATGAACTATTAATTAACCTCTTTTTGTGATTCCTTTTATTTTTGTGAAATATAGTTTTTGTATAATTTTATTATTTTTTAATTTTATGAATATGATTTTGTTAATTTTTCAGTTGAGATTTGACGATAGTGCAATTAAATATGCTCAGTATGCGTATACTATAAACCAAAAACTATTATATACGTATATATATATTATATTTTATGAAGTAATGTAATAAATACAATTTTTATGGGTGGTCCAGTTCATTTGTGGAGCAGTATAGTTAGAAATAAATGAAAATTAACACATTATTTTCATAGATCTCACTTAAGATGACGATTGGAAAATTATTCAATGAGAGCGCTATTATCGATTTGGTGCTTTTTTAAAGAAAGCGCGGTGTGCAATGTACAAGGTTTCTCCAGTTTTAATTGCTATAATTTGTTTAAAGAGGTTTAGATCTAGCGGATAATACCATTTTCTACATCTTTTGGAATGATTTTCTGTGCTCAATGTATCGAATTTTGAATATCTCAACTTTAGTAGACACGCTTAGCACAGAAAATCAATACAAAGGATGTAGAAAATGCTATTATCCGCTAGATCTAAGCCTTATTGAACAAAAATGGTGGTTATTAAAACTCGAAAAACTTAGTATATTCACGCAGTGCTTTCTTCAAAAAAGCACCAAATCGATGGTAGAGCTCTCTATGGCCAATTTTTTAATCGGATCGCCATCTTAAATTATTGGGTAAGACTGTTTGCAAGTGATAAAACAATTGCTATTTTTTCTGGTTCAATTTCATTAAATGCTGAAGTTTTGATTTGACTAGTACAGGGTCCCTTGAAATGCAACTCTTATCCAAAAATTTTCGGATTTCCGCCGTCGACGGATATATTGCGATGGTATTTAGCCCTCAAATCGGCTCTGATTGCAGTACAAGCAAATAGCAAATTAAATCATTAAAGCACAGAGTTGTAATAATGCAAGCATCTGAGAAAATTCACATAAATTGCCAAATCATATTAACACTGGTATAATTCGCCAATGAAATTGATTGTAATTGAATAGGCACAGAAATATGGAAGCTCAAATTCCGTGTATTGGGTTTAGCAATATAATTTTAATCGTAATATAATAGATTTGCACAAACTAAAAGTCGAATCTAAAATTAATTAAGAACTGGCACAAAAAGTTCAAGTTAGACACAGCTTAAAAGTGGAAGCGTAGAAAGTAAAGTCATTAGAGAATGGGTAGCAAATGAACATTTTTAATAAAGGTGAGAACAAGAATGACTAGAAGAATAAGGCAAAGAACATAGAAAAGCCAGGCAAGTCATTTATTACATGAAAATACAAGACTTGGGGATTTGAAGAGATTGAAATAGCAAGAAATTAGATGGAATTCAAATAAGCAAGAAATTAGACGATGTTGGTGGATTAAAAAACTAGTCAGTGTAGTGATAAACAATGGGCATTTAAGTGTGGTAGAAAAATCAAGTGAGTGGCGCATAAAAAAACGTTGAGAAATAAACAATTCCAAAAGACAATAATTCTAGTACATAAGAGTTTGTAAATAACTGATAAAATTTGTTAAAATTAGATTATAAGTTATGTTTTTGTACCTGGTTGATTTCCTACAATTCAAATCTGTAGACAGTGTTTTGTCAATAACGACAGATGGCGATTGTTTTAAATAAATTGGTGAAAGCTATCTGAATTTGCTCTGACTTTAATTCAAGTTTTTTCATAGAAGGCATAAACGTAAAAAAAAATAAATAGCACCATCGTAATCAGCGAATTCGAGTGTATCAGCACAATTGGAGGCAAGAGATTCCAGGTATTTGAGTTTTTGGCGTTCCGAGGCAGGTTCGGCAGTTGGCGAATTCCTGCGACATCAGTGAGCAGCATCGTGGGAAGGCATAGAGTGGCAGGATTTTTCCGGCAGCTCCACACATCAGGCCAGAACACAGCCCAGCATCACGAGCCGCCCGGGGAGCAAGATCTTAGCCAGAATCAGCATAAAAAGGCGGTCCCGACGAATCTACGAAAGTGAGGTTAGTGGATTTTAAAATTTCGACTCGCGCGATCGGTGTGAAAATTTGAGCATACCTAAATTACGACCTGGAGAACACTAAAATCACAACAGTTCCCGTGGATGGCGAAGTGTTTTCCCAGGATTTGCAATTAAAATCGTCAGTTGGAGCCCCAGAAACAAACGAGTTTTAGCGTCCTCTTTAAAAATGCACCAATAACGATCTGGAAAACAAAAGAATACAGAGACGCCACTTGAAGGCAATTATTAAAAATCTTACCGTAAAATTTGTTCATTTAATTGTTGATAAATCAATTTCAAACGCGAGCTGATGGTAACTCGAACTTGGTTTGATAGAATTGACATTTCAGTTTAACAACGGCACATTACGCCTACATTTCAGGTCAATCTGCCTACTTTTCAGAGGCGTACCGTAAAATTTTTAACTAGGAAAGTCAGGAACCCAACACCTGAGATTTTGAGTTTTAATTTCATGTCTCTGTTAAAAATTGAGCTAGCGAAGTTAGGAAATCAGATGAATGGATTAGATAAAGGGCAAACTACCATAAGAGTAATTCACAAATTTGGCGTACCCAACGAAATAAATTAATCAGTTAGTTTGATTTTAGCAAGTGGTAGAATTAAATCAAATATTGTGTGGTGACTCTTTTTATTTATCAAATTAATTATAAACCTACAAATATTATTGGTATAGGGTCATTGCAATATGTTCTTGGTCATATATGTATTTCGAAAACGCCTTCTTTAACAGAGACACCTCTTTTAGAGACCACCCTGGAAACATACACAGTTAATAATCTCGGATTATTTTGGCCGTCTGAATTGGTAGAAGTTTTTGTATGATTATTAGTTTATCGCAATCGGAAGATATATTAGAACTTAGGCAAATTATACTTAATTAATATAATATATTATAATTAATATAATAATAATTATTCTTACTCGTTTTTTCCGTTCCACCTCTACTTGATCCTCCAGCCACATTTCTCTTTGAAACATTTTTTTTTGCTCCTTGCCCTGCACTCATCTCCACTCATTGAACTGCTATCCTAGTCACTGTTTATTTTCTCTTCGTTAGTACGTCTTTCCACATTCTCCTCTACATCTTCCAACACAGCTCTGATTAGTTTTTCTCTCTTTTTAATCGTGATTTTAAGATTTTTCATTCCTTCCTCCATTATTGAGCCGACTTCGTTATTGTCCGCTGTGAATATCAAATTTCAATTTATCGTCAAACATTTTATTATGTTCTTACTATTATCATGGCTATATGGTGGACAACTGAACTCTTTACTATTTAAATGGACTTCTTTGGTAAATTTTCGCAAAATGTTTTTAGGTATTTCTTCGTCGCTTCCATCTTTTTCCATATCTTCATCAATTTCCTCGTTACGTACCCCATCGTAATAATAGCTCTTTAACACTTTCAAATCGTTTTCCTCGACATATTTGCAATCAATGTCGATGTCTGATAAAGATTTTCCTGGGTGTTCTATGGGCACACCATTTTCTATCATCAGCAATAGTTTTGACAACTTCGCTGTCTGATAAACATCTACAGGAAGTCGAAAAATTAACAAATAAAAAAAAATAAATTAGAGGATTTTGAGATCTTACTCATAAAACTCTTCATGAGTCTTAACCGTGTGACCCATGAAATCGGAAAACTGTTTGACATCGCCTTTCGAGAAAGTCAAGATCTGCATTACCGTGGCAATTTGTTTTATCAAACGATTACTAGTAATAGCAGCAGGGTTTTGCAAGGGCATCCGTCTAGTGAGCTAGCTAAGTCTTCCCCACTTCACCTTGTGTCCTGAGATCGAAAAGAGGTAGTTCTCTTCGAAAAAATACTTGTGTCTATGTTTCAAACATACTTGTATGAATTCATCGATATCCTTAGGTATTAAGACTACCACTGCTCGAGATGCTTTACCACTATTCAACACCCTCCTGTAACGCGTTGCCAGAACTTTCTCAGTCGCCGATAGCGCATCTTCAAAATCTTTGAAATTACTCTTTTGCTCATTCTTGTAGTCTGATATTTTCATATACTACACATCATCAAATTCTTCTTCTATTAAAAATGATGAGTAATGATAGGACACATTGCACAAGAGTTTTGTAGTCATTCATTTTATCCTTATCATCTTTGAAAGCTGCAAAATTTTTCTTAGCGATTTTATGTCTCTTCTCTGAAAAGTTTGATATCAGACAGCAATGCAATCAACAGTGGCTTGTTCCAATTCTTCTCTTGTAAATCCCTGCGTGCCAAAGAGGCCATTTCAATGTTTCACCTGGAGATTACTAGCTGCTTCATATTGTTGTATCACCCCGAGTTCTCGATCTAAATTCTTTCGTATCTTTTAGAGCTAAATGATACAGATCATCACAAAGCAGTTTTAGATTGCCTCCGAAATGCAATGCTAAGCTAGGTGCAGCGAAGTTTCTATTGGTAGGATCGTAACCAGCTAAATTTTTCACTGCAGTTACAATAGTGTCAAAATGACAAGGGCGGAGTAAGTTTTGCATCTCAATTTGATTGATTGCTCATAAGCTTACGGCATTCTGTTAATAATCTTCCAAATTCCCTCATTTTGTTGCTACATGTATAGACACTCTTTTCCTTTTTGTGTTTCTTCAGATACGAGTTTCCAAAATAGATTATCAACAAATACTTTTTGGCAGCAAACGCAATATCATCCCCTCTCATCATATCAAACACCTTTTCCTTCACTTCCAATCATGCCTTCTCAGATAAGATTTTTTATACAAGCCCTTGCACTGCGTGCATGGATAATACTGGGGATCTTGGTCCTGGCTTTTGTTGTCGTCATCCAAATTCCTGCGTGTGGGCACAGTATTACCGTCAATATACAGCGTGTTTTAAACGAAGTGTGCACTATTGCTAACTTCTTTATTATTGGACGTATTATATCGGTTTAATTATCAAACTAGTAGCATTTTTTCTGTTAATTAGAATGGCAAAAACAGAAAAACAATTGAACATCGCCTTTTCGAGAAATTTGGAAATGTTTACTTTTGTTAAATGGAACACCCTGTGTATTTTTATATAAAACGATTGCAAATCGCGATCTAAACATAAAAGTTCATATAAGGTGCGGGCCTAAAACTGAAAATGACCGAGTTATTCCAATTATTTACTTTTAGACGAGGTGGCTGTATATCCATAAAATAAAATTTATGTTTAAATAAACACTGTAAATAAATCTAAATAACATCATTTATTAGACAATTAAAAAACAACTTACTAAAAGAAAAAAAACCTATTACTAAAAAATAGTATATTATACATCAAGGTAGCGAAGTGCAGTATTATAACCTGAGCGCATATTAGATACTGAGCGCGCAGCGCGAAGTATCTAAAGCGCGAAGGTTATAAGACGATTCGCTACCGTGGTGTATATACTATTTTTTGCACTACCAAACGGCTTAATACCTAAATTCCCAACAAATTTCGAAAATATGTTAACTGTCAACCTGACAATACAGCTCTTTAAAACGTCAAAATTAAAATAGTCATATTTGGTAACTTAGCAATTTATCAGTTACCACGGTGAAAATTGTTTATTTTACTTTCTCTCCCTTGGTGGAGAAAATCAAATTCACGACCTAAAGATAGACCAATAACGGTGCGTTCTGAGACTAGTAGTGCAAAAACAATTTTATGTCCATATGTCAGAAATACACAGCCACCTCGTCTAAAAGTAAGAAGTTGTAATAACTCGGTTATTGCTAGTTTTAGGCCCGCACCTTTTCCTCCTACTAACATAATCTACTATTTTTTCTGATGCTTTTTGAATTTTTTGGGTTATTTTCGTGACAACGGTAAAGTCTTCGATATATTTTTTTAATCTCAACTTAAATTTTTAATTGTGGATTTTGAAAGAACTGCACGTACTTTTTCTACATACAGTAATGCAATGTAGAAGGTATGCTGCAAAAGAATCTTTTTGAAATAAACTGTACTGTTCTTCATTTGAAACATTACTTCCGGTGTTATAAGCCGCACTTCCATTCGGATTCTGTCGTTTAAATAATCTACATTATACGAAGTCGTAGAAGGAACATTTATTAGATTTTTTATTTTTCATAATTATGTATTTACCAAACACCCTCCAACCTCTTCGACAAAACAACCCCTAAATAACCTAAATATTAAAAAGCTTGCAGGTCACGGTGGCTTTATAGTACTAAGACTACCTCGTCTGACCGCTGTATATATTTTTCCCCACCCCAACGCCTTTTTAATGAGACAACCCCTAAATCTTGAACAAATGCAGATAAGGGTAACCCGGTTATGTTCTGCTATACGCCATTTACCAAAGGAACAGCGGCTGATCGTTCTGGGATTCCAGACATTGTTCACTAGAAGATTGCGAGGTAACTTAATCGAGACTTATAAATTCTTGAATGGGTATTATTCTGTGCAAATTAACATTTTTCTAATTAGTAATGATGAGAGATTGCGTGGACAGAATTACAAGTTGGTGTGCGAAAAACTTCGTATACTGTGTCGACAGCACAAATAGGGTTTTTTTACATGGAACGGTCTCGATAGCAATGTTGTGAACTCATCTTCAGTTAATTTTTTTAAAAACGCATACGATGAGCTAAATAGTAAACATTGTTTTAAATGTATGAGTATGTTCAATATTTGAATCCGATATGTAAGTAGAATATTAATTTATTTATGTTATGACTTTGTTTTGAGGTAGTGCAGCACCCTTCTATCTAACAGCATTATATTTTACTCTTTAACCTCACCTTCTTTTGAAGAAAACATTCCTTAAATTTCGAGACTACGATGGTTTTATGGCCCTAACGCAATGTTCCGTTTGACAGCATAGTTTCTTACCACCCATTTGGCAAAAATTGGGGTAACCATTTAAAACAAATATCAATGACGTCAACGTTACTACAAAAATTGAAAAAAAAAATCAAAACCTACCTCAAAAAGTGGCATTTGAACAGAATCTCTTGGCATGTCTCATCGATTTTGAAAAAAAATTGTAACAATTTTATCGAACCTATAGATTACTTTCGAAAGCACTGTATAACTTTAAATCCCTTAATGCCCGTGATGACCCACAAATACCTGAATATTTCCTGCTGGAGTTTATACTAGAATAGAGAAGTTAGAAATTATAGTTGGTGAACTACGGTTAAATACTCACGTAAGACGGTGCAAAGTATCCTCCATTCATGAAAACAGTTTCACTGGCAAACAAAATATTCAATGACAGATTGCAGTTTTCCTGTTCTTCCTAAAACTGCCGGTTGTTTGTACCTATCTCTGCCGTTAAGAGAACGATTACTTTTACTACGATGTTGCCAAATGTAGGAGGCGATAAAGAGCGATGTTTATCTATAATTGTTGCGAAAATATGGAGGAGGTAACAACGTGCCAAGTATAAATATACGCAAACGACCGTAGCGCTCGTGGCGAACGGCTGAACTAAAGACGAATATGTTTCGACAAACAACGGATCTTATGACCTCCATCAGAAATTTGAGAGGTAGATAGCTGCCATTTAGTCTAATGTCCCACTCTTTTATTTCACAGGATACGTTATCACCTCCGAAACCGGAGGTGGTAACGTCATATATGAGGTAACAACGTACGCTGTTTATATAAAACGGAGGCGTTAAGGTATAGGTTATGAATATATATATATATATATATATATATATATATATATATATATATATATATATATATATATATTCAGCGCTACAGGCCTTATTCCCCAACTGTACATGCAAGAAGAATATGAATATAAAAACACAAAAAACTTCTACAAAAACGTAAAAATGGAGAAGAAAGGATATTGGCAAATATCAGGGTTAAGAAACAACAGAGGTGAATTACATCTAGGTGAAAAGCAAATGGTTAAAATTTGGGCAGAATATTTTAGAAACACTGTAATAACAGAGGACAGGAGAAAGTAGAGTTAAATATAAGACGACAAGTAGAAGAACTCAATTTCGACAAATTTACAAAAGCATTGAAAAGGAAAAATAATAATAAAAGTGCATGGTCTGATGGAATAGCGGAAAACAGTTGAAGGATGCAGCACGTAAATCCTGGAGGAGAAACTTCTGGTGGATTTTCTGACCGTCATATGCCAGCACGAGGTTCACTTGGAAATTGGTAAAGGGCACGACTGATTGACAAGCTCTGTAAACGCAATGTGAAGAGGGTTACGAACGATTAACACCCTCCGCTAACGCAATGTTAGTACGTGCTGCAATCGACACGAGCATGACCAATTAATATGCCTTGTAGCATTTTGATACTGCGGAGCTTCGAACAAGCACTGCTGGAATTTTCATCTTGCGAGGCGGATGTTTACCTAGAAAGAGTCAAGACCATAACACCCTTGAAGAACATTGACTTCGTTGGTGCACTCAAAAGAATGAACCAATTAGACGAGTGGTAAGGCCATAAATCCCTTCGCTATTGCAAAATGCTCGGAGACACAATGGCAATGACAGGGGATTCCAACCCACAGAGTCTATAAATACTCCATTAACGCATTCAAGTGAAATAAACATAAACAAAAAGAATGTCAGAATGTGACAAGGATATATTAGCGAAAAACGACAATAACCAAGCACGAAATTGTACAAAACAGCAGGTGAAGATCGAATCGGCGAGCATGATAAGTGAGAGGTCAAGCGGCGCGCGCTGTGATATCTAGCCGTGTTAGCTGAGTTTGTGCGGCGTGTGAGTGACCAAAACTTAAAGAAAAACTAAAGGTGTCAAAAGAGTTCTTAGGAAGGATAATAAACAGAAAATTAGAAATTAAGACTGCAAGCACGAAAGTTAAAGTAAGTTAACAAAAGCTAATGATGGAGGGAGATACCTGGCTGTGGAACATACAAAGGAGCCAAAAAACTAGATCGCTGTGCGAGAGGTCGGACATACAAGCCTAGCCAGTAACATGCCCAAAATGAGAAGGCTAACAGGAAACAGACCGGGCTGGAATTTACAGGTTGGAAAAAAGTTTACTAAATTTTTGAATTAACTTCTACTGAAAATTGGTATTGGTTATCTACGAAAATCAATACCGCTGACAAAGGCACTATGGGTTTATGGAACAACGACAGGCGTCAAGAGTAGTCCAATGGACCACAATTCCTACAAGAAAATGAAGATTGGCCAATTGAAAGCACTTTGGAAAATTTTGAGGGCGACACAAGAAAGTCTATTTTGTTGGCATTCTTACAGCGTGTCAAAATGTATTCAGTTTTTATAAGATTTCAAAATTGATTAAATTGATATGTGTAGTAACATGGTTCTTTAGATCAGTTGAAATATTCAAAAGGAAAATAGACGTTGAATATTTTCAGTTTCAATCACATGAGCTCAAGGAAATCGAAAAGGTCGAAATAGCTTTGTTCCAACAAGCTCAAAACAGAAGCTCCAATTATTCTATACCTTTTCAACTTCAAATTGGAACTAATCAACTTCAAGTTGAGAAAAGCTTTTTGTTAACGGTAGTCTTTGGAAAATGACATTACATGGTTGTGACAGGACGGAACTAATTATTGTTAGTTGTTGCTGGTGTTCCGTCCTGTCACAACCATGTAATTCTAATTTTCTAAAGACTACCGTTAACAAAATGCTTTTCTCAACTTGAAGTTGTTTAATCTCAAATTGAAATTGTCTATTCCCATTTTAAAATTGATTAGTCCCAATTTGAAGTTGAAAAGGTATAGACTATTAGGATATATTGACAAAACTGACATGATATTTTATGTTACCCTGAACCGTAAATACTGTTTAACAGCAACAGCAGCAATTTTAACTACCATTCCTGGAGCTAGTAATATAGGTGGGTACGAAGTACACACAAATCTTAAACTGCAGCTAACCTAAAATGATAGATCTTGTACATGAGGCAAAAGCGGTTTAGGATACTGCATTTTAGCCTAGGTAAAAATGTTCATAATGAGCTACATCGGTAAAAATTTTTACTGATACATTACGATTTTTACCGATACGTTAATTATTTCAATATCGCCAGCAATGGCATTGCATAGAAATCGACCTGTCTAAAAGACTATAATTTTATCAATTACCTTTACTTGAATCACAACAGAGAACACTAATGACCTACTGACTTCTTCGGCTTCTTTTAAGATTTCCCAGGGAATATCCATTTTTAAGGGCATTTAAATTTAACAATAATCATATCTCACTGACATTAATAAGACTTGTTACCCGTTGCTATGAAAACGCAGTTGCTGTCCTAAAATGTGACTAGATTTTCTTCTATACAAATAATAATCGATACATAAAATTTATTAGTTTATTCTCTTTCTTTTGGATGGAAAGAATTTCAGGATAACATAAAACGTTATACAACGGTCTTATAATATACATAACTACAACAGTATCAGACCGATATTGAGGGCCAATTAGGCTGAGGCTAATAGAATATCCGAGTTAGTTATACTATGTAATATCGGCCGGATGTTGTTAATAGTTTTCATAATATCTACTAAAAGTGACCGATTTTAAGATATGTGATTTTAATATAAATTATATAAATAAAACTTACTAGTAACCTGAATCCTGCACGTAATTTAGTAGTATATAGTAACAGACGTTTACAAATTCGTTTTCAAATAAATTAAAACAATGCACGTAATTAGGTACGTAATAACAGTCGCTGTTAAATTTTAACAGCTTTGGCTGTTATTTCGATCAAGCAGACAGTACTAATATAGTACAATAACATGTATACTCCACTTACTTGACATATGCACTGTCAGTGTCAAATTAAAAAAAAAAATGTCTTGACTATACCTCAAAAATAATGTGTTTTTTATTAGACTGTACAGTAATTTAATTGTTAAAATGTGAAAAATAGAAGTGGTGCCAACATAATGTCAGTTTGACAGTGCAGATGTCAAGTAAATGGAGTATAGGTATACTCTATTCACTATAGTCCCGGATTGTCAATGTCAAAATCCAATTAAAAACAATCCTTTATATCATGGTTAATACTTTTAAGTCAAGCTATGGGTAACTAGAAACAATTAATAAAGCTACTAATGTTAAAACTATAAATTTGAGGTTATATTTCGAACTGACTTGAGCAAAAATAAACAAAAATTGCCAGGTAACAAAAACCCAAATTTTCAAAATTACACTTTTGCTTTGTCCAACCTAGCAGTAACAAAAAAGCCAATAGAAATTGAACGGTGCTACCATAATACGTCATTTTTGATAATCTGGGACCATACTGAACAGAGTATATTATGAAAATAATACAGAGTGTTTGTTAATGAGTGAAGAAAGAGCGGGAAATTTTGAATTAGATCCTTGTAATGTTTTGCTTTTATGTTTCTCGCAGGTGTATCACCCCAACTTTCTGTTTACATGTCATTGGTGGCATTGTAAGTCCATGTCAAATTCGAGGTTAGCTGGTTAGGTTTTGCGTCAGTTTGTGTCAAAACTGTCTGAAAACCTAACCTGCTAACCTCGAATTTCCCGCTCTTTCCTCACTCATTAACACTCACTCTGTATAAACAAAACTTACTAGCAACCTGACCCCGCGAGTTATTTGGTAGTGCAGCAATGGGTATATAACGGTTGTGGCCATTATGGGTGACATTTCGATTAAGCAGACAGTAGAGATATAATTCAATAACATGTAAGTATTATGAGAATAATATAACAGCAGAACAAGTCAAGTACGGCGCAAAGCCAATAAAGGAAGTACACAAACTAGTAACAGAGATCTGGAAAAGGAAAACATACCAGAGAAATGAACACGAGCGATCATCATTCCAATTCATAAAATGAGAGACACAAAACTATGCAAAAATTACGGAAGAGGGGGAGTCGCACTTTTAGATTCAGTATACCAAGTCCTAGCTACATTAATACGAAATCAACTCGACAAGCACGCAGAGAATACGCTAGGGGATAGGAGTGCAGTATATTGTCAGTCTATGTCAAATTCGAAATTTGCAGGTTTAGTTTTGTGTCAGTCTGTGTCAAATGACAAACAAAACCTAACCTACTAACCTGAAATTTGATATAGACTGAGAATGCACTTCAATACTGCCAACTGATTCAGGCTATCCAGGACCTGCTGCAATTCAGTTTTTAAAAAATCACTCTGTAGTTGTTTTTTAGCAATTTGAATTATTTAAAATTAAAATTTATGTCAAAAAGTGAGCTTATGTTACAAGTACAACCATTTTCACAAAATAATGCCACCCATAATTCTTATTTAACCATTTGACATTTAAACAGTAGTAGTTTGTATACTAAGACACTGAAGTTTAACTTTTTAGCACGAATGTGAGTTTAGTTGCCGAGGCCCGGAGGGATAAAAAAAACTTCAGTGCCGAGGGGTACATAATGTACATTATGTTTTTAATCAACTTTTGTAGGTTATGTTGCCCCACTACTTACAAAAAATCGTAAAACAA
Organism: Agriotes lineatus; assembly: GCA_940337035.1. NCBI lineage: Eukaryota > Metazoa > Arthropoda > Insecta > Coleoptera > Elateridae > Agriotes > Agriotes lineatus. Next base: position 89,146 of record CALNHX010000007.1, read on the forward strand.
TGGATTACTTGACTGCCGATTTCAAAAAATATATAATAGTAAAGAAACCAACTTAAGTACTAACACATCAAAAAATCTAAATATCAATTGATAAATAAATCAATTCTGACACTGGTCAGAATTTTGGTTATTTGGGTATTTGGTATTAACATTTTAATATACACATATAGATTCAGCGAAAAACTTTCTAACATATTGAAAATGTTTTTATTACCTACTGATTTTCTGAAAAATGTTAAAGTTTAGAAATAGTAATTTTGACACAGACTGACGCAAAACCTAACCTGCTAACCTCGAATTTGACATAGACTTACAGTGCCACCAACAATACATTTCAGTATTGCCAGTGTTCATGTTAAATAAATATTGATAAAATGTTGCTGTTGTGTTATTTCTGACAGTTTTGTTATTGACAAATAACAAGTAGGTGTTATGAAGAAATATATTCTGATACTTCGGCTGCTCCATCGAATAACACAGTATGTGATAATGAGTAAAATTGTGGGAAATAAGGAAACACTTTAAATCGATGGCCCCACACTCTGCATGCATTCCTAAAGTTAAATCCCGTATATTTGCAGTCTGTATTAAAGTATAATTTTTACTGTCTGACCAAAAATCTTGCAACCCTAAAGTTTCATGGTAAAATGTAGTTACTGTGTTTTGAAATCTAATGGGTGGGCGGAAGTGAGGATTAAATTAATTTTCTACACAGTATCTACAAGAACAATTTTATTATTTTTTTTTACGATAGCTATACGAATTTTTTTTTTATCAAAAAGATATGCTGGACAACTTAAACAAATACAAAAACAATAAAAATAACCAAAATTTATGATTTAGCGCCCTGCACACCAATAACAAACACTCACAAATTAAGGTTATGTAGGTACGTTGAATGTGCATGTCTGCAACAAAACACAGTATCTCGTAGATACTGTGTTATGCACAGAATTTTGACAAAAAAAAGTTTGCTCGGTGTTTTTTCTAAAACACAGTAACTACCAGATAGGTACTGTGTTTTCTTTGGTTCTTTCGAACCTTATAATGACTTGCTGTGTTTTGAATTGGAGAACAGAAGAAATGCATGTAGATACTGTGTTTATGGGTAGCTGTAAATAGTTAACCAGTATAGATAGCTCAAATCTGATTAGCTAGAAAGATGCGGGACAACACAGTATCTACATATGAACATTGAGCTCAATTTCACAGAAAATGTTGGATACTGTGTTTTTCGATGTAGCAGCCGACTTGTGTATAAGTACGCAAAGCGGAGTGCTTTTAACGTCGCTAGTGCTTTAATGGCACTTATGCACGTGTGTCATATGCTATTTTTTCTACGATCGTAACAGAAATATAAAAAAATAGTTCGGTGACACTTTTTCTGTCACATTGTGTTAGATATTCTAGGTTAAGAGTGCTACAAACGTCACTTTTGACACAAGACACTGTGCAAAAAGTTGTCATTTGGACATGATAGTAGAATGGCTATTTTTGTATCTAGAATATGCGAAATGCAAACAATGATTTTTCGAAAACTGCAATAAAACTAAGTAGTACGAGAATTAAAAAAATTAAATAAGGTAACTGTCAACGTTAATTGACAATTTTATATTTCATAAACAATTAATTTTTGAACCACGGCCTGCTGAATTGTTTAACAAACGTCAAAGTGATGTATAAATTTAACTCACTGCAATATCGGCACCTTCAATTTACATGTAGTACAAAGTACAACATAAATTAGTCATGTTTATAATAGTTTATAATAGTTATTAGTATCTATTGAAATTTTAAATTACTTAATATAAAACTAATGTGGGTTACTTAATTAATAAAATCACAAATAGGTTCCTAAAAAATTAAAAATTTTTGACATTGATTTTATGTTCTAGAACGCAAAAGAGTTTTGCGTTCTAGAACATAAAAGTATTTCGCTGTTAAGTGACAAAAAAGAATCACTTTGCTTACTGAGAATTTAACGAAAATGTCAACATTTGATGACAGTTTTCGAAAAAAAATATTTTTTATAACTTATTTGTCAATAACAGAACTGTCAACCTAACTGAAAAGTTCCCCATAACAGCCATGAATGTTATACGTTTAACAACCTAGGTCGTTAAGAAATAACAGAACAGTAACATTTTATCAATATTTATTCAACATGAACACTGGATATACTGAAATGTATCGTTGGTGGCACTGTAAGTCTATGTCAAATTCGAGGTTGGCAGATTAAGTTTTGCGTCAGTCTGTGTCAAAACTGATTCAAAACCTAACCTACCAACATCGAATTTGACATAGACTTACAGTGTCACCAACAATATATTTCAGTATTGCCAAACGTAATTTTTTTCCATAGGTGACTCTGATAAGACGAGTTTTCTAACACTCGTTACTAATACTATTTAACTTTTTCATTATGAAAAATATTCATCGACATACGGCCGTTATCGCATCTACCTACTTCGGATAAATTTATCACAAACTAGCTGGCCCGGTAAACGTTGTTCTGCCCAAAAATAATTTGTCTCTGAAACCCCGTTTCACCACTATGGAGTTTTACTTTTATGTCATGTCCATCGTCTTGGACTTAAAAATAAATGCCATTTTTGGAATCAACGTCCCAAAAAACCTCATTGCGGTTCGCACGTAAAGTATATACCCGCGCAGCTGACTGACTGCGACTATGTTAGCTCGTCGTGCCTTTGGCATTGTAGCGAACATTATAAAATGACACGGAATTGTTTTCACAATCACTTGTACACAAACCAAATTTGAATGTCTGACTGAGAGACTGACTGCGACGACCTATGTAAGGCATTTGGAATTACCCCCTGCTCATAAATTGCTATTAGTATCTTATCTCTTCCGCCTTCGGTTACCTGATGCGGATTATGACATGATTAAGCAATGACTGCAAATAGAAAAACACTTTCGATATTTTCCAATTTCCTGGCTTTTTCTTTGGACTTTTCCGAATTTTCTTTTTTGCTAAACCACCTCGGGAGTAAGACGAACAAAACAAAAAAAATTATCCAAATCGGTCAAGTCGTTCTCGAGTTTTTGCGTTACTAACACACGGCGATTGATTTTTATATATACTGCTCCACAAATGAACTAGACCATTCATTAAAATTGTATTTATTACATTACGTCATAAAATATATATATATATATATATATATATATATATTGATGCCTGTTAAGTTGTCACTTCCATTATTTAAACAGGGCGACCTAGCTTCCACATGAAGGAGGCGTACTAGAAGCCATTTAAAACTATATATAGGTATAGGGGAAGATGCATTATCCGATTGTCTTTAGAGGGGAAGCAATTTTTCAAATTTTTAGTTTCATATATACCATGACCATGTCGGTCACGTAGTCACTTCTATGATGACGTAGTATATATAGATACCAAAGCATTGTAGTCACGTCCAACAGTGTTGCCTAGTTCAATGCTCGTTTAAAGTATCACGTTTCAATAGCTTATCAGCTAAACGATTTGAGGCGGCAGAAGCTGTGTGACTTAATTATTATGTCAATACAATAGTTATTTGTGCAATAAATTGCAAAATGTGAGGGTTTTTTCATTGTTTCTAATAAAGACAGTTAAGCAGTCGACATTTCAATACAAAATTGCAAACACTGTTTTTTTGTTAATAATTTATTATTAATTAATTATTAATTTTCTATTTCCAAAACCGTTCATCCATCATGCTTTTACGTCTCCAAAGTTTAGAATCGAGCGCTGGTGCTGTAATGCAACCAAGTTACAGATTTCTGCTCATTTTTGATCCCAGCTTTTCAAAGACCGATTCCTGATGCCCGTTTTCCGATCTGGACCGGCAAAACGTTACTTTCTGGCGAAAAAATTCTCCAGAAGGCGTACATTTTCTGATCGGTCGTAAAAAATATTATTTTTAATTCATTACCAGCTTCATGGAAATCTGAAAGTAATTAATTTAATTTTTATTTTAAAATGATAACTTTACGATAGTACCGTTCTTTTATTCATTGAAAGACGAGCCTAAAAAATTAAGATAAATTTTCTGTTTTTAGGAAAACATGTCATTTTTGACATACAGTGACGTTGTTCGGTATTTATATTCTCAATAATGGTGAAATCTAAAATGTATAGGTTAAATTCAATAGGTATTAAAACTAGACACAATTAAACCATTATACCATGGTTTCAGAGGCTTTCACGGCCATTGTCATTAAGTAACAAACGACTTCCGGGATTAAACCGTATCATTGTTGAGGTCGAAGAACTCAACGATTCGTCCATTTTGGTAAGGGGTTTCATTAGGACTCAATGCAAAAGAGCACGGTAACTGAACGTGTAAGCCACGCCAAATGCGAACTCTTTTACAAGGGGAGGGATAGAAGAGCACGGTAACTGAAAGTGTAAACCATGCCAGAGACGAGACTCTTCTAACGATCGGAAGAAGAAAAGCGAAAATTTATAGGCAAGTGCCGTCGCGGTTTAGTGGTGGTGGGCGGGGCTTAGGAATTAGCACTTTCCACATAAAAGGAAGTGGAAAACCTTCGTCCCGATTGAGAATGTTAGGGTGTTTATACGAGGGCTGCTGCAATAATTTCGGGAAAGTACTAGAACAACACAAAAGAGTTCAACGAAATATGTTTATTGTTTTTCAAAATATTCTCCTTTACAATTAATACATTTTTGCATGCGTTGAAACCAATTCTCAAAATTTTTTTTTTCTATTCTGAACGAGATATAGCTAAAACATGGCATTTATATGCTTCAACTGCTTCTTGGGATGACAGAAACCGCTTACCACGCATTTTATTCTTTACCAGAGGGAATAGGAAAAATTCATTCGGTGATAAATCCGTACTATAAGGACAGTGGGACATTAATTCAATGTTTTGCGCTTCAAAAAATCGATTGTTGGAGCTGCCGTGTGGGAGCTTGCATTATCGTGATGCAAAATGATACGCTTGCTCGCATTGTTTCTCCTTGCTTCAGCTATAACTTCCGGTAAGCAAATGGTAGTATACCACTCAGAATTGACCGTTCTTCTATCTTCTAAGCGCACAATTGAGACATGTCTAGTAAATCCAAAAAATGAGGCAATCATTTTTTTTGAAACACTTCGAGATCGAACAACCTTTGTTGGTTTTGGTTCACTTTGGAATACCCACACCGCCGATTGACATGTAGTTTCAGGCTCATATGAGTAAATCCAGGTTTCATCGCCTGTGATGATGTCGTAAACCAGATTTGATGATCCTGCACTGAATTTTTTGAGCATGTCCTTGCACCATTTTACGCGGTTCTGTTTTTCAACATCAGTTAAATTGTGAGGGATCCACCGGGAAGCCAGTTTCCTGACACCCAAATGTTCCACGCTAAATTAAACCACATTCGGAAAGCTGTTAGGAACAACAGTTAGTGTGCTAGGGATATACAGTCTGCCATCAATCGCCATCTTCATCCACAGTCATCCAAACCTCAAAAACCGATCCTCCTGCAGAAATAGTCTTTCTTCCCTATATCCACCAAGTCACCGATCGTGTAGGAAAGTTTCTTCGAAAACAAATCATCAAAACAGTATTCAAACCCCCGTGAAAAATCTCACAGGTTATTCCTTCACCTAAAGACGAATTAAACACTATGGGCCGGTTGCAGAAAGCAATGTTAAGTCTGGTGTTAGCTAACATCGCGTCAAAGTGAACAAAAACGCATCAAATTTTGTTTACTAATGTATTAGTTACCATAAACATTTGAGATTTGATTCGTTTTTGTTCACTTTGACGTCGCGTTAGCTAACACCAGACTTAACGTTGCTTTCTGCAACCGGCCCTATGTCATCTAAAGACGTTTATAGAGTCCCTTGCTCTTGTAATGCTGTATACAATGGTGAAAAAGGACGTTCAGTAAAAACTCATATCTCTGAGCACCAGCGCTGTTTCAAGTCGTGTCTCGTTTCATCATCAGCCATCACCGAACACCAACGCGCTACTGGCCATAAATTACTTTTTGATTAAACTTCCATTATTTGCAAATCCCCATTATTTTTTAGAGAAAGATTCACAAAGCCATTGAGATTTACAAACACCCTAACAATCTCAAGCAGGACGAAGGATCTCCCCTTCCTTCTATGTGGTAAGTGCTAATTCCTAAGCCCCGCCCACCGCCACTAAACAGCGACGGCACTTGCCTATAAATTTTCGCCTTTCTTCTTCCGATCGTTAGAAGAGTTTCGCCTCGGGCGTGGTTTTCACATTGAGTTACCGTGCTCTTTTGCATTTCCTCCTGATGAAGCCCCTCACGAAAATGGGAGAAACGTTGAGTTCTTCGATCTCAATAATGACAAGGTCCAATCCCGGAAGTCGTTTGTTACTTAATTATACCATTTTGTTCTGTGTTTACCGTAATAACTGGTTCTTGTGCGTAAAACCCAGGAGCTTTATTTTCCTCAACATTATTTTTATTATCTGAAAAAACAATTAGAAATATCAAAAAAACCCATAATTATTGCCAAATTGTTTCTTGCGTTTCAATTTCAATTTCAATGTTCTTCAAATCTCTCTTCTTCGGGGTACACTAAATTGGGATCAAACTTTATTTTTTCTAGAGACTTTCCCTTGTACTCTATTGGTACCGTACCTTTCACAATCATTAGAATTTTAGAAATTTTGGCGGTTTAATAAATATCAACAGGTAACCTGAAAATAAGAGGTATTATATGCGTATAACTGAATCAACATTATTGAAGCTAGAAAAAGATATATTTTAAGTAAGTACTTTTTGTAAATTAATTTGTTTTCGCTTACTGCGTAAAACTCTTAGTGGATCCTTTGGGTGTCACCCAGGAGGTTCACAAATTGTTTAGCTTCATTTGGTTTAAGATTTAGAATTTGAGTTATTGTAGCTATTTGATTCCTCAATTTGTTGCTAGAAATTGATTCTGAATTTTCTAATTTAACTTTGGTCGATAATTCACGAATTGCCACATTTGATGGTACTGTCGGGAATAGCAAATACGTATTCATTTTTTTTCTACAATGTACTTGTCCCGGTGTTCTAGCAATACATTAATCATAATATTCTCAAGCTCTTCAGGTATTAAAATGAACACAGCCTTAGATCCTTTTACTACAGCTCAATGGTAGAATAAATTAACATTCATTCCAAGCTTACCTGGGTTTAGTACCATTTCCACCAACATTCTTCCACTATTCGCCATCAGCACGTTAATTTCACACTAGTAAATGCTAACAACGTTGCCAAATTTCGGACGTTGCAACGTATTGCACATGTAGCGGAAGTCACTAAGACTCTGTGGTGAAATCGATGGTGGCGCCAGCGGCATATACCTGAACTAAGTGACAAACTGAAAAGGGACATTCATTGCGTAGTCACTTCCCCACATTTTTTCGGATTTGAGGCCCGTGCGACCTCTATGGCCTAAATATGCTAAAAACAAGGGCAAACGCAGTGACTTCCGAAATCGGAAGTGACACCGTAATTTTGGAAGTTAGAACGAATATTGTGTACCTATTTCGGAAGTCACTTAATACACTTCATAAATATATATATATATATATATATATATATATATATATATATATATAAAAGCTTTTGTTTTATAGTATACTCATATTAAGCATATTTTTCCACGACCGGGAGTAGAAGTCGGTTTCTATAGCATCAAAATTGTGACAGAAGTAAAACATTTACTCCCTAGAGACTAAATAAGACAAAAGTTTCCCTAGGGAGTTTACATTATGACTGACACAACAATTATGTCAAATTCGAAGTTATCAGGTTAGGTTTTGGGTCAGTTTTGACACAAACTGACTCAAAACCTAACCTGCTAACCTCGAGTTTGACATAATTGTGAGCTCTTGTCATAAGGACTTACAGTGCCACCAACTTTAAAATTTACAATAGGCTACTAATTTTAAAATAACTGTAACTAAAATGTCATAGATGACGTTTAAAAAATACAGGTTTTCCGTTTTAAATCTTCCTGCAACGTGACAAAAAAATAGTATATGCAACTCGGAGAGAATGCTATTTTGCTTCAGTGCAATTTCTCTCCCTTATTGCAAAATCTACTATAATTGCACTATCCTCAAATACCAACTGAAGAATTAACAAAATCATATTTATAAAATTAACAAATAATCAAAGTATAAAAAAAAACTATATTTCACAAAAATAAGTGGAATCACAAAAAAGGTTAATTAATAGTTCTTTGAGTTTCTTCGGGACGTTTAAAAATGTTTGGCAACGATTTGGCATACTTTGTATGCAATATGCTATCAGCATTTGTTCAAAATTCAAAATTTTAAAATGGTAATATTTTATTAATGGACTCTGCTTTCTTTAAACCAAATTATGAAAAGAAATGCTTTTTATAGTGGCACAATCATGAAAGGTTACCAAAAATGCCATGACTGCCCTTTTGGAAAATATTTTTAAAAATTGCACCAATATATGCAAATGGGTCCAGTTAATTTGTGGAGCAGTATATATAGATTTAACCTAGTTTTTTATATGCTTACTAACGGCCTTATGTCGTTAATAACTATAATATTGTGTATGTCAAAACTAACTCAACTCTGAAAAGAGCTTTTTGGTAAGATTATGAATGCTGCAGCAACTATTCTTGCTGACCATGACTCTCTGAAAGACGAAGGAAGTATTGTAATCACGAAAAAATCATCTTCCCAGATTTCTTCAGATCTTCACGTTACGAGGTCCCTAGATGACGAAAAACAGATTTTCTCAATTCCGTCTGTCTGCCTGTCTTTTAGTCTGTCTGTCTGTATGTCTGTTGGCGGTATAACTCAAAAAATATGTGTCGGAGGAAGACGATATTTTGCATACACATTATACAGTGTCCGCCAAAAGGTCGACATTATATGGGACACATTTTTATTTTTGATTTTTCAAAACAACTTTTTACGTCAATAATTTGTGCTTGTCTAAAAACCTATTTAGCCCTTATCATATATACCGAGTGATTTTTACTTATTCAGAAAATGGAGTTTTTCGAAATTGTCAAAATTCAAAAAGTGCAATTTATCGGAAATTAAGTACAATTTTTGCATAATTTTTACGTTTTTTATGCCAAGCGCTTTTTAGGAGAAATATTTTTCAGTCTAATTAATATCTATTTAAATGGATCCAAGAAACTTTAATCTAGCTCTTTAAATAAATTACTGTTACAAAAATCCTGTAAATGTTCTTCTACAGTCGTCTAAATGAGCAGATTTTTTAGAACATGTAATTGAATAAAGAAGGGGGAGGAGATTTCTTTATTCAATTACATGTTCTAAAAAATCTGCTCATTTAGACAACTGTAAAAGAACATTTACTGGATATTTGTAACAGTAATTCATTTACAGCGCTAGATTAGAGTCTCTTGAAGCTATTTGAATAGATATTAATTAGAATTGAAAAATATTTCTTCTAAAAAGCGCCTTGCATAAAACACGTAAAAATTATACAAATATATCTACTACTTTTCGGTAAATAATAATTACCATTTTATATTATTTTTTCCAATTATAAATCTTTAAAGGTCACATAAAAAAATTTGAATTTTAATATTAAGTCTTGATTTGTGAAATTTTAAAATATATTAAAAAATTAAAAATTCATTTTGCGCTCAAGTTAATAAAAAATAGGGGTTTTCTGGCCTTGAGATTGTCCAGTTAGCTAGAAATAACACACTCTAAAAAATCTCATTGAAATCTTAATTTCCGATTAATGGCACGGATTTTCACAATTTCGAAAAACTCCATTTTCTAAATAATTAAAAATCACTCGGTATATATGAAAGGGGCTAAATAGGTTTTTAGACAAGCACAAATTATTGACGTAATAATTTGTACATAGTGCAGGCTTTATTCTTACCAAAATGGGAGCGAATAGATACAGAATAAATTTTTTACAATACAAAATTAGCGCGTTACTAAATATAGCTGCGAAGCAGGAATACGAGAAGTTGATGCTTCGTGGCGCAAGTAGAAATTGCCCGGTCCTGAAAACGTTGGGCCTGCACACGCGGTTCGACTGCCGTTGGAATTCGAACACCGGTAACGTTTTTTTTTAATTGAAAATTTAGTTAATTTTGATTTTTAGGCCAGGAGCCGCATAATGCGCAAATCTTTTCGCAAAGCTGTGATGCTGAAAATAGAGGAATTTTATGCATACATCGCATTTACAAGCTTAGTTTTGAATATTTGTCGATGATTCTTAAACAAGTGGAAAGCTTATTCTTTCTACATTCAGATGATATCAAATTACTCTAAAAATTACTTTCAACAACTGCTACAGAAATTATTTAAATAAAGCGTACAGGCAATTTGCAGGATAAACTTCAGCATCGACATATTTTGGAAACGATTACAGATAAGTGTATACATCCATCGTATGAAATGTGAAAGAAAGAATCAAGGCATTTTTAGTGAAAGAATTATCCGCATTGGTTTATAGATGTAAAAAATATAATTAATTTTCCATTACCTGATTTAGTTGAAACGCACCTCGCACACGAAACTGAAGACATGCGCGGCGTCAAGGTTAAGCCTGCTGAAACGCAACGACATGAACAGGGCTCAATAGCGTTGATAGAAATTGGTCAACGTGGTTTATTTGCAGTCGCAAGCGCCGCGATTCAAATCCCTCCAGTAACAGATTTTTTTTATTTGAAAATTTATTTTTAATTTATTACAAATGTGAAGATATTATTACTCCTAACTTAATTTCATTTTTAAAATTATTTAGTCTTACAATGTCGACGAGGGAAGTTCTGGGTAAAGCATTTTACAGATTTTTTAACTTAAAATAGCTTCATTACAATTGAGTTTAAAGAATATGTTCACTACATTTTTTACTTCAAATCACCTCAGCAATACATCCTTAAGCTATGGCCTGAACTGAAAACAACCCGTTTTTTAGTTTACTAGCTAAACAATAATTTAAATTACACAATCTATAATATATAGTTGATATAAATAGTATACTGTATAAGTTGAGAAAAGTGCAGTTTTTCCGAGCAAGGCGCAGGCTTTTTAATGGAGGCGAAACCAAGATTAATGACACGCCGAGCATGAAAATGCTGTTCTCACGAGTTGCACATGCTATTTTTTCACCTATTATAGAAAAATGCCTAATAGTAGTTTGAATACCAAGGCACTGAAGTTTAGCTTTTTATCACGAATGTGGATTTAGTTGCCGAGGCCCGGAGGGCCAAGGCAAATAAACCATATGAGGGATAATAAGGAATTTCAGTGCCGAGGGGTACATTATGTTTTTTTTAAATCAAGAAATCGCAAAATGACAACATTTTAACCAACTTTTGTAGGTCATATTGACATTGGTTGACATTTACCTATCGCCCTGCCGCCTACAAAAAGTCGTAAAACAATGGATTACTTTACTGCCGATTTCTCGTATTTTAATAACGATTTCACAGCTGATTATCAAAAATCATGCTGAAGTGTTGCTATGCAGAAAAGTAGCACAATTCTAAACGATTTTGTATTTAGGAATACAGTACATTTCCCAACAGTACGTGAAAAAATATATTTGTAAATACTTAAAAACATTTATTGTGTGAGGGCATTTTCATTTTGGAAAAGTTAAGAATCTAGTGAGCTGTTGGTTCTGATAACTTAAAATGTTCCTATCAATTTATTCAAACCATGCTTACTTTGTTCTTCATGTTAATCTATGTAGATTTTTAGACTATTAGATGATCTCATTATTAAAGGGTGTGCTCAAATAAATATAAATAGTATGCTTATAAAACATATTCAGTTATAATTCCACAAGAGCGTACAAAATAATAGATTATTTTACTTCCCAACCAACGAGACATATTCTGTGAAAAATCATGACAGTTGGAGGGAAGTAATCGATTATTTTTGATGATCGAGTGATATTCATTATGATTATATAATGAATGCAAAATTAATTAAACAAGAAAAGATCGTATTATTTTGTAGTAATATTAAACGTATTAATATCCCAACGTTACTACAACAACGATGTTCAAAATCACGGCTCTAGATTGAATATTTTTAATGTTCGACCCAGACAAAAACCAAAACGGTTATATCACGTTGTCAAGCGTATAATCGCTGCTCTATGCATAGTAACTATGATAAATAGGAATTTTCTATTGGCTTACTATGTAATGAATTACGCGGCCCTCCCATTTGCGGGATTTTGACTCACCGGAATTTGTTTCCCCGGATAATTATTTCATCGGAAAGCTATTCGCTGGATTCCGTTTCGGCGAATTGTAGGGTGCGTGTCATATAACGAAGTTCGACAAAGTACTGTGTCTCGTTCTAGCCTGTTTAGGTTAGTTGCAGTCTTTGATAAATTTTTTTCACTACCACGGCCGGTGTTGTCCCCACGACCAGCATAGTGTCCTCGATCTTGATATCCGGCGAAATGCATTCCAGTCAAAAGACTTCTGACGAATCGAATTTCGGCGTGACAAATTCTGGCAAATCGAATTCCAGCGAAAAGAATCTGGCAAATGGAAACGGAGCCATGAATTATATAATCAAAGAAAATGGTCTTAGCTGTTCAGGATACGCTGATTATGTACTTATATAAAATTTTCTATAACACGTATTTCATCAAAGAAAAGATTATTTTCTTCCAGTTGCCTTTTCAGAAATAAAAAGATGTTAGTCATGACCTCGTTCTTGGAACTTATTGATAATTTGTTCTCGGAGATTGTAAGAAATTAAGTTGTTTTTATGTTTTCAGTGTACGAGTCTTTCGAAAACTAGTTATAATTACATAACATAAATTTCTGACTTTGCTTTAGGTCAAAAGCCAAATCTATTAATATAAACAAGAACTTATCAGAACTAAAATTTCTTATAAATTTAATAATAAATTAGTTTTTCAATGTTGCAAAATTTGTTTAGTAACTCAAAGTTCTCGATTTACCCTCTACAAAGTTTATCAACAGTTTTATGCATGGACAAAGAATAATTTAACTGCTTAAGCGTTACTTAAAAAACCCATTATTAATCTAATACTTCAAAATCGATAAGATTCATTAAAAACAATCTTACCTTATTATATGCATTTGAATTAACGTTCCGCACACCATTGCTGTTATCCATGTACATCTTCACCTGACTGTCATTTGTAATGATAGCGATTGGACCCTGTGCGCAATGCTTTTGTTTTAAGCTATATTTGCTTGGCTTTATTAAACTGCAACTGATGAACGTTAAGAGCAGGAAAACCAATATTAACCCTTTATCTAGGAAATTGTGGACCGCACTGTGTATAACAGCAATTGTCCCACCAGCCTCTGAAGAACGAATTATAGCCACCCTTGAACTTGCCAGTGACCTGCTCGTTGGTGGTGCGGCTTGTCGACCCGAATATGGGGATGGCTAGCAATGCCACGATGCCCATTAGGACCATTCTGCAGCTCAAGTTAAGGAAATATGCCAACCAGTTGTTCTAAAGAGAACTGGTTAAAGTTACCGGGTGGCTAAGTACCCAAAAATGATTAACTTCCAACAGGACACGATTGGTTCTAAACACTGCGCAAACAATTATTTTAGACTCGATAGATACTATTTGAAATTTTCAATATATCGTGGCTCCATTGATTGGCAAGGCTACCTCTTAGAGTAGTAAACCACAATAATTGCTGTTTGTAAAGGATACGCTACTATTGGCTGGACTTCTGACAGTTTTGCCTTATTTTGTAATACATATATTAGACTTAAAGTAAAACTGCTAATCATGTGTAAACTAAGGGAAATCAAAAATAAAAAGAAAAATCAGTAGTTTGTTCTCCCGGTGCAATTATTCACCCATGGACAGTGATGATCAAAAGTCTGAAACCAAAAAAAAAGAATGAAGTTTGCCTCCAAATACAGTGGCGGAGAAAAATATTGTTCATTAGCTACTGTGTAAACATATCAACATGACATATACATTTTTCAGTTATTAAACTAAAAGCTATTATAGTAAATTTGTTAAGTATAAAAAATTCAATAATAGAAATTTTGCGCCTTCTCATTAGGCAAGTAACGAGTGATTATTTAAAAACTCAATTGCAGCAGGCCCTGGATAGCCTGAATCAGTTGGTAATACTGAAATGTATTGTTGGTGACACTGTAAGTCTAAGTCAAATTCCAGGTTAGCAGGTTAGGTTTTACGTCAGTCTGTGTCTAAACTGACGCAAGGTATTGGGTCAGTTTAGACACAGACTGACGCAAAACCTAACCTGCTAACCTTACTTATTGTCCAACGAACAGATTGTAAACATCATGGTGTTAAATTAAAAGAAAACCTCAAATTTGACATAGACTTACAGTGTCACAACTATACAATTCAGTATTGCCAACTTATTCAGGCTATCCAGGGCTTGCTGCAATTGAGTTTTTAAAAAATTAAACTGTATATTTTGAACTTGCCTGTTTGACAATTTTTCTGGTTAATATTTTTGTATGTTAGGGAATTTTAACGAGGTTGGCAACTTATTTTGTTTCCATAGTGAAAAAATTAAAATATAACAAAAGTAAACATTAGTGTCCAAACACTGTTTTAGCAAAAATTTTGCTATGGCCGAGCCCCCCTTTTTTTGGTTTTCCAACCAGTGAATCATGAGAGATTCATATTTTGTTTACTATTACAATATAGCCGAATGACATCTTTAGGGTAAGAAGGTTGCCCAATTTGATAAGATTCTATAACATATATTTCTCTACAGCTTTAATATTGCAGTCGAATACTGAGGCTTTTTATATGGCACTCGCATAGGAGAGGTTTTTTATAGCAGTCTAATACAATAGACATGGTATTTCTTCGTGAGTCATTTGGTATTAGACTTCGGTCAAAGATAATATATTATCTTTGCTTCGGTTCAATCTGTTATTATTGGGATTGCGTTCAATTTGGTGGTCAGTGTACATTCCTGCAGCAGCAGGTTTATTTGGTCGTTGTTCACTTCGATATGAGTGAGATTGATCGCTACAAGGCAGAGCTGTGCGGTACTCGAGTATAAGTACTCAGTAACTGTACTCTGAGTACTTTTAGTGTACTCGGTACTCAGTCCACGAGTACATTTTTTAAAATATACTTGTACTTGTATTTGATTCATTTACATGTACTCGAGTACATACCTATCCCTGTAATTGAATATATTTTCAGGTACTTGTATACATTTAGGTGTACTCAAATACATTTACGTGTACACTAGTACATATCAGTATACTCTGAAATGATAAAGAAGCTGACCTGCAATTAATTAATTAAAATAATCAATGGTAGTAAAAAAAATGCAGATCAACCCCCCTACAGTTTGTACAACACGGTAGCTCTAAAAAATCGTCACTTACCGCAATGGCCGAGCTAACTCAAATTCGGCGATATGGTGGTGGATTCAAACCACCAGCTGTGTACCCTGCAAAGTCTTCAAAAAAATATGGGCGCCAGAAATCAGATGATTTCAAATAATTAAAATAAACTACAAGTGACTAGCGTTTATTTAATAACTACTGAATAATGTTGTAGTCTATAATGGTAATTCAATATTGAATAATTAAAATAACTTGGTCATAAATAAGGTAACAATAATAGAAATGTGCAGATTACTTGAAGGTGCAACAAGCACGAAGATCAAAAACCCCTTTCGGGTTATTATATTGATTGTAATCTCAAAATAAATCGAGAGATATGCATATCTCAGTCATTTAACTAAAACCTTTCAGTAGTGTACCTAGGGGCGTTCTGGCTCAAAATGTGTCACTGCGCAGGTTTTCTGCGCAGGTGTCTGCGCAGGTCTGCGCGCGCAGGTTTGTCAAGGTCGTTGGTCTAGCCGAGGTCAAGGTCACAGGCCTAGCCGGTGGGCGTGGCCTAGTCGGGGTCATTGACCTCGATCACTTCCGGGAATTTTTTGGGTTAAAAGTGTAGTTTTTGAAATTTTCCCACGCTCGAGCGTCTGAGTACGCAGACATGTCTATTCTTGCAGGATGTTATCATATAGGTAAGAAAGGGGGGCAGCGCTGCTATTCGGCTACCTCGTTTCGGCTACCATGTCCAGACATGTTTGAGAAATGTGCAAAGCTGTTAAAAATTGAACAAAGGAACCCATTGTTTGAGAAAAATCTGCACAACAGCTAAATTGAATGCTGCCTTTGTTTAACATTTTTTGCTGACTAATACAAAAGTTTTGTGGTCTTAGAGACATTATTTGTAAGCAAAGTAAATATTACGTGTTTTTTCCCGTACTTTATTAAATACACAGTCTCGAGCCGATAGTTATTTATTTCGCTTGGATTTATGTACAGCATCCCTCACTTTAGCAGGAAGCAAGTTCCTAAAGAAGTATTATTATGCTGTAGAGATTTACAGGTTACAGTTCGGAGTTAAAAATTTTGGATATTAGCAACAGTACCATTTAATATTGTTTTCTTTTACCAAATTTTAGATTCGATAGGTTCGAAAGCACTGCTGACAGACAGACAGAAAACTTGTAATGCAGCTGCCAAACCGGGTTTTGTCAAATATCGAACAGCAATATATATTAGTAAAAAATACTCTTCTAGGTTAAAAGTTTGATGTAGTTTTAGCCAACCTTATACACATTCCAGCAGTAAACTCTGGTAGGAAGCGGAGTCCTAGACAGCAGAAGGAGCGATAAAATAATCGTCAGCATTTTTCAGTTTATCCGATTCAACAACTTCCGCATATCGCAAAAACAAACACCTTCTTTGTTCTTGTGTTAGCACCTTGGCTTTAAGAATGGTATGAATCCGACGCCACAGCACTGTATGTTTTAACTACATTTTTCAAAAATAAAAAGCAGCTTAAAATATTGTTCCTAAAAGGAGTGGTGCTGTAGTTTTATCATCGGAATTTCGATTTCTTACAACGGTATTTGTAAATAGTCCAGTTTTTGGTTGCAACGAGCATAGTTCTAGCACAGATATCTGACGAATAGAAGATATAAACAGACAGTAATATTAATCTAAAATTGAATTAACAAAGTTGTTAAACGCATGATACAGACAGTTATTAATTACTTAATATATACAATTGTCCTATATCCGGTATTCATGGTTTATCTGATTTTAATAGTCGAATAACTAAGGTTATTACAATGCTAAAGACTGTGCGCAAAAAGGTAAGATATCAAAATTTTAAAATAAAACCCAGAGAATAAGAATTAAATAAAGCCAAGTAAAAGATCACTGCAATATATTAGTAAAAAAATACTGTAATTAATAAGGATGCTATACTCAATGGTGAGGGACAGTTTCATTTTTGCTGGAGAAAAACATATAGATTGGTTAAAAATCAGATGTATAAAAGAAAATCTCAAACTTGTTTAAAAACATTTTGTAACTAAACAATCACATTTAAAATTGTGTAAATAAAGCTAAAATTAGAAGGAGGCGCAGACTATAGAAAATACGTGTCAATACTTGTGGATGTGAGCGTCTAGGGAATGTGCAAGGTTGCTAAAAATAAACCGGATGTGAGTCATTGTCTGTAAATGCCAGACTTGTCAAAACCTGTCTACCTGTCTGCTGCGCAATTAAACAACGAAGCCATTGTTTGAGAAATGTGCAAGGTTGCAAAAATAAACCGGATGTCTGAAGTTTCTGCGTAGGTCTGCGCGATGGTTTGGCGGGAAATTCAAATTTTGTGCAGGTTTTGGCGGTAAATTTAAATTACACTCAGGTTTTAACGGTAAATTTAAATTATGATCAGGTTTTTGGCGGGAAATTTAAATTCTGCGTGTTGTCTGGGGTTTCTGCACAGATCAGCGTGAGGGTCTGCGCGGAGGTTTATGCGCAGGTCTGCGCGAGGGTTTGGCGGTAAAATCAAATTCTGTGCAGGTTTGGCGGGAAATTTAAATTCTGTTCAGTTTTTGGCGGGAAATTCAAATTATGCTCAGGTCTTACAGGTAAACAGATAGGTAGACAGGCAAATAGTCAGAGAGGCAGTATGGTTTATGTCTTAATCTGATTTTAAAAGTCGATTAGAGTCGAATAACTAAGGTTATTACAGTGCTAAAGACTGTGAGCAAAAATTTTAAAATAAAACCCAGAGAATAAGAATTAAATAAAATAAAGCCAAGTAAAAGCTATTAGATCACTGCAATATATTAATAAAAAATACTCTAATAAAGATGCTATACTCAATGGTGAGGGACAGTTTAATTTTGCCGGATAAAAACTTATCTACATTGGTTAAAAATCAGATGTATGTATAAGAGAAAATCTCAAACAAAAACATTTTGTCAGACTATAGAAAATTCCTGTCCAGACCTGTGGATGTGAGTCATCGTCTGGGAATGTGCAAGGTTGCTAAAAATAAACCGGTTGTCTGAGGTTTTTGCGTAGGTCTGCGCGGGAGTCTGCGCGGAGGTCTGCGCGGGAGACTGCGCAGGTTTTGGCGGTAAATTCTGTCTAGGTTTTGGCGGGAAATTCAAATTATAGTCAGTGTTTTTGACGGGAAAATCTGGGAGTGTACAAGGTTGCTAAAATGTATGGGGTCTTTGTTTGAGAAATATACACCAGATGTAGTTAATGATCTCCACTGTCTGTGTCTATAAATTTGGTAGACAGACAGACAGGCGGACCGACAGACAGACAGACAGACAGACAGACAGACAGACAGACAGACAGACAGGCACACAGACAGACAGACAGGCAGACAGACAGACAGACAGCCAGACAGACAGCCAGACAGACAGACAGACAGACAGACAGACAGACAGCCAGACAGACAGACAGACAGCCAGACAGACAGACAGACAGACAGACAGACAGGCAAGCAGACAGACAGACAGACAGACAGACAGACAGACAGACAGACAGACAGACAGACAGACAGACAGACAGACAGACAGACAGACAGACAGACAGACAGACAGACAGACAGACAGACAGACAGACAGACAGACAGACAGACAGGCTGACAGATAGACAGCTAGACAGGTAGACAGCTGTTCCTGTAACGGTTTTATGGGCACGACGGTGTAATAGAACGACAATTGTAAATATAATTGTATTTTATTTGTCTAATGTACATGTATAAAATTATTACAAATATATTATACACTAGTCAATTATTGTGGTAGAGGTGTTGTTGTCATCTCTGTCTGGAGGATCTCCTCGTGCTGTTTCCAAACTGGATTTATTCAATTATTCCTGCCTCTTTTAACTCTTCTATTATACTAACAATTTCATTTCTATGATTTGTATGGCCAGATGCTTGAGAGGCATACAGTAACTTTAATCGATCAACTAATTCGTTCGGATCATCCCAGTAAACATAATCCAACGGTTTATTGCTAACCTGCTGCATACCTTTACCAGTAAGCTTTGTAGTCCTTAACGATATCGATGATGGCGAGGGTGATGATGACAGGTTAGATTTTATAAATTTCTTGTATTTCGCTTGGTTGAAACCTACCTTCTGATCATTTTTATCAAAATTTCTATGCGCTGCATTTGTTCTGTTTATGATATCATTATAATTTGCTCTATCTGTCAGCGTTGGAGTTATTTGAGGATCGTTTTTAAATAGTAATTCGTACAAACCAGGCGTACCTTCATAGTGCACATTTTTAACAATTATATCTGATCCCTTTATATCTAGCTCATCTCCACCAAAATAAAATTGGTTTTTATCAAAATCATATCTAATTCCATACCTCCCTAGATTTGGTCTTTCTATAAGATAATTGCTTACATATTTCCTAGGAAGTTCGTCATACTGTTCTAAGAAAGAACTTATAGCTTGCGGCTGAAATTTGTTTGCTATAGTTGTATTAGGTTCATCTTCGGTGGATTCACACAATACTTCATCAGCCGGTTTTGGTGTAAATAATTCTAGTTTTGGAGGATTTGATATATTGATATATTCATCATCGTCATCATCCGCGTCATAATCGTATTTAGTTTTTCTTTTAAGATCATCATCATAATTGTATTTAACTTTTTCTTTCTTTTTCAATTTGAAAGGCTTAAATTGTGATGGAGGATTCTCTTTTGTATTGATTTCTTTTGCAACACTTTGTATTTGTTCGGTAATAGGTTTAAAAAATTTACCGAGGAGCTGTTGTTGCATCAACTTACCCTCCTTAAGAGCTCGAACTTTCTGTCTTATAATATTTTTAGTTTTAATAAGTTCTGTCGCTACATTCGTTTTCATTATCGATGCAAGTATGTAAGCGGTAGACAGCCAGACAGGTAGACAGGTAGACAGCTAGACAGGTAGACAGTTAGACAGCTAGACAGGTAGACAGCTAGACAGCTAGACAGGTAAACAGCTAGACAGGTAGACAGCTAGACAGGTAGACAGATAGACAGGTAGACAGCTAGACAGGTAGACAGGTAGACAGCTAGACAGGTAGACAGCTAGACAGGTAGACAGCTAGACAGGTAGGCAGACAGTTAGACAGTTAGAGAGACTGACAGATTCAAACTAGTTCACACGTCAACAGTTTCATATCAAATGATAGATATCAGAATTTTTAGATGTATATGTAAGAATCAAATTCATGACGATAGCGTCCACCAAGCTGAGTTCAGTTATTTGCTAGAATTATCTGAAATATGATTGAGGATAATGTTTACCACCGCTGTTTTCTTTCATATGTTCGTGCAATGTGCAAGCAATACATTTTCGTCCTTCTTGATCGGTTTTCCCTTTACATTTTGGACATTTATACTTAACTGGTACAGGCATCTCTCTCACACCTATTTCTATTACTGCTCACAATCTGTACAATAAATGGTGTTAAGCATGCCTGCCTGTCCGTCTGCCTGTCTGTCTGTTTGTCTGCCTGCCTACCTGTCTGTCTGTCTGTCTGTCTGCCTGTCTGTCTGTCTGTCTGTCTGTCTGTCTGCTTGCCTGTCTGTCTGTCTGTCTGTCTGTCTGTCTGTCTGTCTGTCTGGCTGTCTGTCTGTCTGTCTGTCTGTCTGTCTGGCTGTCTGTCTGGCTGTCTGGCTGTCTGTCTGTCTGTCTGCCTGTCTGTCTGTCTGTGTGCCTGTCTGTCTGTCTGTCTGTCTGTCTGCCTGTCTGTCGGTCCGCCTGTCTGTCTGTCTACCAAATTTATAGACACTGACAGTGGAGATCATTAACTACATCTGGTGTATATTTCTCAAACAAAGACCCCATACATTTTAGCAACCTTGTACACTCCCAGATTTTCCCGTCAAAAACACTGACTATAATTTGAATTTCCCGCCAAAACCTAGACAGAATTTACCGCCAAAACCTGCGCAGACTCCCGCGCAGACCTCCGCGCAGACTCCCGCGCAGACCTACGCAGAAACCTCAGACAACCGGTTTATTTTTAGCAACCTTGCACATTCCCAGACGATGACTCACATCCACAGGTCTGGACAGGAATTTTCTATAGTCTGACAAAATGTTTTTGTTTGAGATTTTCTCTTATACATACATCTGATTTTTAACCAATCTAGATAAGTTTTTATCCGGCAAAATTAAACTGTCCCTCACCATTGAGTATAGCATCTTTATTAGAGTATTTTTTATTAATATATTGCAGTGATCTAATAGCTTTTACTTGGCTTTATTTTATTTAATTCTTATTCTCTGGGTTTTATTTTAAAATTTTTGCTCACAGTCTTTAGCACTGTAATAACCTTAGTTATTCGACTCTAATCGACTATTAAAATCAGATTAAGACATAAACCATACTGCCTGTCTGACTATTTGCCTGTCTACCTATCTGTTTACCTGTAAGACCTGAGCATAATTTGAATTTCTCGCCAAAAACTGAACAGAATTTAAATTTCCCGCCAAACCTGCACAGAATTTGATTTTACCGCCAAACCCTCGCGCAGACCTGCGCATAAACCTCCGCGCAGACCCTCACGCTGACCTGTGCAGAAACCGCAGACAACATGCAGAATTTAAATTTCCCGCCAAAAACCTGATCATAATTTAAATTTACCGTCAAAACCTGAGTGTAATTTAAATTTACCGCCAAAACCTGCACAAAATTTGAATTTCCCGCCAAACCATCGCGCAGACCTACGCAGAAACTTCAGACATCCGGTTTATTTTTGCAACCTTGCACATTTCTCAAACAATGGCTTCGTTGTTTAATTGCGCAGCAGACAGGTAGACAGGTTTTGACAAGTCTGGCATTTACAGACAATGACTCACATCCGGTTTATTTTTAGCAACCTTGCACATTCCCTAGACGCTCACATCCACAAGTATTGACACGTATTTTCTATAGTCTGCGCCTCCTTCTAATTTTAGCTTTATTTACACAATTTTAAATGTGATTGTTTAGTTACAAAATGTTTTTAAACAAGTTTGAGATTTTCTTTTATACATCTGATTTTTAACCAATCTATATGTTTTTCTCCAGCAAAAATGAAACTGTCCCTCACCATTGAGTATAGCATCCTTATTAATTAGAGTATTTTTTTACTAATATATTGCAGTGATCTTTTACTTGGCTTTATTTAATTCTTATTCTCTGGGTTTTATTTTAAAATTTTGATATCTTACCTTTTTGCGCACAGTCTTTAGCATTGTAATAACCTTAGTTATTCGACTATTAAAATCAGATAAACCATGAATACCGGATATAGGACAATTGTATATATTAAGTAATTAATAACTGTCTGTATCATGCGTTTAACAACTTTGTTAATTCAATTTTAGATTAATATTACTGTCTGTTTATATCTTCTATTCGTCAGATATCTCTGCTAGAACTATGCTCGTTGCAACCAAAAACTGGACTATTTACAAATACCGTTGTAAGAAATCGAAATTCCGATGATAAAACTACAGCACCACTCCTTTTAGGAACAATATTTTAAGCTGCTTTTTATTTTTGAAAAATGTAGTTAAAACATACAGTGCTGTGGCGTCGGATTCATACCATTCTTAAAGCCAAGGTGCTAACACAAGAACAAAGAAGGTGTTTGTTTTTGCGATATGCGGAAGTTGTTGAATCGGATAAACTGAAAAATGCTGACGATTATTTTATCGCTCCTTCTGCTGTCTAGGACTCCGCTTCCTACCAGAGTTTACTGCTGGAATGTGTATAAGGTTGGCTAAAACTACATCAAACTTTTAACCTAGAAGAGTATTTTTTACTAATATATATTGCTGTTCGATATTTGACAAAACCCGGTTTGGCAGCTGCATTACAAGTTTTCTGTCTGTCTGTCAGCAGTGCTTTCGAACCTATCGAATCTAAAATTTGGTAAAAGAAAACAATATTAAATGGTACTGTTGCTAATATCCAAAATTTTTAACTCCGAACTGTAACCTGTAAATCTCTACAGCATAATAATACTTCTTTAGGAACTTGCTTCCTGCTAAAGTGAGGGATGCTGTACATAAATCCAAGCGAAATAAATAACTATCGGCTCGAGACTGTGTATTTAATAAAGTACGGGAAAAAACACGTAATATTTACTTTGCTTACAAATAATGTCTCTAAGACCACAAAACTTTTGTATTAGTCAGCAAAAAATGTTAAACAAAGGCAGCATTCAATTTAGCTGTTGTGCAGATTTTTCTCAAACAATGGGTTCCTTTGTTCAATTTTTAACAGCTTTGCACATTTCTCAAACATGTCTGGACATGGTAGCCGAAACGAGGTAGCCGAATAGCAGCGCTGCCCCCCTTTCTTACCTATATGATGATTGTGATCACGTACACGCACGTCTTTATCGGTGAAAGGTTGTTTACAAATGTAACAGCATACCGATTTTTGAAATGAATCGTTTTCCTGCTGGCTAATATCCATAGGCTCTATATTTGACAGTATACTATTTACTTGATATGCTATAGATTGTAATTCTTTTACAAACCATTCCATACATTCGGCACCACGATATATATTAAATCGAGATAAACTATCGTCATATGAACATTTTAAATAATATGCAACACTAAATGGAACATGTTTTTGATAAACCCCCGCATTTTCGGAAACAACATTCTTTTCTTTCTCTAAAACACACTCCACGTCCGCGTATATTGAAAATGGTACTTTTTCCTGGTATTTATAGTCTTTAAATTCTATTTTTGTACCTTCTTCGGGCATTTTAATTTTGGTTTCATTTACACTATTACAATTTCTAATATGTCTTAAATATGATTCTTTAGTTACGAAATGATTTAAGCATGTATCGCATACAAAAGTTTGAGCGTGTTTCTTATGCATTTGAGTTGTAACCAATCTCGATAAGTTTCTTATCCAACAGAAATGGAACTGCCCCTCATCGTTGGATATCATTAGTAAATGTATAGCATCTTTATTAATTTGAGTATTTTTACTAATATAGATGGGCAATACTGAATTTTTACCAAATTTGTTTTTTCTTTCTAGCGTATATACATTTATACGTAAATCATTCGTATGCAGCAAATGTATAAACAAGTTAGCAATAAACCGATGGATTATGTTTACTGGGATGATCCGAACGAGTTAGTCAATCGATTAAAGTTACTGTATGCCTCTCAAGCATCCGGTCACACAAATCATAGAAATGAAATTGTTAGTATAATAGAAGAGTTAAAAGAGGCGGGAATCATTGAATAAAGTCAGTTCGACAATGTCGAGAGATAAGTTCGGTCGTCACATTCAGCACAGAAATCTATACTTTTACAATGACTGTGAATATTTTAATCTTCAGCATAAACGATTAGTCAATCTTGCGCAATCCCTATTGGAAGAGGATTCTGTCAACAAGACCCTCCTTAACAAAGAACTTAATAAGATTATTTATCGACTTTCCAAACACGAAAACTCTGCTAGTACAAATATAGAAATAGCAAATGAAATTATTGCAGACATTCAAGCTGAAATTGATCAACTCTACTTTTCTCTAAAACTAACTAAACCTCCGCCTAAACCTTCAGTTAGTGAAACTGTCTCATTTAGAGAGGTTCAAAATGACTCGGAAGAAAATAAACAGTTCGATTAAGGCTCAAATAGTAGATGAGTTGCATAAGCCTGCACGAATAAATTTTCGAAGGCGTCGTGTAATAGTAAAAGGATTGGATGATCTTCATCAGGCTGATTTAGTAGAAATGATACCATACTCTAAAGTAAATAAAATTTATCGATATATTTTAGTAATTATAGATGTATTTTCAAAATATGTTTGGTTAGAGCCTATAAAAACCAAAACCTCTAAGGAAGTTACTAGTGCAACTGAAAAAATACTATCTGAAAGCGGTAGAATTCCGAAGAACTTGCAGACAGATCAGGGTAAAGAGTTTTTCAATAAAGATTTTCAAACACTAATGAATAAATATAAAATTAACCATTTCTCAACATTTAGTTCAAAAAAAGCGTGTGTCGTTGAAAGAGTAAATCGTACACTTAAATCTATTATGTGGAAGATGTTTAGTTTGCAAGGTTCATACAAATGGCTTTCTCTATTATCTCAAGTCAGTCACACCTACAATCACAAAAAACATAGTACAATTGGTAAAAGACCGGTTGATGTGAATAAGAGTAATGAGAAGGAAATTCTCAATCAAGCCTATAATCATATAAAAATGACAGATTTAAGTAATGTAAAATTTAAGGTTGGCGATCCTGTGCGAATTAGCAAATATCGAACAATATTCGATAAAGGATATACGCCCAACTGGACTAATGAAATATTCACAATCGATCAAGTTAAATTAACTAATCCTATTACCTATCTACTAAAAGATGCTTCCCATCGGTCTATTCAAGGATGTTTCTACGATCTTGAGCTTCAAAAAGTTAAATATCCAGACATACATCTCGTTGAACGTGTAATAAAACGAAAACGTAACAAAGTATTTGTAAAATGGCTTGGATTTTCAAATCAGCACAATAGCTGGATTGATGCTAAAAATATTGTCTAAATTACCACGTTGTGATGACTCATCACTTAATTTTCCTCGGTGCTATATAAACCTGATGTGCTGTAGTATTTTTATCATTCTCCTGCACACGTTCCTTCCAAAAACATGGCAGATTTCAACCAGAAACTTTGCAACTTAAATGAGGTTAAAGAGTGGGGAAATGTACGAGATTTGAAGATTGACGAAAAATATCTAATAATAAATGTGTATCGATGTCCGACTAAATACGGCAATAAAGTGGCGGTGGAATTGGACAACTTCAGATTCATTCTACCAGCACGTTACGATTGCCTAACAGATGCTGACTTGCAACAATAAGGAAAACGTCGCTACAATATCATCTCGGGTGGCAAGTGTGAGAGCAGCACGAAACTTGTCTTCGAGGAAATCGTTCAGACAGAGATGACATCCGTAGCACAATAATTAGCTGATATGTATTTATAATAATTTTTATACATGTATGTTTTAGGTAAATAAATACAAATATATTTACATTGTTGTTTTATTACACCATTGTGCCCGATTACAGGAACATGCCAGGTTGGCCGAGTGGTCTAAGGCGCCAGATTTAAGCTCTGGTTCCCTAAGGGAAGCGTAACAGACATCAGTACTTGACAAATTTATTTCAAGATCATTTTTGCAGATCAGCACATTTTAATCTCTAGACTCATCAACTGTATTAGCAAAAACTTCCAACTGTGTTGATTTTTCTAAAACAATGGGTTTCTTTGTTTGAATTTTTTGCAGATCAACACATTTTTAATCTCCAGACAACAATACCTTCATTGTTCTCGAATTTCGTGTCGACTTTAAAACAATGGATGCCATTGTTCAACAACATCCTGCAAGAATAGGCATGTCTGTCAGACGATGACTCACATCCGGTCGAGCCTGAGAAAATATTGATAAGCGTAACAATAGCTTCTGATTTACTGATAACATCCTGCAAGAATAGACATGTCTGCGTACTCAGACGCTCGAGCGTGGGAAAATTTCAAAAACTACACTTTTAACCCAAAAAATTCCCGGAAGTGATCGAGGTCAATGACCCCGACTAGGCCACGCCTACCGGCTAGGCCTGTGACCTTGACCTCGGCTAGACCAACGACCTTGACAAACCTGCGCGCGCAGACCTGCGCAGACACCTGCGCAGAAAACCTGCGCAGTGACACATTTTGAGCCAGAACGCCCCTAGGTACACTACTCCTTTCTGTTCAGGTTATTGATGCAGAAAAACGTGAATGCTCTCCTTACAAAGGTTTAATTACACATACCAAATGTAGCTTTAAATATTAATCGTAATTAAATATACACATTTAAGCTTCAAATGTTAAAACTAAGTGAATGTATGAATTTGAACTTCAAATATTGGTAATAATGGAATATACGAATTTAAATTTCGAGTATCAGTGATAGTTAAATACATAAGAGTTAATCCTGGAATAGCCAGTCCAAATCTACTTGAAAACAGGCAATCCGTCCGCTTTTAATGTAGTAAAACCACAAAAGTAGCCACTAACCTCCAACGCCCACAAGTTGCGGTTAAACATATGCTGGTCGTGAGCTGCTATACACAGTAGTCAATAGCGCCGTGGATGCATCACTAATCGAAGCGAAGCCACCCTCAAAACTGCGGGAGCTAGCCAGGACGACAGCAGGTGTTGAAAATGAAGTCAGGACAGCGACCTTGCTTCGAAGATTAAATTCTTGGGTTAAAACTGTCAATTAAGAGCTAAAGGAATGCAATTAATATGGGAATAACAAACAGAAAATCTCAATCGTACCTGAATCAAATTATCAGCTCTTGGAAACGAAATTAATCGTCGTGGCGTAATAAAGCACGAACGGGACCTTGTTAGGAGCGAGTTACTTCGTCGAGGTGCAGAAAAATAATGTCACGCATTCGGCCAGCTAACAGATAGCGCGGGTCAAAAGTGCATAGCACGAACGATAGGAACTCAGTATACAGATACAAAATGCGCTGGTTTGGAAAATTTAATAAGAATTCGAAATGCAAGGAATTATAATTCAAGTAAAAATATACAGGTTAGGCCTGAAATAAATTGGTAAATGGCGAAACAATTAAGAGGAGCCAAAAAATTGTTTCAACTCGAATACATTTTCGGGTACTCGAGTACATTGCAATGCGCAATAAGTACCTACATTTTTATCCAATTTCAAACATGTGGCCGCCAGTCTGCACAAAAAGCTTAATTGCAGTTTTGTAACCCTTACAGTCGTGCAGTGTTCAGGTTTTCGGTTAGTTCGTTATTTGATTGTTTAATAAGTGACTGACTACAGTGATTACTGTGACGTGACGTAAGATATTAAAAGTAATAGGTTGGTAAGCAGGTACCTAAATAAATTATTTGTTCTTAATTACTGGACCTTACATAGCAAAGCATCATTAACGAAGTTCTGCGCCGCATTCAGATCACCTCGGTCACTTAGCATGTAAGTTTATAAAAAGTATAGCATTGACATTAAGGTTTCCAGTCCCGGGACCTTCCCGGGATTCTATCACAAAAACCGAGTCCCGGGACCACAGCTAGTCCAGGTGAAGTCTCGGGACCACGTCAACATGCGTGCATATACTCGATATCAGAGAATTAGGACGGGTATTCACCGGCGCGGCGTCCGGCGTATAACTCGTGCCTCTTGCATATTCTGCATTATTTGCGTTTTATGTAAGCAAGAGAGGTATTGTTTCCGTTAGATTGTGTGTTGTTTCATTCACATTGGCATATCTTCTTCTATTTATGTATTTGTCTGTTTCTTTTGTTGGATTTAGATATATTTTACGCATAGTCGTGTGCGTACGTAGTAACAGTAAGGTAACTAAATTTGTAGAGTTTTAAAATTATGTGGAAAGAAGCTGAATAATTTATATGTTTGGGTTTTAAAGGTGTTCGTTATTTGTCTGCTAAAGCGTTACAATTAGAAGGAATTCCGATTCGCAACCTGCCTTCATTCTACATTAAAAAAATAACGATTTGAAGTCAATATGGCAACAATTTCATATATTGAAGATAACAATTGGCGAAATGTAAAGTTTGTTCCAATAAAATTATCGTAATCAGAAGCAGCTTAACGAAAGGATTACACAAGCACTTTGCAGTTCAAGCAAAAGTAAAAAATGAAGAGTGACAGACATTTTTAGTACCAGAAGAAAGCAACGAAGTTATAGACGAGCTCCAACGCAGATTATCAGCACAGAAATACTTTAACTTAAAACACTTGTTTTGCTTTGGAAATTGCATTCGGAAATTTCACCTGAACACTATTGCGTTTTCGGGACTATTTTCGGGATCTTCGGGACTAGTCCCGGGACTTAAAATTTAGTATGTAAGTCCCGAAAACACTTTTGGTCCCGGGACTTGGGAACCCTAATAGGAAGGTTAGTTATAATATTGAAAATTAAAAATATCAATAAAAAATGGTTTAATAACATATTTAAAAATGAAATAATATTCTTTGGTACGAATAAAATTGTTAAGAAAGTTAAGAAAATGTTTAAAGATTGATCATTTTAATTTACCATTTTGTGGGGCATTTTGATATGATCATTAAATGGTAAAAACATTCAATAACGACAAAAATAAAAAACAGCTTAAAATAGTGTTTCTAAAAGGAGTGATGGTTTCGTTTTATCATTGAAATTTCGGTTTCTTACAATGGTATTTGCAAATAATTACCTGCTACTTACAGAGTTAATAAAAATTGAATCATAAATTACATAATAAAATTTGTAAACAGACAGTAATATTAATCTAAAATTGAATTAACTCAAATTAACTATTTATCAAATATTAGTAACAAAGTTGTTAAAAATACGATAAAGGTAGTTATTAATTACTTAATAAATACAATTGTCCTATATCTGGTATTATAGTTATTCATGGTTTATGTCTTAATCTGATTTTAATAGTAACCCTGAGATAGAGTTGAATAACTAAGGTTATTACAATTACATGCTAAAGACTGAACAAAAGGAACTGACGCGGGTTCAAATACCGAATCCCGTGGCGCCCTATTATTTTGTACCATCCTGTATACGTCATCACACTTGTCCCCATGGTGTCCCGTTCATAGGACCACGCCCATCTCCCTGAGCCCATTCAGCCGTGGCTATTAGTCTGTTTTCGAGAATTCCAGGGCAAGTAGTAGCGTTTCCCGGACGTGATAAGTTAGGTGGCATTATTCAATGTTTATTTACGCCAGTATTATAAAATACACAAAATTATGCATAAGGTAACAAGTATTTTTTTTTATTCTTGTAGCAACGGTTGGTTTTATGATTTTAAATTCGTAACATGTTTCACTATTAGCTCAACCTTTTTCCAGTTTTCATCAAGTAGAGATACTATTCTGTGAGCACCGTGATGCGATTCAATTGTTAAATAAATTTGTTATGCACTGTCTGTAGAAATCTAGTTTTCGAAATAACTAATTGATATTCAGACAAAAGGTATGTTTTTCGTTCCGTGTCAATGAGGCACTCATTTATAACTAGATCGTTATAACCGAACGCTTTGTCAATTTGTCTTCGTAAATTCGTTTGTTATACCCGAATGTTCATTATATACATACGTAGATAGTAGAACTTGTGACTTAGTTATACAGTTGTTTTCCGAAACAACATGAATCGCAGTTGAGGTACTAGGCATATACACAATTTGATTGTTCTCCTTTTGACTATATGGCATTTATGGCTCTTTTTTGCATTATTTTTATTTTCTACTTGCTTATAGTAATTTTCTAAATGTAGCAACAAATTATGTAGTCTACCACATTTTTTACATCCTGACAAAGTACAATCACAAAGATTATGTGTTCAGTCTGAGCTGTGAGCCCGGTGCATGCGGTCGTGATTTTACAGCACTGAATTGGTAATTAACGCGCGCCACACACGCTACAAGTGAAATAATTTTGTTTATTTAAATTGTCGCCAGTTTGCCAAATCCCACAAATTTCTGTTAAATCGTTAGTTAAAGGGGCTCTTCAATAAACAATCACGTAACAGCAAATCTGCCTCAAAAATTATACTTCAAATGGATTGCGAAGACCTGCCACAGAACAGCGAAGCTGGTTCCACATCCGATAAGAAAAGGAACAATAATTCTCCCACAGCTGTATCTCCAAGCAAAAAGTTTTTATTTACGAATGAAGAACTCCTAGCCAAAAATAAATATTATCTTGCTGACCAAAACGTTCTACAGCACACAAACGATTCCTTGGTATCTACTGAACCATGCAAACAAACACAAATTATTAAACAAAAAATTCCCCCGATTTTGTTGCATAATGCTACAGACTATCAATCGGTAATCAAAGATTTAAAAGCTAATACATCGAACGAATTTACTACCAGTTACAAAGGCGATTTTTTGAAAATCACATTAACATCAATAGACGATTATCGGACACTGAGCAAATTTTACAACGCCAACAATGTTAAATATCATTCGTTTAATAACCCCGCTGATGCACCGATGTCGGTTGTAATACGTCACGTTCCTTGATCTATCACTACCGAGGGTATCAAAGCAGAATTGGTGCACAAAGAACTGCCTGTAATTAGCGTCACTAGAATGCTAAGTAAAAATAAAAACCCGATTCCATTATGTGTTATTAATTTAACAAAGAACGAAAAAGCAAAGAAAATTTTTGATGTAACAACGCTATACCACTGTATTGTAACTGTCGAGCCTAATCATAAGAAAAAAGACATACCACAATGCCAGCGATGCCAGCGTTACGGGCATACTAAAAACTATTGTAAATGGGACCCCCGTTGTGTAAAGTGCACAGGAAACCACTACTACAAAGATTGTCCAAAACTAAAAGACTCAAAGCCACAGTGCGTGAACTGCGGCGAAGAACATCCTGCAAATTACAAGGGTTGCTCATACTGTCGATCTATTTCTTCGGCTCGACAAACCATTAACAATAATTTACCTAAACGACATTTCAGACTAAGAGATGGTACTTCCTACGCCCAAATAACGCAAGAAAATCAATCAGATCGCAATCACACACATACTCCTAATAATACTGAAGAAAATTCGACTGCAACTAAATTTATACAAATTTTGTTAGAATTGCTGGCCCCACATATGGACCAAATTAAAACACTTTTAGCTTCGCTGTTACCCTCACTACTTCAAAATGTCTGCAAGTAAAAGACAAAATCCTTTTAATAATACAATTATTGTAAACTGGAATGCCAATGGCATCAAGACACAACGGTCTATATTTATTGCATTCCTGGCAAGACATAGCGTCGATATAGCTTGTGTAAGTGAAACACATCTAATACCAGACGAAACCTTCAAAATTTCTGGATACAACATATACAGAAAAGACAGAGATGCTCTTATAGCTTCAGGTGGCGTTGCCATTATAGTTAAAAAGCAGCTGAAAGTGGTACCATTATTGGAACTCAACCTATCTAACTTAGAAGCAATTGCAATTAAACTCACTTTAAACAATAACAGCAATATAGTAACAATTAGTGTGTATAAACAACCCAATAAGCAACTAGCCGAACAGGATATTAATATCCTACTTAGCCGAAGTGAACCTACCCTTGTCATCGGCGACTTTAATAGTAAACATGTACTATGGGGGTGCCGTGTTAGCAATCCAAATGGAATCCGATTGCATAATTACTGCTCCAACAATGGAGCACAAATTTGTTCCCCTACTGAAAATACCTACGTTCCCTATCGCACCGATCACAAGCCATCTTGGACATCATTGCATTGAAAAACTTCAACCTGCCGATCCACCAAACAGTACAACCCGAGTTAGACTCCGACCATTTGCCTGTGTTGATCTCATTTGTTTCAAAACCGGAAATATATTCACCACCTCAGCGGTTAATTAAGGGTATAATTGATTGGGAAAACTTCTCGGAAAAATTGACGCAAAGATTAAGTGTCCTTCCTCTATAATGACTACAGCTGATATCGATACTGTCATAGAGGACTTTACCATTAAAATAAAAGAAGCTAAATCTGAATCCACTACTACTATAAAGCATCGTCGTCCGAATAACTCCATGCATCCACCGATGGAAATTCTGAATAAAATCAAAGAAAAACACCGACTAAGGCGATTATGGCAACGGACAAGGGATGTTCAGATTAAAATCGAACTAAATAGAATATCCAGACAAGTTAAGTGGGAATTAGATAAATATCGAATCGATTCCTACTGCAAGTACATACAAGAGTTGGAACCAGGGGATCCCTCTATGTGGAGAGCTACTAAACGCATTCTAAAAGAACCTGCAACCATTCCAGCACTAAAACTAAATGATCAAGAATTCACGACTGACAGTGAGAAGGCTAATTTGTTTGCAGACTACCTAGAGACTGTGTTTGCAACTAACCAGACGCAGAATAACGCCAATTTTACAGAGCAAGTTACTCGAGCAGTAGATGATATTCCACCCTCAATTATTGAACCCATAGTTCCCACAAGCCCAGAAGAATTGAGAAAATTAACACAAAAGTTAATAATTAAAAAAGCTCCAGGTAGAGATGAAATATCAAACATCATACTACGCAACCTAACTAACAAGGCATTCGCTTTGTTAGCAACAACCTTGAATAGTTGTCTGCGACTGGGATATTTCCCCAGCCGTTGGAAACACGCCGACATCATTTTATTTCACAAACCTAGCAAAAATCCACATGAGCCGTCCAGCTACCGTCCTATTAGCCTTCTGTCAAGTCTTTCTAAACTGCTAGAAAAAATAATCAAACTTAGATTGGCCGATGAACTTCATAATCATAACATCATTCCAAAGTTTCAATTTGGATTCCGGACCACACACCAGCTAATCAGACTGTCAGAAATCATAGAACGAGGATTCGAAGAGAAGAAATATACTACAATTGCTTTTCTTGATGTAAAACAAGCATTCGACCGCGTCTGGATTAAGGGTTTAATTTACAAGTTAATTCAGCTACCACTTTCGTCATACCTTGTTAGGATAATCTCTTCCTTTCTAACAAACAGGACGTTTATGGTCAAGGTGTGCGACAAGACATCAGCTTCCAGGACAATAGGAGCAGGAGTCCCTCAAGGGTTTGTTTTAGGCACAATACTGTACAACTTGTTTACGTATGACATTCCAGAACCTACAAATTCATCTCTATCGATATTTGCAGACGATACTGCCATAATAACGCAAAGCGATAATTTAATAACATCCGCGGCAATGTTACAAGATGCTGTTAACATCCTGATAGAATGGTTCAATCAATGGCACATAACCTTGATCAAAGTAAGTGCGTTTGCAAGATTTTCACATTGAGAAGAGTAGTGGAGCCCCCTAATATCACAATTAATGGCAGAGCAGTCTTATGGAGTCCTAAACATGCCCCTGTCAAGTATCTTGGTGTTTTTCTCGACTGGAGGCTTAACTGGAGTGCCCACATACAAAACAAAACAAAAGAGTGCTACGTTAGACTAAACAAACTATATCCAGTCATCAATAGAAAGTCTCCTCACAAAGTGCAGTGCGGGATATTGATATACAGGGTGTATACGAATTCGACCGACAAACTTCGAGGGTGTATTTACTGCCTAAAGATGTACCTATATTGTTCGTATACTTATAACCAATCTCCTTTCATTTCAAAGTTGGAACCTCTTTTGTGACTTGTCTTTTAATCTAACATTGAAATGAACATGAACATGAAATTTTACTCAAATATCGAACTATACTGATTAATTAATGACATTAGGTACATATGAAACATGACATTTAATTAATCAGACTACCAGTAAAAATAAAATATTCAAGTTTGGAGATTTGAATGCGTATAATGAGTAGGAACACTAATTTTTAATTGTTTTTGAAAGTCCAGAATTCTTGAAAGATGATAGCTAGGCCATAGCTGATAATAAATGTTATTCTTAATAATCAAGCTAATGGATTTCTGATAATTTTTATTTTATTTAATAAGATAAATCTTGAAAAATTCATAGTGTTTTTTGGAAGTGTTTTGACCTGTGCAGAGTTTATCTTGCAGATAAGGATCAAGGTTGTCTAATCTTTTAGGCTGTATTTAGTGAGAGAAATATGCTCCCAAAGTTTGTCGGTCGAATTCGTATACACCCTGTATACCTACATCAATACTACGACCCATAATAACTTATGCATGTCCTGTATGGTGTGCAGTATCTCCAACACATATTCACAAACTGCAGGTATTACAAAACAAGGTGTTACGAATGATAGTTGGGGCGCCATGGTTTATTAGAAATTATCAGGTGCATAAAGAACTGGGTATGCCAACTATAGCGCAGTTTATCAGAAAACTAGCAAAAACATTTTTCGCAAATATTAATTCTTGTCCAAGTGCTCAGTATTATTCTCTCGGTCAACAACGACTTCACGTGCGCCTTAAAAGACGCCTTCCACAGGACGTCCTATTAACGGATGACAGTGATTAATATAACATTGCTACTGTTATAAGCATCAAATAATGTTTTCTTTCAAAGTAACTTTTAGTTTATTTTTAGTTCAGTTTTAGTTATCATTGTTAAATCTAAAACTAGTAATTAGCACATCATATCTAATCTATTATTTTATATAACAAATAACGGTTCCTTTTGTAATAATGCACCTTGTATAATTTATTGTCAGTTTTAGTTATTCAATCCTAAAAACTGTCTATATTAACCTAACCATCCATGACACTGTATGTCGAACTGGTAAAATAAATAAAAAAAAAATAAAAAAAAAGATTATGTGATGGTCTTAAGACAGTTGTAACATAATTGCAATTTATGTATTTGGTTAATTCTGTCATTTGGCGACAGCTTCAAAAGTTTTTCGCACTTGAAAATCGTATGTGCGCCCTTACAAAAGTATCAAGTGACCGTCATATTGTTGTGTTTCAAATTCGTAGAATAAGCATGTGCTTGAATTCTATGTTTAAATCGCGTATCTCTTTTATTAATTTAATTAACGTCCTTTTTTTTCAGTAAATCCCATCACATTTTAAGAAATGTATTAATTTCGTCCATAGTAGGGATTTCTTGTTTTTTGTCCCACACTTCCCACTCGCGTCGAGTCGTAGGGTCTAATTTTGTAGTTAGTATATATATTCTGCCTCTTTGATTACAATCTCTTCGTCATTCTCATTAAACTCATCTGAATACCCTTCTATTATTAATGATAACTCGATCTCGTTTTGTAAGTAATTGAACCTGTCATAAAGCGGTTTAATTTTTTCTACTCGTTCTTGAACTTCATCTAACGTTTATTCATCGACATGATCGATATCTAACTTAGTCAGTAAAATTCTTCGCTAACCCGTGCGAATTTGCACTCGCTGAATTTTTAACCTAGCAATTGAGTCACTATTTGACATTGTTTATTGATCTTGTCAAGGCAATACTGAACTGATGAACAAAAACAGAATAATATTAAATAAGTTACAGAAATAATTAGAACCGACCAATGAGAGAACTATCACCATTTTGCTCAATACCCGGAAGCACAATTGAAGAATAAATGTCTGCACCTAACAAAATATCCACAGCACCAGGTTGGTTCCAGGTAGGATCTGCCAATTGAAAGGGTTGCAAATGAACTATATTTAAAGGAGATAAGGTAGCGGAAGACATATCAGAACAAATTGTAGGAAAAATAATAACATCCAACGATAATGGCAGTTGCAAAGAGCCACGAGATCTAATCAAACAACAAGATACACCTAGAGAAGATGAAGATCTAGTAGACATTTGTCCTGATCCTACAATAGGAACTGAAGAACGAAAACGAGGTAAATGAAGTCTACGAGCACAATTGTCGGTCATAAAACTTTCCATTGAACCAGGATCACGCAAGCCTCTCACACGGTGAGGTTGATCATTTATATCTAAAATTTCCAAAATAAATGTAGACAACAACACCGTTTTACCTATCTGAGTATGTAACACACTAGTACCCACATGTAGCATAGGACTATCAGATGAATTCGATGAAGTAGTCTGCGTTTCACTTCGAGAATCACCACCATTATTGATAAAATGTAACAACGTATGATGTCTTTTCGCACAACTAGAGCAAGAAATTTGAGATGGACAAGACGCCACACCATGAGAATCATTCAAACAATTAAAACACAAACAAGCACGTTTTACAGCCGCATGACGATCCCTAGGTGTGATAGACGTAAACTGAGAACAACCATATATACTACTACTCCCTGACAAATGTTACCCCCAACACGAGATCTCGAAACTAAATTTTGTGAACCACTGGAGGAAGCAGTTTGTATAAGAATTAGGTTTAAAATATGAACCTTTAGATTGTTGTGAGAAATCAGGTTTAGCAACCGAGTCTCCTACATAAGAAGATTTGAAACCTGATGTAATATTGGTTGATACCTTTGAGGTAGCAATAGTTTCTAGAGCAACACACTGTTTTAATAGGAAATCTTTCAAATGTGAATCGGTAGGAATTTCCATTGCATCACTTAGCTTGAAACGTCTACGAATGGCAGGAGGTAATTTGTCCTCTAACAAATCGACAACAATAAAATCCCAAGCTAATATGTCAAAACCCAAAGTATCTAAAATGGCTAAATTTTGAGAAAATGTATCCACAAGACAAGGTAATTCTTTAAAGTTTTCGGAGATCAAAGGAAGATAATTTTTCAAAATATGCCAGTGACTACCAGCTAGCACACGCATATTTGAATATCTCTCTATGACTTCACTAAAGAAAGAGCTTCTCCCTCTAGAGAAAGCAATACATATCGAAACTTTTCAATTTCCAAAAGCTGTCTTTGGTTGTGTACTAAACTGTCATAAAGACTTATAAATGATTGCCAAGAGAGCAAATCGCCAGTACATTTTCTTAGTTCTAATTTAAGTAGATTAACATTTAAACAAGATTTTGCCTCAAGCACAAGTGCTTCTAACACTGGGGGGAAAAGTGATTTAAAATGTACACACGATTCAAAATATTGATTTTCAACTTGTTTCCGAATAACCTCTTGTGCTAGCAAATCAGAGTCATCGGTCTGGGTAATAACTTTTAAATGCAAATTTTTAAACTCTTTGTACAATGCCTCTAAAGTTCTATAGTTTACTTTAAATAAAAATTGCAAATTCTCGTTAATACTCGCCTAAAAATGTTTCCTTCTTTGGAGCCATAATTATAGACAGTTAAACTCTAGCTTACAATGTACCTACATACACAAAAAATAGTGAGCACGCAAAATAATAACAAACGCAGGTAACTAATAAGGTTGCAATGACCTCGAGCACTAAATGCAAAACAATAAATATTTAGATATACAAAAACACCGTAAGACAACTCTATGCAAATGTTATTTTCTTAGTGAATTGTAATTAGTTTTTAATCCAACGGACCATTCTATCCCGGCTCGAGGACCAAATGAATCGTTCTAATATAATAGAAATACAAATTCGAAGCACCTTTTGCTATAGATGTCTACTAAATTAACAAGCCAACCTTACCTTGGATTCTCGGTATCGAAGCGGCAGCTAGGCCTAGCAAATCTGTCTTCTAAAGCTTCTTATAAGTCCTGTGACAATTCACGCACAAACACCCAAATTGACAATTTTTCTTCTGTCACACAAAACAAAAAATTGGACCACATGATTATTGTTCAAATATATAAATATTTGTTCTACGTAAGGTGGCCGTCAAATCATAAACTCAAGAAGCAAAAGGTTTGACATACTAAAATACGCGTTGACGGAACAGATAGCGCATCTTTAATATACTTATGTGCTTACATAACTCGTGCTACGCACTCGTTTGTAAGTTTCACACACATATATTAATGATGCTCTTATCCAACTTGTATAGTAAATAACTATTATTTATCACTTGTGCAAGGTTCTGTATACACGTCAGACAGCCGTCTTCTGACAGTTGGATATTGCCGTGGCACCCTATCTCTTACGATATTCAGCTCCTCACTATTCCCCCTTGATGTAGATGGTAAAGAAGCTTCGAACTTAGCTATTATCCCTAAAAATTACAAATATATACTAATCAGCAGAATGCATACATACTGAGAATTGATAACGTACCCCTCACTTTTTCTGGAGTTTCATATTTCTCCTGTAAAGGGTAACAAAAGCAGTTTTCTTCTGTTGAAGTTTTATGAAATCCTAAAATAGTTTTTGAGAGTTACACTTCAGAACTTTTGAACACAGTAGATATCTTACCTGGCAAATTTATAGTTGGCAGAGAATATCGCAACAGTTTCATATTGCTATCAACGCACGTCTCTGAAAAATGTGTTTGACATACAACATTAGGTATCTAAAATGCGTTTATCTTCCATACTACTTCATTTTAGGTTTTCTATACGTTGCAGCCAAACGACACGCACACGTTTTTCGCTGGGAACTCAGTACCTTGGTGCTTCTTTATTGCTTGGTACAGCCCCAGGTACACAACATTTCTTTTTCCACAAATCACTCATTTTAAACACTTTCAAGAGTTCTAACATAAATTTAAGGAGCAAACAACTAACAACTACATGCAGCCCTGTTTCTCAGAACAAAGAATGAGCAAAACTGGGGAAACCTCTTTGAAGCACATAAAGGAATTGAATTCATTTTGCACAGATGTTTTGAACACAATCCGAATCCACAACACTGGCAATTTTATTATTTTATTACCTATCGTAACGGTTACATCGGTGCGTTGGCGTCAGACTGTCAGGGACTTTCCTGCCCCCCTCCCCAACGCACAATCTGCATAAATTGCAAGAGAGAGAATATGCTACCTCTGTCAGACAAACCTACCTGCTGTCATCTGCAGTTGCTGTGCATTACTAATATTGTGTTCGAGTCAGCGTAGTAAAGTGAACTAATCCTTCTCCTAGATTCGCTTGTGCGCACAGCAAGAAGTTAGGCATTTGCGTGTGACGTCAGAGTTTCAAGGTCATTCAGTTTGGAGTACACACATTGACACGTGGGCGTGTATTTGGTGCTTTAAACAGTGTTGTGCATATTCTTAACGATCGTTTTTTTACTTTAAAAACTAAATACATTTATAGAATGCCGTTCTGCATTGTTATGGGTTGTGGTAGTACCGGGTGGCCATAAATATCTGAGATCCCGGTAGCCATGAAATTAGCTACTTATAAATGTTGGTTAGCATTATATTTCAATTACCATAAGTATTGGTACCTATGTAATGTAATCAAATGCAATAAGAGGAGGAGAATGTGCCCCGGATTCTGCAGTTTAACGTACGACTCGATTAAAAAAATCTCCTATTCTAACTCCATTACTTATTGCAATCTGTAATAATTTTTGACAGATAGGAATTTTAGTTGTGATGACATTAGTGACATTTAGTTTAGTTGGATTCATCACTTTAATAAAGCGGTGTTGATTCCAAAGGTAATGTGATATCAGATATTTATGGCCACCCGGTACATCTCTACGAGATAAAGATGTACATTTTTACAGAATTCCTTCTATAAAATATACGGTACCCCCCACCCAAGAAAAGCGCCCTTCCGTGCTTTCCAAGAATACTTCGATACTC
Organism: Agriotes lineatus; assembly: GCA_940337035.1. Classification (NCBI taxonomy): domain Eukaryota; kingdom Metazoa; phylum Arthropoda; class Insecta; order Coleoptera; family Elateridae; genus Agriotes; species Agriotes lineatus. The sequence continues at coordinate 129,621 of CALNHX010000007.1, forward strand.
AGCATCACTCCGTTTCGCTAATACAATGAAATGCTATAAACCAGTTATTTATCAAAAAAAAAAAAAAAAAAAAAAAAATATTTTTTTGCCGACGACCATAGCTCAAAAGTTGATGTTGCCTTCATTTTCGGAGGACCTATCGTATGAAAACGATCCAAGACTTCAGAAAGGTTCCTGGCGACCGGAATCGTGTACACATACGAACATACATCCCCCGCACAGCACGTTTAGGCACCCCCCAATACGGGGGATTGATCTAGTGGGCTGGGATGTTCACTAAAAGATCCGCACCGCCGAGACGGATATTTGATATAGTGGGTTCATTAGTCGGTTGGCTCGAATTTTAGAGATATTTGACTCAGAGTGGTTTTCGATATGAGGGAATTTCAATACTTCGTACACTTCGTGTCGAAGTAATACCCATAGGGGACAAGAATCAGATATTCTTAAAAATAGAAGGCAGCAATGGGTAAACTCTTTCAAAAGACAAGATCTTATCGAAAGCAAATTAAAATATGGACGTGTGCGTTCTAAACATTTTCTAACAGGTAAGTAAGTTATAAAAACCGTACTACTTGCCTTGCTAGCTGTGCTCCAGTGTTTGAATTTTTGTACCAACAAATACACAACACCATTACGACATTATTAATTTCTCTTATTATGGGGTATTAGTACTTGATTTTTATAATTTTAGGAAAGCCTGCAAAATCTACAGATGTACATAATCCAGATTGGGTACCTACGCAAAATATGGGTTATACATTAACCAAAAAGCCTTCGTCTTCATCGAAACATCGTTATGAACGTGCTAGACGGCGAAGTCAGGTATTTCAAATAAATTGTTCACCTGTGAAAAATAAAATTATGATAAAGTTAGTTTGCAATGCCTTGTCCTCACCAAAAATGAAGGTAAAGGTAACCTTAGTAAATTACAAAACACATTAAGATATTAGACAAACTACAAATTACAGCTGTAAGCTAATTTTACCATTAAAGATCTGAAACTAGTACCTAATAGAATTATTATTAATGTTAATGTTGCAAATAACATTTTTTGGTGAGGATTAGGTGGCAAATCTCCTTGTGCGTTAGTTTTTATATTTGTATGAAAATATAAAACGTGGTTTTGTGGCAAATTTCACCCAAAATATTGCAAACACGCTGTCTTTCTGTGAACATGTGTTAATATTGGGTTAAAGATTTTTGTAGCAAAACAACACCATACAACGTTCAGAATTGGCATCTGCAAACCAAGTTGTCGCCGTAAACTATGAAGAAACAAGTAACGGTGATGACAGTATTAAGGAAAATGAAGCTAGTTCGGGAGATTTAAATTTAGCTCTACGTGAATGTAACCGAGAAGTATATTCACTTCGGGAAAAACTGGCTAGATTGAAACTGACCGAACAGTATTTTCAAGGCAACGATAACAAAACATTGTATTATACAGGGCTTGTTTCCTACGATTATCTAAATTGCGTCTATGGTTGGGTTGAGCCATATATTGTATTAACTCATTCTTCTGTTTTAACCAAATTTCAGAAGCTTATATTAACATTAATGAAGCTACGATTAAACTTACCATTCCATGAGTTAAGTAATCGATTTGGTTGTCACCATACAACGGCTTCCAGAATATTTACGGACGTTCTGGAAATCCTTTATGGTAGAATACAGGTAGGAATTACTTTTTTCAATACCTATGCAATAATTATCTTTTCAAACAATTTCAGAATTTAATTAATTGGCCTGACCGCGAAGACATCCGAACAAATATACCAAGGTGCATGAAGGAAACTTTTCCAGATGCGACGGTGATTATAGACTGCTTTAAACTTTTTGTAGAGAAATCTTCCAATTTAGAAGCTGCTGCCAAAACATGGTCAAACTATAAGCACCATCAAGCAGTTAAATTTTTAATTGCCATTACACCACATGGACAAATTTGTTTTATTTCAAATGCATATGGTGGAAGAGCAAGTGATCGATTTATAACAGAAGATTCTGGTTTTTTAAATCACTTAATGCCTGGTGACATAGTTTTAGCAGACAGCGGTTTTACGGTACAGGACGCTGTTCAACTTTGTTTTGCCCAGGTAGTTACACCAGCATTTAAAAGGGGCAAGGTACAATTAACTGCAAAAGAACTCGAAGATACTCGAAAATTGGCTAGTGTTCGAATCCATGTAGAAAGAGTAATTGGCGTTTTAAAACAAAAATATACCATTTTAACTGGAACATTACCTTTGGTAATCGTGGCAAAAACATCTAATGAGTTTGTGTTTTTAGACAAAATTGTTGTAGTATGTTGTGCTTTGATTAATTTGTACCCACCCATTGTTTCACTATATTAACAAGCAATATTCACAAATAATATAAGTTCATAATTAAAATCATCATCATCATCATCATACCTCTATAATAAAGCAGAAAATTCCCAAGGTCACAACATTTCGACGCGTGGTCTATGTGCAGTTACTACTTTGAGCGTTGCCAGACCTGTTACAATTCTACGAATCGGGTACATTTTGAAACCTAATGTACAAAAGTACATTTTTAATATTCTGGTACATTTTCATCCTCATTTATTAGACGAAACTCTAAAAAATAAATTATCAGATCAGCCACGCAAAGCGGAATTGTAAACAAAATCCAGCGTCAATCTTACTTATTTCGTACAGTATCCTCATTTAATACCAAATGGCCGGTTGCACAAAGTTATAATTAATGGATTATTAACTAATTACTCAGCATTTCTAACGGTTTATTAACCACTGGTCGGGTTGCACAAAACAATTTGATTGTTAGTTAATCGTCCGTTTCCTAATTGGCAATTGATGAAAGGTAAATCTGGCAACAGGGCAAAAATCGTCGTGTTTCATGTTGACAGGTCGTCTGTGTTTGACCAAGATGAGATTAGTTATTGTTTTGTGAAGATGAGTGAAATCATTAAAAGCGGGTGAATTTCACCCAGTGGGAAAAGGAAACGCTTATTTCTGTTGTGGAAAAGTGAGTATTCGTTGTTATATTTTCCATATTAATTAGAACAATTGTAATTGTGTGACATAACCTAAGATTTGCATGGAAATGTTTCCTAACTTTTAATTCTAGATTTAGGGGTAGGTATAGAAGCAGCTGAAAAAAATGTTCGAATCACCGAATTGCCGGAGCCCAGTCAAGTTCACCGGGTATCAGTTCAAACAACCGGAGCTTGTGGAAGGCTTAATCATCAAACGAAGGAGTGCAGGTATAGAAATTCGGTGCGTTTTGTGTGCAACGTGAAAGGTCATTTAGCGAGTGTTTGTGAGAAAAAAATGCGCAAGAAGAAAACGAGTACCTCAAAATTATGTAAACAAAGAAAGCGATTCTGAATTTGAAGTGCCCTTGTTATCAGATAATGTCAAAGCGAAGTTAGATGTAGATTGCACTTCAGATACAGATGTTGACTTTTTTGCTATTAAACGGTTAGCACCAGAGGAAAGGCCGATTTTTCTAGACGTTATTATTGAAAACATAAGCGTTAAAATGGAACTTGATACAGGCTCAGCCATTAGTGCCATTTCAAAAAATTTTTACAAAAAACAATTAAAAATATACCTTTAATGAGCTCCGATTTAACGCTTAGAACATATACTCATCAAACAATTCGTCCAGAGGGTTTCATTAATGTAAATGTTAAGTTATGTAATAGCTCTAATTGTTTATTTTTGAAATTGTATGTAATCAATAATGGTGGCTCTCCTTTAATGGGTCGTAGTTGGTTAAGCAAATTGGATATCCAAATTAATACCTGTAACTTTTTGTTGGATGATACGAAAAATCAACTAGATTTGTTATTGGCAGATTACCATAATTTATTTTCTAATGAAATTGGTACTTTTAATAAGGGTTCAGCGACATTGCATTTTCGTGATTCAATAACACCGGTATTTGTCAAAGCAAGGCCTCTCCCATTCGCATTAAGATCTAAGGTTGAAAAAGAACTCGATGATTTGGTCGAGAGAGGTGTTTTGACACCAGTTGAGATAAGGCATGTTCAGATTCCCAAATACGTATTTGCGGAGATTACAAAATTTCCGTCAACCCCTTGTTAAAGATAGATAAATATCCCGTACCAAGGATAGAGGATTTAATTGGTAATTTAGGTGGAGCTAAATATTTTAGTAAAATTGATATGAAATTAGCATATTTACAAGTACCTCTCGATGAAGAATCTAAAGAATGCTTAACCATTTCAACACATAAGGGTTTATTTCGACCAAACAGGCTCCCATATGGGGTTGCTTCCGTGCCAGGAATTTTTCAAAAAAATTTTCAAAATATAGGAAACAATTATTAGCAAAAATACCCTGGGTATTTGTGTTTTTAGATGATGTATTAGTGACCGGAATTTCGGAAAATAATCATTTGCAAACTCTAAAATTAGTCTTAGAAAAACTTAGTAGTGCGGGTTTAAAGGTTAAAAAAGAAAAATGTATTTTCTTAAGAAGTCAGTTTCATATTTGGGGTTTGTTATGGATGGGCTCAAGATGTGCTGGAGCTCTTAACATTTTACTGATGGACAAAAATATACAAAGAACGCTGAAGTTAAGAGTGTACAGAACGGCGATCAGACCTGTGGTAACCTTCGGGAGTGAGACGCGGGTACTTACAAAGGAAAATGAAAAAAGTTTGGAAATCTGGGAAAGAAAAGTATTGCGTAGATCGCGATTAGATTTATTGAAACCAAATAACGAAAATAATGTTCTGAATTCCCAACAGAATCAAATAGTGAACTGGGGAGGGTTGGATAGAGATAATGTTGGAATAGGTGATAAAGTGTTTGCAAGAGATAATAGAACCCCGAAACCGTCTTGGACAGAGGCAGCTGTTGTTCAACAAACAGGCCCTGTTTCGTACGTAGTAGAGCCTAAGCCTAATTGCAGTTGGCGTCGACATTCCGATCAAATTATTAAAAGAAATTCTATGATTCTGCATCCAGAGGTAAATATCAGGGAAGATTCTAACGAAGCACCGACAGCTGACAATGTCGACAAAGATGCTGTCAATTTAGAAAATCAAAATAATAATCCTTCATCTCATGATACGGGGTCGCATCGGTATCCTACATGCCAAAATGTAAAACCACGAGAACGTTTAAAGTATTCTCACGACTAAAAGAGATTGTTATTAAAAAGAGATTAATGTGCATGTAGATTTTCGTAAGGCATTGTAAGGTTTTCAATTGCCAGATTGTTATATAATTATTTGTTTTTATGTATGGTTGCTAATTAAGTAGGAGAGTATATGTAATATATGGAATGTTGTAAAATATAAAATGCTAATTATAATGTGATTAATGAATGCATTTGTTCTGTTGAGTGGGAACAAATCCTCGATCCCAAAAATATTAATGCCGCAATTACAACATTTTACGGAGTAACGAACAATATATTGACTTCTTTTGTTCCCACAAAGCGTATAAGGAATTCAAGTTTTCCTAAATGGTTTTCTGCTTATCTTAAAGATCTTGTTTGCAAGAAAAAAATAGCTCATAAAAAATTTATTTGTTCTGGTGATCACGTTGACTATCTGGAGTTCTCTGACCTCAGGAGAAGATGTAAAGATGAATAAAAAAAGTGCTACTTAGAATATATTTCCAGTGTAGAGAAAAACCTTCTTGATGGTCCACGGGATTTCTGGAAATTTGTAAATGATAAAAGAAAATCAAGTAACTTTCCTAATGTTATGTATCTTAACGATGTTAAAGTAAAGTCCGGTTCCGATATAGCTAACTTGTTTGCTAAACACTTTGCCTCTGTATATGACGATAACAATTGTACGGTCCGACATTTCGATGTTACAGGCACCGACATAGACCTATGTTCTTTTACAATTTCCGAAATTTATGATAAAATAAGCAAAATACCAAATAAGTTGTCTACGGGTCTCGACTCTATACCAAACTTCTTTTTAAAAAAATGCGCTTTCACCATTTCTAGGCCTCTTAATATTCTGTTTAATCTGTCCATCAGTTCTGGCATATTTCCGACTGTATGGAAATATAGTTATATTACACCAATTTTCAAATCAGGTGTAAAAAATAATATCGCAAACTATCGGGGGGTGTCCATACAGTCTGCCATTCCAAAACTCTTGGATAGTTTGGTGTGTGATCAGATTAGCTGGAAATGTAAAGGTGTCATAAATGATAACCAACATGGTTTCTCCAAGGGTAAATCTACTGCTACTAATCTGGTTGGATACCAGATGGACATATCGGAAGCTTTGGAGAGTAAGGTTCAGGTTGATGCAATCTACACCGACTTCTCCAAGGCTTTCGATAGGGTCAACTTTGATATCTTGTTGGCTAAGCTTGAAGCCTCAGGCTTTTCAAATAAATTGTTGAAATGGGTCGAGGATTTACTTAAGGGGCATCAGCAAAGTGTTAAGATTAACAATTACATTTCTCAAAAAATCTCTGTGACTTCTGGCGTTCCCCAGAGGGGACATTGTTCTCCCCTCTTCTTTAATATATTTGTTAATGATATTTCAGAGGGGATAAGTTCAAAAACTAAGCTCTTCGCTGATAACCTAAAAGTATATCGTCCCATTTACTCCATTGATGATGCTGTAATTTTGCAAAATGATATTAATAGAATATGGCAGTGGTCAATAGATAACAATCTTAAATTCAATGTAGACAAATGTATCATTATCAGTTTTTTCAAAGGTAGAAAAAAGACCAATTCATCATACACAATGGATAGTTGTGAATTAATACGTTAACAAAATAAAAAACCTCGGTGTGGTTTTCAATGAAAATTTTAACTTTAATGATCATGTTGTAAGTACAGCTCTGAAAGGCTTAAGAACTTTGGGTTTTGTCACGAGGAACTGCAGGGATCTATCTGCTGACATAGTTAGGAATGTTTACTGTAGCCTAGTCAGATCTAACTTAGAATACGCTTCAGTGGTCTGGTTCCCAGATTATACTTGCTATATAAATATATTAGAAAGGGTACAAAATAAATTCTTGAGATTTTTGGCTTATAAGTTGAACATGGGATAAATTTTAATTTTAATTACGATGAGGTATCAAGTAGACTTAACTTAGAGTCTCTTGAAAAGAGGAGGTTTCAGTTTGACATTATGTTTATATTTAAACTATTAAATATTATTGATTGTCCAGACCTATTTGAGAGAATTCAGCTCAATGTTCCTAATCGTTGTTTACGCACCCACGATACGTTTTACATCAAATTTCATTCGACCAATTATGGAGAGCATTCCGTCATTGATAGATCCTTGAAATTCTTGAATTTACATGCTAATAATTTAGATATTTTTTTCACTAGTGGTGTTAGCTTTAGGAATCAATTAACTAGTTTGCTGTAAATTCTATCAGGTTTAGTAATTCAGTTTGTGATCTAATTTAGTAACTTAATGTAAAATATGTGCCGCTATTAGATAGTTGTCTACTTTGTATTACTTAATGGTAATGGGGTGTCCCGTTTATTTCGTAAATAATTAAATAAATTGTGAACATGTGCGACATGTACCTGTATATTATTAATACAATAAATCAGTCTGCATCTATCTGTCGTAGTACCTACATACAGTTCAATAAGCATATAGTAGAAGTCTACTAAAGCCTTCATGGTAGATAAAAAAATTAAGGTATGGATTTCAACTGTCCAGCTGAAACGGGGACACGAACGCTGTAGTAGTTAAAAGTGCTTTATGAAAACTTAAAGCGAGAGATGAAAAAATCCGTGCCTGAGCAACATGTGAGATTAGAATTAAAATAACGTAAAATTACAACAAATTTATTTGTGTTTACCTAATTAGTATAGCATGAAAACTACGAAGCCAAATTAAAGCTGCGGTTATAGTAGATGCGTATTCGGACGAATAATAATTCTGACGAATCCGTCAGAATTGTTCTTCCGAAATGTGTGGTTACAGTGAATACATATTCTGACAAAGGATCAGTAGTTGTAGGTCACAAAATGGATGTTGACGATTACTTTCTGGAAAGTCCTTTGCTAAAAATATTACTTTTGAGTGAAAGAAGTGAATGCACGAATAAGGTGTTTGCTTCAAGAGAAACGAATGGGGAATATCACACGCTATTTCAGGAATTATTGAGCCAACCAAATAAGTTTTCAGAGTATTTCAGAATGTTACCAGAAACATTCTTCTACATACTTAATGGAATCGAAGCAAAAATCCATAAGCAATCAAATTTTCGTACATGTATTTCGCCAGAAGAAAGACTTGCGCTTACATTAAGGTAAGAACATCGTTTATAAGTATTTTAATGTTTAGTATCAAAAACTGAAGTACAAACTTTATTACGCTAACTACAAAGTATTCAATTTTACATACTTATTGCATAAAAGAAACAAACGAAAATGCAGTAAAATAAGATTGTCAGTTACGAGGATCGTGTGTAGAAAAATACGAAGTCAAACTAGTGAGGTCATATGTAGTCCTATTGGTGATATCCTGGGATGGTGGAGTTGTTATATCCGTAGGCGAGGTAGACAGACTTTCCCAAGTGTGTTGTGTTGAATTACTTGAAGAAGGGTTAGTGTAAAGTACCTGCTGTGGGATTGAGGACAGGGTACTGCAGTTTGTTTTCTGTTGTAGTCCTGAATTGGAAGCATGCTGACCAAACGTTTGTTCGTCACAAAATACTTGTTGCAATCGTGTTCTCACAAACATTTTCCTCTCATCTGGAATCTTGCGGAGAGCTGGCAACAAGCTCATGAGAAAATGATAATCAGCATCCTCTTCATTGTTACCTGTATTCAAAACATCTATTTTTCGTTTATATTCGGCTAGCTTAGTTTGTTCGATGTCTAAAAGCTTCTCAAGAACGTTTCTTTTTTTTGTACGTTTAGCTGGAGGAGCCATAACATTTTCGGATGTTGTCTGTATCGGTGGTTCGGATTCGGTTATTTCCGAATTATTTAATTCCTCCAAATCGGAATTTGTTGCATGTTCGGGCGTATCTTCGTAATCTTCTACAGTAACGTCTACTCTGCTGGAGTCACTTTCAAGAGGCTCCGGAATACTGCTCTGTAAATTCCGGGGCAAAAATTGATCTCTTAAAAACATCATACTTGCAAAATAAGGCCATGACGTTCTTTTAAGAGGGCCTCCTCCATCGCCAGATTTTCTCTTTGGAAGTTTGTGTAATTCTTTGCGAAACGTGTCTCGCAAACCTCTCCATTTATTTTTAACAGTTTCGACTGTAAATGAAAATTAAATACTTGTTAATATAGATAACTGAAGTAGAACTCACAAAATTATTTTTATTTCAGGTTTTTTTCTACTGGGATGTCGTTTCGAGCACTTAGTTTTTCATATAGAATTGCGCATACTACTATACGACAAATAGTTTACGAGACTTGTCTTGTAATATGGAATGTATTCCATGACAAACACATGCCTCCATCGTCTACAGATCAGTTACAAGCGATTGCAACGGATTTCTTTAGCAAGTGGAATTTTCCTAATTGTGTTGGGTGTATAGACGGAAAACATATTCGAATTAAATGCCCAGAGAATTCGGGAACGGCATATTACAATTATAAGCAATACTTTTCGATTGTATTGCAAGGTATAGCTGACGCAAAGTATAAATTCATTACTATCGATGTTGGTGCTTATGGCAAGCAAAGTGACGGAGGAATATTTTCAGTGTCAAATGTTTACAAATGTCTGGAAACACGCACTTTCAATATGCCAAATGATAATTATATTCCATCAACAGATATATTAGTTCCATTTGTCTTGCTAGGGGATGATGCATATCCATTAAAATCGTATTTATTAAAACCATATTCTCGACATAATTGTACAGACGAGGAGCTGGTTTTTAACTACAGACTTTCCAGAGCACGACGTTGTATTGAATGCGCATTTGGAATCTTGGTTGCTAAGTGGAGATGTTTAAAAACTGAATTACAAATTAATCCAGAAAACGTCGATATACTAGTAAAGTGTGTGTGTCTACTACATAACATTCTTATTGATAAAGAAGGTATTCCGACATCACTTGAACATAATAATACTAAAGATAATACAGTGCCTGTTACCAGACGATATAATCATTATGGACAACCAGCGAGGGAAGTGCGAGAAACCTTTAAAAATTATTTTGTCAGTCCTGCCGGTGAGATACAATTGCAATATAATATTTTTAAGTAGCGACATACAATGTACATATTATATTCGACATTAATATTAATTTCTATTTTGTATAAGTGATTGAATAAATTATAGGTACTTACCATTAGCTTCCAATTCTTGGCTGATTTTTTCCCACTTTCTACGAGATACGTCTCTGTTGTGATAAGTTTTGTCTTTCATGTCCCATAAACATTTATTTTCAAATACAAGGGTAATTAATTTTTCTATATCCATTTTTAATAATAAACCACCTAATAATTCGCACGAATTCGTATATAAAATCAAACTCGTTTGAACGACCAACTTGTTGTGACGAATTCGTGCGTTATCTCACGAACAGTGCACCTGCACTATAACCACGCTGATAACATTTCCATTGTTTGATTGTTCTGACGGATTCGTCAGAATTATTATTCGTCCGAATACGCATCTACTATAACCGCAGCCTAAAGGAGCAAGAGGCAAAACGAGCTGCGAATAACGATTAGGTAATATTTGAAAATGTTGGCACAGTTTTCTTTTAAGATAATAGATCTGTAAGTTTTTCATTCTTGAACTGAATTAATCACGATAAATACCCACCTCTATTGTTTCATGTTTTGGCATTTTATACATTTAACTTTGTTAATACTAGCTATATTCATTTTAAGAGAGAAATATTTAAAACGGGGGGAGGAAGTCCACACCTCGTTTTGAAACCAGATCAGGACATATTATTAGCCACTATTCAGGAGCAAGTTGAACCGTTGCAAAACGAATTTGATAGCGCAGCTGATTATTTCAGTAATTTAATCCACAAACTAATATATTCTTAAATTAATTTTTATCTGTGTTGACATTACATGAAATTGAAATTATAAACGTTCCTGATCTTGAACCTGGCCCCTCCAACATTCCATCCCTTGTACTTGACGCCAACGTGACCCAACTCCAACCCCAAATCCAACCGTCAGCTCAAACTCAAGCTCGACCTTCCAGATTTATCCGAAATAAAAGAAAGAGACCTGCGACAGCTGACTATTTAAGAAAGCAGTACTATAGGGAAAAAATTAAAAATGAAAAAATTCAAACAATTAAAATTAGAAATAAAGAAATTGCAAGATTAAAATAGTTATTGGTTTGTAGGATTTTCTTTTCGTTAAGCCATTCATTTGATATTAACAAACACTAGCAAATGCTTATAAGAATTTTAAATCTGGAAGCTATTTGAGGCACATTAAGGTTAATGTTTTTATCTTCATCAGTGTTGTTATAGACTCTTAACCAAATTAATTTTAGTATCGTTAAGAGCTTCATTACCGCACTCAGTGCGGTAATGGATAGATATTACCGCACTCAGTGCGGTAATGAACATTATCACACTCTTTTTGTATAAAGAAATGCATTGAACCAGAATTTATTGGTGAAGATAAAATATTGAACAATACACGTTTGCTTATGGCACTTAACGAGACTCGTGTGATTGCCGCAAAACTCGGCTTACCGCCTCGTTTTTGGCAATCAAACTCGTTTCGTTAAGATGCTCATAATCAAACTTGTATCGTTAATATCTATTAAGCAATTCAGGGCAGTAAATTTTACTATTAATAATTTTATGGAGCGTAACAACCGAGTAATATTTTCGTCTTACATCAAGACTTGAAAAACTATGCCTAGATAGTAACTCATCATGAGATATGCCGATGGGAGGATACACTCCATCAATTCTATAACTTAGGTATTTTAAGAAACGTCTCTGCATGGCTTTTATTCGATCAATGTGAACTTGATAGTGTGGACTCCAGATGACCGAGGCATATTCCAACTTTGATCTTAAAAAAGCATAATAAAGACATTTTAAGGTCATATTTTTAAAATCCTGGCTGATTCGAACTATAAGTCCATACATACGGTTGGCAGAATTTATAATGTTATGAAGATGAATATTAAAGCAGAAGTTAGGGTCAAATGTAACTCCTAGATCAATAAATGTTTTAGGCCTTTCAGGTGAATAGTTGCCAATACAGTATTGAAAAATAATTGGATCTGTCTTTAGTGAGTAAGACATCACCTTACATTTAGCACAATTTAGCTTTAAATTATTTCTTCTACACCATTCAACTACATGATCTAGATTTAATAAAAGTCTCTCACAGTCTGCAAAATTTTTGATTGAACTATATATTTTCAAGTTGTCACCATATAACAAATAGTTCATATCTATTACATCACCAACATCATTCATAAATATATTGAATAGTAGTGGTCCCAGGTTGGATCCTTGAGGGATTCCCAATGTGGCAAGGTATTTTCCAGATTTGAACCCACTTAGCTGAACATATTGAGTTCGATTATTAAGGTATGACCTGAATAAATCAATGAGGCTATTGGAGATTCCAAAAGCACCAAGCTTTTGTATTAATATGCCATGGTCAAGTCTGTCAAATGCCTTTGTAAGGTCTGTATAAATAACATCAGTCTGCATTTTGTTGTCAATCTTTTTGCTATATGCTGAGTAACAGAAAGATTTGTTACAGTTAAGCAGCCTTTCATAAAACCATGTTGTTGAGGAAAAATGAAATTATTCACATGGCATTAATTTTTTCTTAAGTATTTCAAAAATTTTACTAAAATTACAGATAATGAAAATTGGTCTGTAATTCTTAATGTCTGTTCGGGTGCCATTTTTAAAAATAGGACAAACTTTCGAACATTTCCACAGCAGCGGAATTGTAGCAGATTTCTAGCAAACATTTATTAGTATCGTGGTGTTAAACGTTCCATCGTCACATTATAACGCAATGCTAAAATCCTCAATGGCTTAAACCTGAAAAGAAACACAGATTGCAGGCAGCTTAAAATTATTTCGGTGGCGCAAATAATTCTTGTATTTTAAATATCCGCATTTGGCTACGCACAGCGCACACGCCGTATGCACCTACCTGACTTTTTGAGATAGGAAGTAGACACTTAAATACTTATGCAATTTCCCCATCATAACAATAAAACATAATATTTCCTGTATAAACCAAAAGCAAGTAGGTTCATTGTACCTATTTTCAGAAAATTTTAGGTTTGTCTAAATATGGTGCGTTTAGAGATCAGCAAATTCCAGGAATTTAGTTTTTAGAAAGTGCCCAGTAACATTTGCACTAACTGCGGATTTACAACATTGTAACAATAATTACCATTCAATACTGAACAGAAAAAAGAAGACACTATTCAATTCAGCAGTATAGGCTGTATCCAATATGAAAGAAAGTTGCCCAGAGGCTATCCAAAAATGTCCATAAAACGCTTTCCAGAGGCGCTCGTTTCCTTTCCAGAAACTTTCCATTTGAAAATATATTTTTAGAAACTTTTCCTTATTGCCATTCTCAAATGTGCTTTTAAAACTTTCTTTAGTGCAACAAAAGTTATTAAATTCGTCCTACATTTTAAATGCGGCATATGCCGCGGGTTTCAGCTAGTTAATTTAATAAACTAATAAATAATGCACATAACAGATAAAACCACGGTAGCAAAAGCATTTTCTAACAACTACTTACAATTCAATTTAAGACTAACATTATGTGGTCTTACAAGAGATTTTTCTAAAAATAGTAAGCAGTAAGCATACAAAATGACACAAATAAATTAACTTCTAGATAACTTCATTAGATAAATGCCAATCAACATCATAACAAACTTACCAAACGCGAACATATAGTCATTTAACATTGAATTGAAAGTGAAACTTTACATCATTAGTTTTATTATTAGCATCATTTGATGCACAATCATTTCATCTTTCTATTGATACCATTACCGGACCTGTAAGTTGAATTGGCGAGCGGGAATTAGCAAAAACGTTCAACTCAATGTTAAATGTCTATGTTCGCATTAGAGAACAGACATACTGTATAATGTTATATAATAAGCAACAGTCTAGCTACCTCATCATTTACCTCAGTTCAGTAATTTGAAATATCCCTTGTAAATACAATATGCTAACTCAAAGAATTAGGTAACTTATTTGTTAAAATTTTATAAATCAAAGTTAAGGTAGACATTAGTCAAATGGACTATAAAGTAAATATTAAAGTAAAAGTAATTAGAATAAAAGTTAATTAGAATTGCCATTCAAACACAAGTGACAAAACCACTGGTTAACCTGCGGCACTGCACTTAAATTGATGCATTCGAAATGGAACCATTCCATTTTCAGTTTGCATTATCACATGCGATCATCGGTCTACCATCATCAGATCCATTACATATACAATATTAAGGCTGCCAACTATTGAAGGCCTCAATGCGGGACATGGTTACTATGAGCGGGGGGAGGGGGTAAACACATTATATACAGATATATAATAATAGCTATGTATGGTACAACAATAACAAGGCATTTTATCCATAAAGGGAAAACTTTAGCTCACGAGGCAAAGCCAAGTGTGATAATTTCTCCGAATGGATAAAATCCCTTTATTCATGTGTGGCATATCAATTTTTTTTTGCAATACCTAAATTTAATTATATAAAATTTTTCAATTGGATAAATCATTTCAAATAAATATCATGTTACATGTTTTTGTACTAGTTACCACGGTAGCACGTATTTATTTTGTTAGTTGCTATAAATTATGGACTATTTTATTCACTAGTGAATAAAGTAGCATATTATCCACACTCATCGTTAAAATGTCACTTTATTATAGAGATTTTCGTAGATAAAATACAGTTTTACAAGCAGGCATTGAAAAAAATACTGCCCTTTACTATTATTTTGAATAGTATAACACGTACCATGAATTGTAAGTGACACTTTTCAGATCGAGAATACAGTTTGGGAAAGCGTAAAGCCGAGGTTTCTTAAGCATTCGAGACTAAGAAATGCGGGACTAGCGGGACGCATTTGACGTTTTGCGGGACGTTTTCAATGCGGGACCAGTACTGCTATTGCGGGAGCGTCCCGCACAATCCGGGACGGTTGGCAGCCTTATACAATATGCCCTTGTAGGAATGGAAATAGCCTCATTATCCTTAACCAAAGTATTCCAATCGCTCGTAACTGCAACATTGGACACTGCTTCTTTAGCCGCTTTGTTGGTATAATATTTTCCTAACAGTTCTGGTATTATAACTGCCTTGTAAAATGCTTTGGCAATAGCACTTTCTTTATCCCAAAAATGTTGTTTGAAAGAAATCCCTTCTTTATAATAGTTACTTTTACTCCAGACAACAAAATCACAGTATGATAGTCCGGTAACAGCAAGCTGCATTTGAATTTGGTAATAGTAACTGTGATTTGGTGCTAGCATCTTCATTCCATTGTCATCCTGAACTCCAACTTTCTTTAAAATGGACAATTCTTCTACTCCAACATCTTTAGCACAATATAGGCATTTTATTTCAACACAACCCAGACCGCAGCAATCACAACTAATTCATTTATCTGGGGATGCACCAAAGTAAGGGTAATTTGGGTTTAAACACAAACCAACGGTCTCCCCTCCGAAGTTTGGATGTGTTATCATATCTTTATAGTATGTTTCATAGGCATGCTTCTCATGGTCACAACCGTATTGTGTCGCAGTGGTCGTAAATTGGTTTGATCTGGGATAGCATATGTTTCTTATTAGTGAAATAGGTGGTTTTGTAATGCTTGTTCTGCAAGCACTTTTGAATTTTGATGCAGTTATCCGGCCTGCCCTAAAATAAAACCACTCTTTGCACTTTGCTTGCTTGCTAGTTGTTTTTTCGATGAGCCTGCACTCCTCAGTTGGAACTGACAAATCTAGCTGAGCCCCTGTAAAAGAATGATTTATTGTATTACGAGAAACGTATAATTCATTATATAATAATTACCAATTTTACATAAGTTCTCTAATGATTCTGCTTCATACTCGGACGCATATAAATCATTTAATGCAAAAACTGTATTTTTTTTTATCTCCTCCGCTATCTCTGTAAAAATTGGTTTTGTTGTCAAATGAAGTACACAGCCGCGAGGTGTAGCTTTTAATTTCAATAAACTTTGATGCAGCTCTTCTCTACTTAAAGGTGGTACTGCAGTATTTCTTTCAGACTCCCTACGATACAGTGGTTCAGCAGCAGCACATCGTTGTTCTAACTGCTTAGGTGTGACAAAATCGATGTCTACCACTTTTTGTGGTGCTGTAATTTTTGTAGGAATCTTCCAGTACGCCTTCACATCCGTTACAGATGTAGCGCCTGCATCTGCTAACCTCCGTACAGACATGTCTACAAAAAACAAAACTGCCGACACGTGTGCATTTTTCTCCCAATCCAGCAACGCAATTGCAATGCGAATTAATTATTCTGCCATCTTCTTTTGCTACTATCCAACAACTTAGAGATTTTTCATTGAGTCGTTGTGAATGCAAAACCTAAAAATTGAATATTTTTAATTATAATGAGTTGAATACTGCTGATTAGTTATTTTTTAAATATTTTAGTTAAGGAAAATTTTTGCAGCTTTTTATAATAAAAAAACTTGTATCCATAGTTTATAAAATGTAAATATGTTAATAAATGTAATATAAAATGTAAAAATAAATGTTTATCGTAAAAGTGACTTATATTTACCTGGCCTAAGATTACAACGTTCGCCTCACATTTTTTGGTATAAATTTTCTGCACCCAACCACTGGCCGCTTGTTTGTAGGCTTCTAATCCCTTACATGGTAACAAATAGTTAAATATGTCTGGGTATATTTTTGGATAATCATTGACGTTTGTGCTACAATCATCCAACTTAAGAAGGTAAGGGTCCACTTTAATAGCCAAAATTTTCTCTCTGTATCGCCGAGAATGCAAGTCATCTAATGACTTATAGTACTCGCTATACTCAGAAGCCATTTTAATAACAAATATTACACTGTGGCTCAAAAACCGTCTCAAAATGGCAATCTAAAAAACACAACTACACAGTTTACATTCATGCTGTTGAACTCACCCAGAGACGTATCACCAAGTTATCACCAACTATTTGAAAACTGCCATATGAACAGAGGCTGCAGGTATTGGGGCTATCATCGATTTCTGAAAGACATTTAAGAAGTGACCTAATAGAAACATATAAAATCCTCCACGGTTACTACACTGTAGTCATTGAAGGGTTTGTGACTAGTGAGAATGTGCGGTTGCGTGGCCACGAGTTCAAGCTAGTGCGCGAAAGATTTAATAAAATGTGTCGACAGCTGTGTTTATTCAACAGAATTTTTGGAGATTAGAACGCTCTTCCCGAGTCAGTTGTCTGTGAACCTTCAGTAAACACCTTGGACAAATTGAGTGGTTAATTTAAGTTAAGGTAATGGCTGTAGTTGTATAATTTCATTCGGTAAAATTTTCAAGTTTGCAAGTGTTGTAAGTAGCATTCTTTATCTTATTATTTACTACATTATTATGTGCCTTCGATTTTAATTTTTAGTTAAGTTTAAATATCTTATTAGCTCTAGTTTTCGATTGATATGTTTTATCGGCTCAGCCGTCTAACATTATATATAAATAAATAAAAAGGAAGCAGAACTTTGATACATGCAACAACAGGGAAAATACAGAATCCGAGGCTAATATCTCTGCTATTGTTAATATTAATAATTATTTAATGTTGTTTCTCTACTCACCATAACCAAAATTATAAGGAAAAGAGTTAGCAGTGTAATTGGCCTCGGATTCTGCATTTTAGCCCAAAACAGTTGGTTATTAAATAAATAGCCGTGTTTATTTGATTGTGCATTATGAAAAAGACCCATTTACAGAAAAAATTAGTAAGCATCTAGTATTTTTCATTTTTATGTGCCTTGCAAGGATTTGTTTGATGGAGTATGGTACTCGAGCCACCCGTGATTTGGTCTAAGCCAAAATTTGAAATTGGTAATTTTTTAATATTTATATCCCTAATGGCATTAAGAATGATTAATAACAAAAATTCTCTACCCAAGTAGTGATGCACATACCGGTAGTCTCAAAAAATACCCCTGAGACTAGTAGTAGCACTGGTTTTTGGCTATTAACTACGAAAAGGTGCATCGTATTGGAAATACAAGTTTCAGTAAGGTCTGTCATGTGTAATCTGCAGCAAGAGTGCGAAATAGGTTTGAGCGGACAGCATGAAATGTGCTCGCTCGTTTAGTTTCTGGTCAATATCGCAAAAACGGGTTTTCGATAAAAATGGATAGAAGTAAATTTGTAGAGCACATTTCTTTGCAAGAATGATAAATTAAATTTTTGTTGCACCAATTTTGAAAGTGGTACTTAAATTTTTTGGAAAAATACAGTTAAATTTACTGGTATCTCTTTTCCACACCACCCATGAGGTAGAGATTTTGGCGTGTTTTTTTTTATAGTGGTGCCCCTGTAGGCATAAAAGCACTTATTTGTTGGAAAAAATATCACTCGGAATCAAAATTAACTTTGCTATTTGAAGTTATAGTTAATGTTACCATCATTTAGAAATTTTTCCATTTGTACGTTTAAATATGTTAAAGAATATAAGAATAAATCTGCTTCTAATAATCTACGGTCCTCAATATCATTCTTTTCATCACTAAGAACTTCGAGATCAATCACATCTCTTCCTGCACCCCATTTTACAAGAACTCGCAACCAAATTTATATGGCTTGCTGGAGCTTGCACCTCAGTTGCCTGGTAACGAACAGTTACTATTTTTTTCCAACCCCCACACATCTGCATGAACTGCTGTTATTTCCCACATTCGAATTTGATGAAAAACATGTTGAGAGTGTGGACGAGCAGCTGAAGAAGCAAAAGGAAACGTTAACCTCAACTTTACAGTTCATAATTTATTCAGAAGTTAGGTGCCTTGAAAAACTGTAGGGAATCAATCCTTTTTGAAGCTTGGATAGGGAACTTTTTTGATATTCATTCTTTTCCTAAAGCTATGAGAGATAGTCCGGTCGGCAGGTACTTTCTACATGGACACAATTCCCAAGTTAATGAAATTTTGGGATATTGTTTGGGGATGGTATTGGGTGTGCAATCTGAGTTTTCGACCTCGAGGACCCTGTGCTAACTCGGGGAGGGCCGAAAAACCTCGACATTTTCGCACTTTTTTCGGTTTTTTGCTTATATCTTCTGAACCATGCGTTTTTCGAGAAAAACAATCTTATAGAAAGTTGTAGAACATGATATTTCCTTCAATTTTGATTGGTCAAACTTATTTGTTGACCCAATACTTACCGAGATACAGCAGTTGAAAGATGGAACAAATTTCTCAAAATGCAAACAAAAATAGAAAAATACAGGTTTTTGCCTCATATTTTTCAACGTATCTATGTATACTATACATAGCTACTTATTATTCTTTATTTTAAACTAGCTGACCCGACAGACGTTGTCCTGTACAAATTTCAATAAATTTGTGATCGTTTTGTGAATTTGTGAAAAGATATTGGCAATGTGTAAACAAAGTAAAAAGGAGAAAAAAAACGTATTTCTTAGTGAGAATTGCATCTATTAACGATTGTGGCCATGGATATTCAATTTAAGGAGGGGTTAATTCAGAAGTACTCTAATGGAAAATTCGTTTGGTTTGTAGCATTGCGAGTTTTGCGACCTAAATTGCTCCGTGTGATTAGCGGCATTGCAATGCAATTAAATTGTGTCAATTCAATTCAATTCAATTATTTGGTTTGCGACACAATGTGCGATGCGAAGAAACACAATTTGGACAACTGATTCACTTTGTTGTAACTGTATAACCGTTTGTCACTTCAAAACTCACCGTATTTCGTAGGTAAATCTGTAAATTTGCTTGAGATCAAACGACGAAACTTAATTCATTTCATGAAATGTTGCAACAGAACAATGATTCCCAAGTTAATTAAATTTTGGGATATTGTTTGAGGATAGTATGGGGTGTGGAATCTGAGTTTTCGACCTCGAGGACCCTGTACTAACTCGGGGAGGATCGAAAAACCTCGAAATTTTCGGACTTTTTTCGGTTTTGTTTGAAATGATCAAATCCACCATGAACTAGGAATTGACACTACTGAACAATTCATAAACAGAACTACCGAAAAAATCCTAACCAATCTACGTTTCACCGATAACATCACCATCCAGCAATTAGGCCGAAGTAATATACATACGACTCAAGAGACGGCTTCTCCAAGATTTACCATAAGGTCGCAGAACTCGCAATGCTACAAACCAAACGAATTTTCCATTAGCGTACTTCTGAATTAACCCTTCCTTAAATTGAATATCCATAGCCACAATCGTTAATAGATGCAATTATCACTAAGAAATACGTTTTTTTTCTCATTTTTATTTTGTTTACACATTGCCAATATCTCTTCACAAATTCAGAAAACGATCACAAATTTATTGAAATTTGTACAGGACAACGTCTATCGGGTCAGCTAGTTTAAAATAAAAAATAATAAGTAGCTATGTATAGTATACATAGATACGTTGAAAAATATGAGGCAAAAACCTGTATTTTTCCAATTTTTTTTTGCATTTTGAGAAATTTGTTCCATCTTTCAACTGCTGTATCTCGGTAAGTATTGGGTCAACAAATAATTTTGACGAATTAAAATTGAAGGAAATATTATGCTCTACAACTTTCTATAAGGGTGTTTTTCTCGAAAAACGCATGGTTCAGAAGATATTAAAAAAAAACCGAAAAAAGTCCGAAAATGTTTTGGTTTTTCGGCCCTCCCCTAGTTAGCACAGGGTCCTCGAGGTCGAAAACTCAGATTCCACACCCAATACCATCCCCAAACAATATCCCAAAATTTCATTAACTTGGGAATTGTGTCCAGCTAACCCCCCTCATTATGTACCTGCCGACCGGACTAAGATATGAATATCAATAAAAAAACTGAAATAATTTTTTAGAGAAGGTTTTAATTAAACAAACTATCTACTTAACACACCGGTTAAAAGATAGGTCTTCGCTTGAAGAATTACAAGAAATAGAACAAATTATGCACGTTCTCATTGCTAAAGTTCAATTTTCGAAGAATAAACTGTGAAATTGAATGACACTTCTGACGTTTTCATTTCAAAACTTCAAAATTAAGCGTACGAAACATTGTATGAAATACGTCTAAAGAGAGAGAGAAATAAAGTGATACAGGTTAGAATGAAATGATGGAAGGTACCGTACTCCGTGATGTTATTTTAAGATTCGACGTACGTTTTTATGTAGTGAACGTATCCTGTATAGTATTCCAACCAGAAATTGGAAAGCTATTTAAAATCAGGCCAGCATTGAAAACAGTAAGTCACTTCGTAATTTAATTCATAAAATTACTGTTTGATTGTCATTCAGTGACACTTCGATAATAACCTTCAAATTTGACAGATGCATTGTGAAGTTTGGAAGATATATACGTTTTTCAAAATTTTCTATGCTACTATACGGTTTTAAAAACTCAACTAGTACCTACTTAAATCATGCACAATGTTACAATGCCTTAATAAAACAGTTACATTTACAATTTACAGATGAACTGTCATTACTTGAAAGCTGATTGACATTAGAATATTATTTACTGATTGTATGAATCCAACTTAGATATCACTTACACTTTTCATGGTGTACTGGATTTTAAATAACTTTCCAATTTTTGGTTGGAATACTATACTAATATATTCATGAAACCAAGCCACTACCAGTGCCAGCTACCGCAGTAAGCGCACACCAAGCACAATACGCCCATGGCCAGCTTCATTCATATCCGCTGACGCGTGATCGTGGCCATTCCAATTTGAATTTTAAATTTTTGTCGGCAAAATTCTAAGTAGGACTTTGACCATATGACCAAAGCAGTCGGTGTCTAAGGTACCTGGTACTCTGGATGCCTAGACCATATATCTAATACTTACTATATTGCTAGCGGCTATGAGTGGGAAACTCACCGATGAAGTGAGACACACAACCAACTCCTTCATGTATACGGTGAGCTGTGCGCAAGCGCGGCGGCGTCGTCCGCCCAATGGGGAAGTGGTCAAGTTTAAAATTCGCTTCTAAAGGCGGAGTTCGAATTCTCACGCATGCGCACGAGACGGGTTATACTCTAAGTGAGACTATGTCGGCGCCGTAATGTTTTCTGAAGTTTTCAGGCCCTACCAGCAATATATGTGTATTATATATATGGCCTAGACCTTGTCCATTAACCAACAAACAAATTTTTGACAGGTCCTCCCCTCAGAGCCCTCTTCGGGTGTATGTGTAACTACTATCCAAGCCAACACTGGTTTGATTCTATGCTTTTCTTATTATTTGTCATCACCGTGCCTGTCATTTATAATATGATAAAAGGGTTAATGAGGTAATTAATTTATTACTTCCTTTTACTACTATAAAGGAAGTATTGGATTCACCCCAAAAATTCGAAATTGAGTTTTCAACAGATCTTCACGTTTTAGAGTCCCCTGATCCCAAAAAACATATTTTTTTTCATTGGTCTGTCTGTCTGTCTGTCTGTGTGTCTGTCTGTGTGTCTGTGAACAGAATATCTCAAAAACGAAAAGAGGTATGGCATTGAAACTTCATATATAAGTTTTGTGTACTATGTAGATGAGACAGCAAGCTTTTGAAGTAAATCGCATAACCGGAAGTAGGTGTTTACTCTTGTGATTTTTCAGTTTTTTTCGATTTTTTCAAAAACGGCTCTAACGATTTTTTTTTAATTTTACATTTTTCTTACATTTTTAATGTGTATTGATGTGAGATAGGTGATTTTCCAGTTGAATACTTCTAAAGTGGGTTTCTTTTGTTTTTTTTTTCTATTTTTTCTATTAACTCCTATTTTAAATAAAACACCCGGTATATTATTACATTTTTGAATTCACCTTAAAATTCTAGAGAAAATTTGTCTCTTCAACTAACACTCGATTTTGTACCGTTTTTGTAGAATTTGTAATTTTTGAAAATTTTTAACAAATGGTTAAAAATTAAAAATGAAATTTTTGACTAATTATAAGATTACTGTAAAAGGAAGTTGTGTGAGTGTATCACACCAGATTTTTATTGATGTTATCAGTTGTTAATGTACAGTGGATAATATGGAATAAATTGCAGATTTTTCAAAAATGGCGCAAAAGTTTAGCTTAGGACTCGGTCAAGGGAAATTAACATTTTAGTATATATAATTGTTTATACTGCCGTCTAATTTAGTGCAAGCTGAAAAAACTTAAATAATTTAGGTAAGATTTAATAAAATTATAAAGATTAAGTAGCCTCTTCTGTAACGTATAGAGGAATGAAAATACACATTATTCTTTGAAGAACGTAACCTCACGTTCAATTAGAGTTTTGAAAAATTTGATTGTTAATTTAAAAACTTGTAAATAACAAAACAATATAATTCCAGGGGAAAATGTTGCATACTTTCACAAGTAAGTTTGGTGTAAATCCAAGCAAGAATTATCCAAATTCTCAGTTGGAAAATGGTGTTAATATTAGATGCAATATTAGAAGGAATCAGCTTTGCCCAAGCTTCTACAGAAGAAAAAAAACACAATGGATACGTTATTAAAGGCAACTAGTTACAAATATCCTTTTACTGAAACATGTCAACTGACGTTTAGGTTCTCTTGTGTCCAGGCACGTTCAATAAATTAAATTAATGGCTCGATAAATTCCAATGTATCTGTACCAAATGTTTGGAACGATAAGCAATAAAATAATTTAAAATAGTGTTACTTTCTTGAAATTACTTATACATGCTGATTGTTTTCCAATAATTCAAAAAATATCATTTTTAAGTCATAATTTAAAATATTATGTTCTTCAAATTACTTGTATGTATCATCGGTAACCTCTTGTTACCTTAGCGTGGTAGAGGCTGATGCTTTGTAAGCTAGCATCAAGCAGTATTGTAATGCTCAACTTGCCCCGAGTTGTGAGTTGCAAAGTTGGAGCGCGCCTTTCCTGCTTGCGTAGCAACCATTGTGTGTTCAATGTATGTCTTGGTGATGTGTAGACCGTGTTACTCTATCTCTTAGGTCTGTGGTTCTGAGTAGAGCACATTTACTTTGGTGCACAACTGTAGGTACATAATCTAATTATAAGAATCAATCTTGTATCTGTTCTTGTCTAATTTGAATAAAACTGCAATACATTAAACGTATCCAAATTATTTGATGTGTAATTAAACCATGAAGTAAGAGGTAAGGAGACCGATTCCCATGCAGGCCTCTCGCTAAGACCTGCGTTGATTTTTGCAGCTCTTTAGTAGTACCGCCACTCGCGGTGCAAATGTTCCGCGTCGGGTTAGTTGGTGGCAAGGTGGGGGTTTGTTTACTACTGGTTTACGTTTTGATTTGCCGCAGCGGTCGTATGCCACGACCATGTGACAGATTGAGGACGCAGCGCAAACACCAGCGCTGCCAGTGGTAGATACTGTAAGTACTATTAAAGAGCTGTAAATATCATCGCAGATTCTCTAGCATGGTGATCGCTCTCCTTCCCTCTTACTCCATGAATTAAACATTTAAATTAATTTGGTATAGAATTGGTAAATTGAGTTGATTCAATGGGTCTCATAAATTTCTGAATTTCTTTTGTGATCTCAGTCTTGTTCTTTAACAATTGTCATGTGATTGTACTGAGCTGGCTCATTGAACTAATTCGTTTGCGAACGACACCACTATTATCCACAATTCATAACTTGACTCTACCATATATATAATACACATATATTGCTGGTAGGACCTGGAAACTTCAGAAAACATTACGGCGCCGACATAGTCTTACTTAGAGTATAACGCGTCTCGTGCGCATGCGTGAGAATTCGAACTCCGCCTTTAGAGGCGAATTTTAAACTTGCCCACTTCCCCATTGGCCGGTCGACGGCGCCGCGCTTGCACACAGCTCACCATTATACATTGAAGAGTTGGTTGTCTGTCTCACTTCATCGGCCAGTTTCCCACTCATAGCCGCTAGCAATATAGTAAGTATTAGATATATGGACTCTACGCTGTTAGAAGATGGGTCATGAGTCATGACATTGATTAAGAAATTATAAGCCCCATAATACATCTAAAAGTCAACATAATTATGCCATTATAATATATGGGTTGTGCATAAAAATATAAAGTGTGTTGTTAGATGATATATTATAATAAATTCCTAAGTTGATAAACTAGATGATACCTATCTTAAATGAAGTCCCTCCCTCTAATATGGTGAACTTTGACGAACCAAATCTTACTGATGAGACTGGTAGAGAGCGAATTATTGTTACAAGAGGCATCAAACGTGCTTCAAGAATACTCCTTGTTGACTGATTCTAAAGGGACTCCAGTGGAGGATTGCTCTTCTTGGGGGATCTGCAACAGATCCCTCTTTTAAAGGAGTGGTTGGATTATTAACGTTTTCCATAATTAATCCCACAAGTAAATAGGAGAGGAAGACCTCGTCAGTTACAGGAGTAAAGTTAAGGACCATGGAAGGTGCTGGGGATTCCATGGGCATCGTTCAAGGCACTGTAACCCTTTGTCATTCAGCTCTCGGCATGATATCTTCTACCTTAGCTTAGAGTTAGTTTATCGACCTTCCGGTCTAAATCCGAAGGGTTTAGTTTAAACAGGGCCACCACGTGAAGGATGCAATCAAAGATCACATAGTCTTAGACTACCCAACGGTCTTGGAAGTGTGGAAGTGAAAAGTGCAATACTTCCAGCAAAGCTTCCCTGTGAGCTGCTTTTCGCCTAGGGACATAATCAAAGGTCAGCCCTGGTGTCCAACAGCCCACTCGACCCCAAAACATTTTGCCACGATAGAATTTTTTATATATACAGTGTATACCAAAATTCAAATCGATATCTCTACATTTGTGAAAATTAAAAAAATAAAAACTAAAGAATTGAACTTCAAGGCCCTATAACTTCTTACTGAAGGGACTTTGTACTAAGGTATATTAGGTTTATTATAACCTAAGGAATCTATGAAGAAATCGGTGTCCCATTCTTTTTGGGACCTGCTGTATATTGTTTTTTAGTTATATAGGTTTTCAAAAATGTAGGTAATGTAATTTTTATGTTTACTTAATAAAGCTTCTTTCACTAAATTTCACTGTACTGCTATAAAAAATACAATACACAAGTTAATGAAAGTTGTAGCAAAATATGCAACTGTTTAAGTTACATAGTTTACCATTTATTGATAAAATTTTTATAATCTCTGTAACTTCTTTGTGGCGCTTCAGTAATCATGCTATTTTTTTTGGGTACTTTGCCACACTATAAAATGAAAAATATTAGAACATAAACGTTTTGGAAGACAAATCTACTTTTGTTTTTAACAAGAAACTAATTAAATTAAAAATAAAATAAATTCTCCTTGTTGATTTTTAATTTAATTAGTTAATTGTTGAAAACGGAAGTAGATTTGTCTTTCGAAATGTTCATGTTTTAATATTTTTCATTTTTTCAATCTTAAGCCTCAATTCTTCTGGCAATGTTATACCTTCTGCATCTGTAGAAGTACTGGGAAGAGAACTAGTAAGTCGAGAAGAACTTACGAAACTAATGCTGTTTGCTATATTCGAAGATTCAGAACCTTTCACTATACCACAGCGTAAAATTTGCCGTAAAGCATATTCAGCAGATCTAGCATCTGTGGCATCATTTGACCCACCTTTCAAGCGAATATGTGAAAATGTGGCTTCTACTGCATCAGAACTAAAACAGCGAGTTAAAACATAGTAGAATCCAGCCTGTTGCAAAAGAAATTTCACACATAAACTGGTGCTTTGTGCAGTAAACTTTAGAGCATGTGCAGTTTCTTTCGTTAGTCCCTGCGCACCATTATCAGCAGACAACTGTTGAATGGCATATATGTAATTTGGAAATGTTTCCTCTAGCCAGTGCAACCGTTCATCGGATATGTCTACATAAGGTGCTATGCTGTCATCCAAAGCACGAACGTATTGTGACCTGTGTGAAACATTGTGAATTTTAAAAAAGTGATGCATAGTTTCCATGTAAAGTACAGTCGCATCAACATCAGCAAACCCATCATTTCCAGATTCTTTTAGGAATTTTAGTGCCGCAGTTATTGTTGGTGAAAATCGTACGACACTCATTAATGACCAATAGAAAAGTTAGTTCACGAGCCGTAACCAAGACAATAAAAAAATTTCTTGGAAATTTTTTATAGGTAGACTAACCTAACTGTGAGGGCTTGTGGCGTTACGATTTTCTTACCAAATCTGCATTCGAGCATTAATTCATATCCGGAAATTATTTTCGTGCAGTCCAACAACGTCCTAATTTGCCCTCGCGTCCCGCTCGAGCAAATTAATACGACGTTGTTGGACCGCACTCAAAAAAATTTCCGGAAAGAATTAATGCTCTTATGAGATTATATGTGAAAATATTTGTATAGCTCGTAGGACATTCATTTTTTCAAAGTTAGATGGATATAAATGTTTCTTTGTCAAAAACCTTATAGGTTTTATTGGTAATCCTTTTTGCAGATCGTGTAAAAATTTTAGATGTGAAGAAGAAATTATGCCATTTGGAGAGCACATATCATGAGCCAAAAATTGATTTCGTGCATTTTTTACAGCATGACAGTAATCAAATGATAAAAATACGGGTAACTGTTCAAGATAAGGATGTTCAATACAATTTTTTATTGCCCCTCCACTTAACTTTTTAAATAGAGCTACGTTTGATGAAATATTGTCTGTTACAATCCTCAGTACAATCAACCCACAATCTGTCGCTAATTTTAATATTTCTAAGGTCAAGGAATGGAAATATGCTACTGTTAATGATGCTTGGAAAAAGTAACCCACAGGTATGGCGAATGTTACAGAAAGTCCATGTACAACGAAGCAGAACAATTTGTTAGCAATTTTAGGTCTTTCTTCAATGGAACTAGAAGTACAAGTATCCAGGCCATAAATACAGTCTTCAAATCTGCTGTAATACATTTTTTGTTTGATGGACATGTCATCTATGATTAACGAGCAGTCTTCCTGCAGGATGTTTTAAATGAGAAATCTCAGTGTGAAGGCGATCTTTAATTAATTGATTTTGACCATTAAAGTTGCCAAGAAATCTTGAAATTGTTGTTTTGGATGGCAGATTGATTACATTTTTGCGACAGAATTGATATGCTTTTGGGGAACAAAATCTCCAAATAGTGCAAAGGCGTATTAATGACTCACACCACCTGGGAACTTTTTTATCATAATTTTGAATTAGGTTTAATAAAAATTGTGCCTTTTCATCTGACGTTTCTGCATCATCATAAATTTTAGTAGCATTTTGCACTTATTAGAATTTTTGTTTAGTTTCTATTTCGCATTTTGCAAGTGTAATCAACAGTTTTGATATTTACGATTAAGTTCTTCTAACTCGGTAGTTAAAACTTTACAATGTTTCACTAAAATTTTATGGTTATCAACAGTACAAGTTTCGGAAAAATCAGAAGTTGGGAGATTATCAGGAAGAATGTCATTAGAAGTTGTATTAATTAACTGAAAATAAGGAATACTTAGTAGTCAAATAATAAAAAAAAATGTTTGACTTTACATTTAAGGAAGGAACAGCTTCATTCTTCAAACGAAGAAATTTCGAGGTGTAATCAAACCAATGGTCCTCAAAATGATTTTTGCAAATAACCGAGTAGTCCTTGATGTTATTAATACCTACAATTAGTACAATTTAGTATTTAAAAATATGTTACATAAAATTCACGAAATAATTACCGCAATTTTCTAAGCAGTTGATCCATGCAGGTCTAATCAAAGGATTTGCTGGGATTTGGAAGAAGGGCAAATTTTTATTTTTACAAATTAAACATTTTTTTCCCATTTTAGCACGTATTTGAATTACAAATGGGAAAAAAATAACCTTTTCGACAATCAAACTTCGAAAACGTCGACTGTCATTAACTTGTTAAAGTGTCTAGTAGATGGCGCAACCGGGATTACCCATGGCCTACTTTCTCAGAACTGGTTTAGGTGAATTCGAACGACTATGTAAAGCGCTAGCGGAACAGATGAAGCTGGCTATGAATACGCCAAGCTGCAACGAATTATCAAAAGGTCTGCGTTCCACTTTAGTGCGGCAATCACAAGTGAGATGGCGCTGTCAGTTATTTGTCGCCGTTAAGACTAGGACCATTCTTGCATATAAGCTGCGGCATGAACAGTCAGTGCAACCACGAATTGCTGTCATCACAATTTGCAATAAAAAAGCAATCAGGATAATGCTCCTGGATTTGTTTATGTGATTAACCCCTAAGGGCCTAAATCTAAACTACTGCGTTCCTTAGTCCAACGGGTAAATTACGGCGTGGGGTCCTCAAGGACCCCAGCTAAAAAAATTTAAAACATATGGTAACATTTGAGTAAGTGTTTATAATGGTAAAATACCGATGGGGCGGGCCATAATTATACAGGGTGTATATGAATTCGACCGACAAACTGTAGGGTGTATTTACTGCCTAAAGATGTACCTAAATTGTTCGTATACTTATAACCAATTTCCTTTCATTAGAATTAGAACCTCTTTTGTGACTTTTCTTTTAATCTAACATTGAAATCGTCGAATGAAATTTTACTCAAATATCGAACTATACTAATTAATTAATGACATTAGGTACATATGAAACATGACATTTAATTAATCAGACTATCGGTGGAAATAAAATATTCACGTTTGGAGATTTGAATGCGTGTAATGTGTAGGAACACTAATTTTTAATGGTTTTTGGAAGTCCAGAATTCTTTAAAGAAGATAGCTAGGCCATAGCTGATAATAATAGTTATTTATGCACTTAGAGCAAAAAATGATGCATTAGGCGTGAGTTCGAAAGTTTCGGGCTGAGCGAAGCGAGGTCCGAAAAAACTCGAACGAACGCCTAATGCATTTTTCGCTCGTGTTGCATACAAAATTTTTCCTACGACTGTAAAATTTTCGAAAATAGGTTTAAACTGGTGTTTTTTGCCATTTCTAAAATTTCCAGCGACGTGCAAATTTTTACATCAGAATTGGATATTTTATGGCCCATTTCTTATTTTTCTTGACACTTAAACACCGACAATACACAAAATAAAGCACAAGTAACTTTAAATCGCAAAAAAAGGTTTAAATCAAATTCACAGTTACAGCTGTCAACTTTGACGTTTTCAAATAGCTGACCACTAGCCGACTTAGGTATATAATCATGAAAGCTTATATAAAATTTATGTATGTTGCTATGTATTACGATTCACGATTATATACTTACATATGACGGCTGCCGCGATGAACTGATTCAAAACAATCAATTTTTGACGTACGTCAACAAGGCGGAAAGCTTGACTTTAGAAGCAGTCGTAGGAAAATGTTATTCTTAATATTCAAGCTAATGGATTTCCTCAATTTTTATTTTATTTAATAAAATAAATCTTGAAAATTTTATAGTGTTTTTTCGAAGTGTTTTGACCTGTGCAGAGTTTATCTTGCAGATAAGGATCAAAGTTGTTTAATCTTTTAGGCTATATTTAGTGAGAGAAATATGCACCCAAAGTTTGTCGGTCGAATTCGTATACACCCTGTATATAACAGCAATGCGATAACATGAATAACCAAATAGAATGCTTGAGTAAGAAAGAAATAGATGGCCATACGAAAAAATTATTTTAGTAGGCACTAGGCATTGTTTAGTTGACAAATGTCATAAATAAAATAATCGTCAAGCCTTCTCGAATATTTGCTACTATGTTTATCTCTTTCTTACTCAAGCAATACGAGTTATTTTCTTGTTCATGTTATCTCATTGCTGTTATATACAGTGAAAATTCATGAACTGCGAACACGAGTAAATCAAGGCGAATTTACGATTGCCTAAAAATACGCCAAGACCGATGGACAGTCGGTCTAAGGTACTCTGATATTAATCCACGGGTCGTCTGCGTTGATTGTTTAAGTAATTGTTCAACGCAGACGCCTAGTGTAATTTTTTTAAATTAATTATTATATCACAGATAGAATGTATGAGGTACTGTTATTCTGTGATTAATTCAGGTGATAAATTCAGAGTTGAAAACAGGATTTTTAGAGATTAACAGTACAGTAAAAGAAGGTAGTTCTTAAAGTAAAACGCATTCTGAAGAAAGAAACAATTTCTTCCGAACAAACTAACTCAGTAAAAAAAAGATGCAAACAAAAATAAAACTATTTTTATTTCAAACAACAAAATTCAAGAAGTTTAAATTATAGCTCTTGTTCAAAGAGCCTGCCTTCTTGCACTAAACAATATCCTAAGCGATCATAGAAACGTATTAGTGCTAGTCACAAAGCAACCACTAATAGAGCGATTTCTCAAACAGTAAGCTTGAATAAAAGTTTCAGCGCCCTACAACGGGTGGGCCAGAAACTATTCCAGCAAGGCGGCAAAATTTAAATACGCCATTACTACAATATTTGGATTAATCAAGGATATACCGTCAACACCAATACAAATTTTGCATATACATAATTTGCCTTCATCAGAATCTCGATTTTAAAGTTTTGAACCGCATAAATCGGAATATGCAAAATCTTTATAGGTTCTGAAGTTTACAATAATTATGGAAAATTCAAACAAAATATTTGCGAATAACAAATATATTTTAAGTAATTCAAATAGCAATATTGTTTAATAGGGATTGTCAATCTTACAATAGTCGTCCTCAATTGCAACAATTTGCTTTGGTTCAAAATGCTTTTCACGCATTTTAAATGATTTGTCGGTGTCAGTTTGACGTATGAGTTTACTATTTACGCACTTTTCAAAAGGCGGACAGGTGACACCAGCGCCTCCTGACGGATGGGCCAATCTCTAAAAATTATTTGATTTGACAGGTGCATTCAGAAAACGCTTCTATTAGTAGGTTTTTCTATGCCGTTGGGAAACTTGTGTCTCCTACACTAAATCGGCACAATTTGAAGCAACACACCAATCACATACCGACCCATAATTAATTATAGTTTGGTTCACAACCTTGTCGAGTGGCGACACTAGCGCCCTCCGACGGGTGGGCCAGTCCCTAACAATTATTTGACAGGTGCATTTAAGAAACTCCTCTATTAGTGGTTGCTTTGTGGTGCTAGTACTCTGAACAACCCTTTTAATTTTTAAACGCAGTTATTCAAATCGTTAGTTGTAGTGAAAACGACCTTTCAGAGGAAGTTTTAGGCATATCTGTCACAGTTTCACAAAATTCCATACTTCTGAAATGGCCAACGGGAAGAATATCGCAGCTAAATCTACTAGTTCTGCAATTTATTTAAATAAATAGTCTGGATAGTCATTAGCGGTAATACAAACCTCTTTTAAATACCTGTCTTCATTGGGAACATTAGGGCTTTTGTGCTTTTGGGGAGAAACACATCCAAAGTTTCCAAAATTTGAAATAACTCCATGTAACGTTGATAACGATAAAGAACGCCTAATTTCAAATGTTGTGAAAGAATTTTGAATTTCCCGGACCGTTGGACGCTAATAATACCATTTTACAATTTGCACTGATCCGTTGCTTCGTAGTTATCGATTTTAAGATAGAAATGACAGCAGATATTATCTACTGACAAAATACGCGAACTGTCAAAGTAAAATTCTCGGCATTTGTAAATTCGACATATCGTCTGCCGTGTTCGTAGTAAGAAAAATCTCTCTGTATAATTGTGGCCCCATTGGTATATTGAAAATTAACACATATAAACCGTTCAATAGTTATTTGCCAAGTAGGTAGACATGGAATTTTGTTTTTATGTTTAATAAAACTAAAACTCCCTAGAAACTCTTTCTGACACTTTGTCAGAAGCAGCTGTTATGTACAGGAGGCTCACGAAAGTGTCTAATTTGACATTTTGAGGTTAAACATGCAATGTTGCCAGTCCTTTCATACTTTGTTTGCCACTAGGCATAATATGTATGGACATCGCCGTCTGTCAAACAAATTGTAGTACTAAAGTAAATATGCCAAAAGTCATTAAAGGTGACACAAAACTACAAATTACAAAGGCTTACAGGCATTATAAAGCTGACAGGCCCGACCTCAGTGAAACTGAAATCTTTGCTCGGCTTAGTGACTTCTGGGATGCAAGTATTTATGCATAAAACTTAATTGTTGCTTTAATTTTCGGCTTTGTACTGTTTTAGATATCTGAAAGAACTATTAGAAATATTATGGGGCGGAACAATTTTGAAATTAAACCTTTTGGCCCACGACCTAAAAATGATACATACTATTTGCAACATTACGCACTGAAGAAGTAGTTAACAATGCGAGACAAATTGTGCAAGAACAACCACACGTATCTGTTCGCCATTTAGGACAGCAATTAAATGTTTCATATTCAACATCTCATAGGATATTAAGAAGCAATTTGCATTATTTTTCTTACCGGTTGCAAGTGTATCAGGAACTGCTGCCAAACGATCCTCCGGTTAGATTGGAATTTTGTAACTGGTTTATCAATAATTTAGGAAATAACGATAATGCGTTTGAGAAAACTTTCTTTACTGATGAGGCATACTTCTATTTATCTGGCTATATTAATTCACAAAGTATGAGGATGTGGAGCGCTGAGAATCCCAATTTTTATGTTGAAGAACCGCTTCACCCACAAAAAATCGGGGTTTGGGCTGCAATTAGTAAAAGAAGAGTTATAGGTCCTATATTTTTTTAAGGTAATTGAGTGCAGTAAAACGATTAAATTTTATTTTAATAGTTCAAATTTTAGGTTTTCTAAATGCACAACCATATCATACTGAAATTTTGTCGCCGTTTTTTGAAGAGTTACGTGACAATGAATTACAAACGGGTTACGTACTTTCAATAAGATGGGGCATAAATTTACTTAAAGAGTTTTACAAAAACAGAGTTATTAGTCAAAACATGTCTACAGTGTGGCCCCCGAGGTCTTGTAACTTAACTCCCTGTGATTTTCTTCTATGGCCATATTAAAAAAAATCCATTCTTCAACTTCCACTGGACAATATTCAGCAGCTTTAACAAAGAAGTAACTAATGGAAAAAATAAAGAAATCAATAATAATGGCGTAATATTAAGATTTGAGAATAGAACGAGTTAAGGAGTTTACTTTCTTAGGAACATTAATCTCTGAAAACTTAAATTACACACAAGGAATTAAATCAAGGTTAATAAAAGCATCGAGATGTCCGGGAGCGTTAAATAGTATAATGTCCTTAAGACAAATGTCGCGAAATGCAAAACTACGACTTATAAGACTGTAATTCGACCCACAGCTACGTACGCATGTGAAACATGGACGATGAATGTGGCAGACCAAGATACGATAAGTAGGTGGGAGAGAAAAATGCGGAGAAAAATATTTGGAGGGACTCGGACGGATGATGGTTGGAGAAGACTTACAAACGAAGAGGTACAAAAGAAGTATGGAGAGCCAAATATAGTAGACTTCATTAAAGCTCGAAGGTTAAGATGGTTTGGGCATATATGGAGAATGCCAGATGGAAGAGCTACTAAGATAGTATTCGAAGGTAGAGAGAGCGCAAGAAACTAGAAGAAGAAGCGACCAACGAATAGGTGGAAGGAGGCAGTAATGGAAGACATATCAAGGAAAGGAATAGAAGACTGGAGAAATAAAATCATCAATAAGGGACAATGGAGACACATTGTTATGCAATGGGCCTAAAGTGGCTTGTAAAAGCTTTATTTATACTGAAAAAATACATAAATTGTAATATTTAAATATTTTTGTATACAATTTATAATTACAATAAAAAAACTACTTTCATTATACCATTATGCCTACTCAACAAAGTATGAAACGTATTCAGAATCAGCAATTTGTCTTTCATGAAATTTATCTTAACCAATACTAAAAGTGGCACAAAATCCAAAACCAAATCTGGCAACCACGTTTTGTACATTAACATAAAATTATCATTTTATATAAAATGAGCATAACCTAACTTTTGTTAATGACTGACAGCATATCTACAGGGTAAAATTCATCACCCTAACATGGCCTCCTATCTGGCAAATAACTATTGAACGGTTTATATATAATCATTATTAATGAACTCCCTGTCGTAAACTGAATTGTTGAGATTGGATTCTGTAATGCATAATATGATGTCGTATACAGAATTTGATGTATTCACATAAAATCAGTTGCTTTTGTCCGTAAACCCCGTACATTCTGATAATAAACCGACAGTTCTATAAAAATAAACTTATAAAATTAACAATGCAGTAAAGTTAAAGAATACAAACTAAAAAGAGACCTTACATTTTATCTATGCCTGCAAGCGACGCGATATGGAGAACTTTTGAAGTATCGGTTTTCCTAGCGTAAAATTTAGAGTTTTTAACCCATGCGTAGGCGTAGCACTTTTCCTTAGCTTTATCACGAAGTTGTTTAAACAACAACTTGTTATTTGTAGATAGATGTTCATTAACATACACTTTATATCCTTGTTCTGGAAATCCAAATTGTGAAAGAGTTACGCCCCTCTGCTTCTTAGATGCGGAAAGGAACTTTTCTTTAAATTGGCGGGATAAGAATTTCACAATGATGCTTTTAGGACGCTTATCAGTCGGGTTTATATGCGGAACTCTGTGCATCGCATCGATGTTTTCGGGATTTACTCAGTCGAGAGTATTGTTGAAGATCTTCGAATTGTTTGCTTAATTTGCCCATTGTTGTTTTTAGAATTTTGTTTTCCTGTTTTATTTTATCAATTTCCGTCATACGGGAATCAAGATTTTGAAGTTTCATTTCGAAATCGGTGATTTTGTCACTGCAAAAATGTACAGATTGCAACAATTCGGCGTGCTTTGCTGTAGCTTGATTAACAATTTCTAGCTTTCTACTTTCATAGCTTCCATTGCTGACAAAATGCTACGCGTCTCATTAAGTGGCGAATTATTCTCAAATTCGATAGTAAGTGAATTATTTGGATCCTCAAGACGGCATGGGGTACATTTCCAATAAGCACCCAATGTTTTCAAAACGCCTAGCTCTGCTATCGACGGTTCTACACATTTAGCGTGAAATCGCTTATCACACGCGGAGCACTGTATACCTGGCGATCTCTTTGTAATAATTAAAGTACAATATCCGATAACCGTTTTAAAGTCACATAGCAAATAATTAGCTTAAGCTAAGGTAAGGCAGAGCATTAGAGTGAATGTTAGTCAATAGCGCAAGGTGACTGTAAAAATACCTACTTATCATTTATAAATTAAACCCGAGGTTTTTAAAATTATTATTAAACCATTTTTCATTTTTGACCGATGGTAGAATATCCGAAGAATTCTGATTTAACAAGTCAGGCTTTGCCCTGTCTGTAACTGATCGAATTAATTTATATTACATATTTATTTATACCTTTTAAAGATATCTACGTTTTTAGAGACTACATAATATTTTACTACAGTCACCGCATGTTTGATAAACTTCGGCTTGGATTTACTAATAAGTTGTGAGACTATTAGTCAAAATTTTGCTTAGCGACTTCAGTACATTCGATGAAGTGGTACCTTTACAACTATCATGTAACAGTTACACTAGTGCACTTTAAGATTATTACCGTTCGTTATTTGAACTTATGTTTTAGACTAGACCAGTTAAAAATACACGTTAGAAAAATTTATGTAACGTATGAAATGATCAAATATAAAATTGTTGTTATGAATGTAGATAATGAGCCATTTTTAAATTCAAAACTTCACACTTTAGAGCAACAGTTATTGTTAAAAGTGAAATAACCAAGCGCCAGATTGGATGCGTTGTTATGTTAGTATGTAGAGACTAATGTGTACCTGTACATAGTTTTGAATAGAAAATCTGTTTAGCTCGCTTAGATATTGAATTCAATTAGTAGACTGACAGAAATAGTTGTATATGTCATCTATTTTTCATGTTAGCTCTCAAGCACCTCGACAGCTTTATGACTAGGGAAGAAAAAGTATCGATAAAGCAGTATGATACGTACACACAAATGTGTTTGCTTGTTCAAGACCATGAATTATATCTCCCAAAGGATCTCAAGCTTTTGCATGTTTTCAATAACAAGTACAAATTTATTGTTCAAATTCTTGTATATTCATTGATACACTACAATAACATTACAATTTGCGTCAAAACGAATAAGGGATATTTCACAAAACTACTTCAGCTACCGCAGTACAATGAAATTCACAAGGAATTATTTTGTAGATCTGGCCCACAAGCAGCAATGTTGAGGGAGTCCTCCTTCCATGGGACATGCTGCAAAAGGCACTTGACCAAATATGCATTCCGGTTTACAATCAGTTCCAAACAAAGGAAGTCCAAGAAAGGTGCACGGCTCTGAAAAGCAAATTTATCGGAATTACAAATAAAATTCGATTACATTTCGCGACAGTAGTATACTTAGAAATAATAATTATATATGTATAATCAGGTCGCAACAACTTTGGAATGACCTATTGCTATAATATCTGAAAGATGTAACCTGATACATATTCTAAGTATAAGTTTGCGAATAAGTTCATTTGTTTAAGTTTTTATTCTTGATGGTAAGAAGAAAGATAATATCGGATAAAATATGGCTTTTCATTTAGTAATACCGCCATACTAATCTCAATATCATTACATTATTAGAGCTGTGATAGCTCACCGTCCAAATCTTTGACAAACAGCCACTTGACTTAATAATTCTTTATATGCATATTCTGTATTAACACCGTTGATGTGATTATATAACTATAACTCCTACCAATTTGGGCCTTGGACACATTTATAACCACCAGCACAAGAACTACGAACATTAACATTCCTCGAATACCCATTTTGCGTATGGAATGTACATGTCGTCGAATATTGAATTCCAGTATTTATATAGGCTACTTATCTAATACAATAGATTTTGTAATAGCCCGATAACGTACAGATTATGGTCTTCCAAATAGGTGCATATTACATTTACCTAATCTTTACATATACGAGGGCCAAGCTATGATTATTGAGAATAAACCTACTAGGCCGTAAAAACAAAACATACAGTATTATTTAGAGTAACTCTTTATCTGCCATTTAAGGTTTAGTTGTTGAAGTTACGTTAGTTAGAATCCGAGTTGTTAATTTTTTAAAATGTCATTAAAGGTTGATATGACTCACACGTGCATAATTGCCGCTTGTCGCCTATTCGTCAAGATAGCGGCCCAATTAAAAATCACATGTGAGTTAACGCCCTCAAACCTCGCATGCAATTTCTCAAGGAGCAGAAAAACACGTAATTACAACCATGTTATTCTTTTGGCTAAACAAAAGCCGAACGCCTAAGTTTTAAAACAGCATTCGTAGGGCAAACGGCCCTAAAAATCCAGGCCAACAACCCGAGTTATTAGAATGTCAGCGACCGCTCCGTCTAACAAAGACGGCTTAAAACTTTCCCTTTCACGGGGTTAAGTAAGGTAAATAAAAACGAAGGTGTCAACTCAGAGAACTGGGCCAGCGCCGGAAAGAATTATCCATAAGGAGGTCAATGCAGACATGCCACGCAACAATTAAAGAAATAGCAAATAGCGCGAACAAATTAAATTACAAGTAATTTTAATAAGACTATAGGCATGCGTGGTATGTAAAGAAGCATAATTGAATAAGGAAAACGATGGGCCAGATAAAAAAAGCCGCCGTACGAAAATAAGGGCGCTAAATGCAAAAATCGATAAAATGCTTCAAATCAACCCCCGTAAGCGAAATTAGTTCATCCCACCCCAAACAAACGGACATCGAGAGAAAGCGGTGGGAGTAAAAATCCCTTTAAAAAGAGCCGCAGCCGCCAGAATAACGATCTTATCGAGCTCTGCTCTGGGATCAAAACCATCTTATCGAGCTCTGCTCTAGGATCAAAAACTTTCTTAGCTTGGGCCCTCCGGCCACTAGAGAACTCCACAAACGGCCCAAAACCTTCTGTTCGAGCTCTGCTCACAGAAGTCAGCCCCGTGACTCCTTGGGATAACTCGAGCTATGCTCGTTATTGCTAAAGGGTGTCCGGGTTGCCGCTATCTACGCCTGCCATCCTCGCTGTCCACGCCTGGAGGAGCGTCCAGCCCCACGTCGAATCGAGCCCTAGTAGCCACCGACGTCGCCGCCCGTCTCAAGCCCAGGCCTACGCTGCGCTATGCCCCCGGTCCTGCCGCCCGCTATGCATAGCCCAGGCCCATGGAGAACCTCGCCGTCTCCGCTGCATCGCTCCGCAGCACCGCGACACGCTCACGTAAGTTCTCAGAAACAAACACAGCTACTCGAATCTAGTTCGCAGGAACCAACACATGCGAGTGAAGACAGACGCCGCCGCCGTCTGCCCCTACGTCCAGCTCACTGCGAGGAGGAAGACGCCACCCAGGCCGCCTCCACGTACGCTGCTGCTCCCATGTCCAGAAGCACGCACCCTTCCACAGGCGCCGTCGCCGCCTACACCTACGTCCAGCTCACTGCGAGGAAGATGCCGCCACACAGGCCGCCTCCACGTACGCTGCCGCTCCTATGTCAGGGAGCTCGCAACACGCCAAAGACGCCACCGCCGTCTACATGTACCCCCCAACCTCCACAGAGGGGAATCGCCGCCAAGCGACGCCGCTCGCTTGCGCTACCAGCTGACGCCGTTCAGTCCCGCCGCCACTGCACCCATAGCAGAAAGCAGCCCCACACCACCTCCATGGAGGAAGCCATTCGCCGCCGCCGCAGCTGCATCCATAGCAGAAGGCCGCCCGACACCGCTTCCATAGAGGAAACCAATCATCGCCGCCGCCGCAGCATCCACGAAGGACGCTCGCCGCCGCCCCCTTGTAGCCAAAAGCTACGCAATGCCAACCTAGAGCCCACGCCTTCCAGCGGGGCCTAGCCATCGATCATCGAGGAAGAGGAGGAAATGGACAGCCGCCGCCCGAATTCGACGCCCGCCGTCCGCAAGCTCGAGGTTCGCTGCAGCAGCCCGCCCCTGGAGTGTGCTGTCGTCAGACGCGTTCTGCTCGGCCCCAAGGCGCCCCAAGCTTCAGAGAGACGCTAGCTGCTTGCGAACCAGAGAGCGCTCCGGCCCGTCGCGCATCACCCGGCTCGACGCCATCCCCAGGTCGCCCTTGAAACACCAGAAACTCCGCGCCACGAAGAGGACTTCGCCTGAGCTCGCGCTTTCAAGCACCGTCGCCCCGGCTTCGCACAGCTCCGCCGAGGACGCACCTGCCACGGCAATGACGCCTCAAGCCTCCGCCGCCGCCCCCCTTGGCCTGCCGCCGAGGTGTGTCATCCTGCCTCCAGGTCGTCCGGAACGTGGACACCGCCCCGCCCCCAAAGGGCTTCGCTAGGACGCGAGCCCTAGGTCTAAGAAGTCCTGGCCGAAGTGTTCCTGCTGCCAGGTCGAACGCCACCATCCGCTTCTCGCCCTCGGAGATGCCCTCCACCGGGCACACACACGGCGTATTTTACTTTATTGTTTTTATATATATATATTTTGGGAGTAATTATATAACATTGTACATAGTAATTGTAAATAAACGCACACTTAAAAACCAATCATGATCTTCTCCAGGAGCGCCAATAGCCGTCTTTCGTGGACATCCCTACCGTGAGCTAGCTTGGTAAATGGTCGTAAAAAGCCATTTTTAACCTTCGTCACGCCCTCGAGTGTGAGGCCAGTGTCGTATTGTGTTAATTGGCGCCCATCTAACGTGTGGCTTTCCTCTGGTGGATACCTAAGGACGAACGCACCCCACCTGGTGAAAACGAAGGACAAGAGCACTCCTGAAGATCAACAACGATAGATGACACACCGCCGTGCGAATCTATCAACAGCATCAACACCATTTCTGGAATGGTTCAACAACACCCAGTGGCGTCCAAAGCAACAAACCAGAAGAAGCTGCAGCCCAGCGACACCAACGAGCCCCAAACAAGAAGGAGCTTCACCCACAGCTACTTCAACTGCTCCTACACCTGAAGAGAAATCACATGCGGGTCGAGGACGCCGAAGGAGGGTGGATTTGATATGACTCACACGTGCATAATTGCCGCTTGTCGCCTATTCGTCAAGATAGCGGCCCAATTAAAAATCACATGTGAGTTAACGCCCTCAAACCTCGCATGCAATTTCTCAAGGAGCAGAAAAACACGTAATTACAACCATGTTATTCTTTTGGCTAAACAAAAGCCGAACGCCTAAGTTTTAAAAACAGCATTCGTAGGGCAAACGGCCCTAAAAATCCAGGCCAACAACCCGAGTTATTAGAATGTCAGCGACCGCTCCGTCTAACAAAGACGGCTTAAAACTTTCCCTTTCACGGGGTTAAGTAAGGTAAATAAAAACGAAGGTGTCAACTCAGAGAACTGGGCCAGCGCCGGAAAGAATTATCCATAAGGAGGTCAATGCAGACATGCCACGCAACAATTAAAGAAATAGCAAATAGCGCGAACAAATTAAATTACAAGTAATTTTAATAAGACTATAGGCATGCGTGGTATGTAAAGAAGCATAATTGAATAAGGAAAACGATGGGCCAGATAAAAAAAGCCGCCGTACGAAAATAAGGGCGCTAAATGCAAAAATCGATAAAATGCTTCAAATCAACCCCCGTAAGCGAAATTAGTTCATCCCACCCCAAACAAACGGACATCCGAGAGAAAGCGGTGGGAGTAAAAATCCCTTTAAAAAGAGCCGCAGCCGCCAGAATAACGATCTTATCGAGCTCTGCTCTGGGATCAAAACCATCTTATCGAGCTCTGCTCTAGGATCAAAAACTTTCTTAGCTTGGGCCCTCCGGCCACTAGAGAACTCCACAAACGGCCCAAAACCTTCTGTTCGAGCTCTGCTCACAGAAGTCAGCCCCGTGACTCCTTGGGATAACTCGAGCTATGCTCGTTATTGCTAAAGGGTGTCCGGGTTGCCGCTATCTACGCCTGCCATCCTCGCTGTCCACGCCTGGAGGAGCGTCCAGCCCCACGTCGAATCGAGCCCTAGTAGCCACCGACGTCGCCGCCCGTCTCAAGCCCAGGCCTACGCTGCGCTATGCCCCCGGTCCTGCCGCCCGCTATGCATAGCCCAGGCACCATGGAGAACCTCGCCGTCTCCGCTGCATCGCTCCGCAGCACCGCGACACGCTCACGTAAGTTCTCAGAAACAAACACAGCTACTCGAATCTAGTTCGCAGGAACCAACACATGCGAGTGAAGACAGACGCCGCCGCCGTCTGCCCCTACGTCCAGCTCACTGCGAGGAGGAAGACGCCACCCAGGCCGCCTCCACGTACGCTGCTGCTCCCATGTCCAGAAGCACGCACCCTTCCACAGGCGCCGTCGCCGCCTACACCTACGTCCAGCTCACTGCGAGGAAGATGCCGCCACACAGGCCGTCTCCACGTACGCTGCCGCTCCTATGTCAGGGAGCTCGCAACACGCCAAAGACGCCACCGCCGTCTACATGTACCCCCAACCTCCACAGAGGGGAATCGCCGCCAAGCGACGCCGCTCGCTTGCGCTACCAGCTGACGCCGTTCAGTCCCGCCGCCACTGCACCCATAGCAGAAAGCAGCCCCACACCACCTCCATGGAGGAAGCCATTCGCCGCCGCCGCAGCTGCATCCATAGCAGAAGGCCGCCCGACACCGCTTCCATAGAGGAAACCAATCATCGCCGCCGCCGCAGCATCCACGAAGGACGCTCGCCGCCGCCCCCTTGTAGCCAAAAGCTACGCAATGCCAACCTAGAGCCCACGCCTTCCAGCGGGGCCTAGCCATCGATCATCGAGGAAGAGGAGGATGGACAGCCGCCGCCCGAATTCGACGCCCGCCGTCCGCAAGCTCGAGGTTCGCTGCAGCAGCCCGCCCCTGGAGTGTGCTGTCGTCAGACGCGTTCTGCTCGGCCCCAAGGCGCCCCAAGCTTCAGAGAGACGCTAGCTGCTTGCGAACCAGAGAGCGCTCCGGCCCGTCGCGCATCACCCGGCTCGACGCCATCCCCAGGTCGCCCTTGAAACACCAGAAACTCCGCGCCACGAAGAGGACTTCGCCTGAGCTCGCGCTTTCAAGCACCGTCGCCCCGGCTTCGCACAGCTCCGCCGAGGACGCACCTGCCACGGCAATGACGCCTCAAGCCTCCGCCGCCGCCCCCCTTGGCCTGCCGCCGAGGTGTGTCATCCTGCCTCCAGGTCGTCCGGAACGTGGACACCGCCCCGCCCCCAAAGGGCCTCGCTAGGACGCGAGCCCTAGGTCTAAGAAGTCCTGGCCGAAGTGTTCCTGCTGCCAGGTCGAACGCCACCATCCGCTTCTCGCCCTCGGAGATGCCCTCCACCGGGCACACACACGGCGTATTTTACTTTATTGTTTTTATATATATATTTTTTGGGAGTAATTATATAACATTGTACATAGTAATTGTAAATAAACGCACACTTAAAAACCAATCATGATCTTCTCCAGGAGCGCCAATAGCCGTCTTTCGTGGACATCCCTACCGTGAGCTAGCTTGGTAAATGGTCGTAAAAAGCCATTTTTAACCTTCGTCACGCCCTCGAGTGTGAGGCCAGTGTCGTATTGTGTTAAGGTCAAAAAATGGAATTAACCAAATATCATTTTCGACTCATGATTTATTATGACTTTAAAAAATATTTAAGCGCTTATGGGTGCAAAGAGAATTTAGACTCAGCTATTCGCTAATACGTATCTTCTTTTGTTAGATAGATGAACAACAGACAGTTATAGCTACATGATACACTAAAAAATTTTTGCCTGACATGTTTAATTGCGTTCCAGAGAAGGAAATTACGCGACATTATGAAAATACATCGTTCCATACGGTTGCTTCAACACTGCAGATTTTGACTGGAAAAAATATTTAAAAAAATGAACACCCGCCGTGTTCCCCTGGTTTAGCAATGTGCTACTTTTGACTATTTATTGGGTTTAAAAGACATTTGCAGAGTAGGTTTTCGTCTGAGGAAGAGCTTGATACCGCAGTTCATGATTATTTGGAAAGTGTTCATAAAGAAGATGATTGGCAGCTTTTAAGCAATTAAATGAAAGAATGCTCAAATGTATTATTGCTGAAGAGAATTAATTTGAGCATATTT
Organism: Agriotes lineatus; assembly: GCA_940337035.1. Lineage (NCBI taxonomy): Eukaryota > Metazoa > Arthropoda > Insecta > Coleoptera > Elateridae > Agriotes > Agriotes lineatus. Next base: position 173,849 of record CALNHX010000007.1, read on the forward strand.
AAAATAAAATCTTAAAACATTTTAACCGTTTTCTTTATTCTCAATAATTGTAGCTTGACCCTCGTAATATTTTGGAAACATCCAACATTTGTATAAGCATAAATAAATGTACATAAATAAGCAATTATAAAGTTTATATTGTATGGTTTATCGTTCCTACAATTTTTTTTAATTTCTACCAATTTGGCTTTGACTGGAAGAAGTAAACTGAATAATATAATTAAAGATAGTAGTTTCGAAGATTGTCCTTACAAAGTTGAATAACTAGGGAGAAGCAGGGAATATAAAAATAGGGGTATAATGAACAAATCCAGGAAGTAAGGAAAGGCATGACAGCATTAAGATTAGGTACGAAAACAGTACATACTATGTGAAAACGGCAAACGAGACACCAAGAACTTTTGAAACACCGATAAAGCTACAAGAGGGATGTGTACTAAGTCTGCTGTCATTCATAATAGTTTTGGATATGTAATAACAATGCTTGGATACAGACACTATGTAAGATACTACGATCAAGAAGGGGGGGGGGGGGGAGAGACTAACGGCTACGGAACTCTTTCAAAAGATGATTTCCAGAGAACTCGTTAAATACATTCGAGCAGTTTCGAAACAAACTTTGGATGGTCGAGGATTACGTCACTGCAGACTAAGAAACAGGTGCACATATTCCAGGTACTTCGGTCGTCAAAGGCAGAGTCCTTCAGCTCCTACACTCCAACCTGCCACATAAGTCGAATATTTCAGATACGACATCCAGGGACGATCTGTAGCAACTGTTCACGCTACAATGTGCGAACTAAGGACACAGCTGACATTGGTTTTTACTACCGGCAACCCGTTGCGACCTGAGAGAATCCGGTCGAGCGTTCCAATCGTGATTCGTGGTTCACAAGACACTGATAGGCGCGTATTTGAACATCGGGGACAAGCAAAACCTGGCCGGTTCTACGTTATAAAGCGTGCGAAAGAAGAACAGTTGTCGCTTCATCGAAAAAGAAACCAATATAGTCTTAACGGATGATATCTACAGGACACAGTAGGTCCTTAGTATAACTGTGTCTGTGCAACTTCAGAACAAAAGAACTCGTATTCATTATTCTTTCAGAAAGATCCTCTTCAGGACGGGGCTCCTGTAGGAGGGCGGGATAATAATCGATTTGTTCAGAAGTTTTAAGGTGACCTGACCACTGCCTATCAATTCTTGCCGGAGTCACCGCCTTTATTTTTTGAAAATCTCCTTCTACAAGAATGCCTTACGCAACCGCTTCGACACTTCATCGGAGCAACCCTCGATGGCTATCCGAAACCAAGAAGCTTTTTGGCCCAGACGAGGTGTTTGTCGCAGCTCCAGTAGGTCCTAAGCTCAACCGCGATTTGAACGCTATCGTTGCGAACAACCTATCTGATTTCTACCCACAAATGGACGAAGGAGCACCTCCACCCAGCTTGTTTATTTTCCCACACCCGCCCCGCAGGATAATGGACGGCACTATTATGTAAGACTTCAGGCTTCCGAGCAAGATGTTACTGTATAATACTGTTTTTACAACACCCTGGGGTACGAGGGTGCCACAAGAGTTATTACGTCCGGGAAATGTCACCAAAAATCTCTAGAACAGACTAATAGCCACGGCTGAATACGTTCAGGGAGGTGGGCGTGGTTATACGAATCACGTAATTCAAAACATTGTTATAATGCAAGTTACAGAAAAAAGGGGTGCGTCTTAGCTATTACAAAAAATGGTAAGCGCCTGCAAATGGCACTGTATAACGAACTTCTACATGCACTGCCTGTCAGCAGGGTGTGTTGAAATAAACATTAGTTGTTACACAAAATAATAAACGCCTGCAAATGGCACTGCGAGCTTATTATGTATATCTCGTTCACTTAACGCCGCCACTGGAATGTCAAGTTACAGCGGAAGGTAATCACAAGCGCGGAAGACTCGAGGTCTCCTTTCGCCGCGTACTATTTTTGATTAGCGTGGAATTCTTCTAAACGCCGGCCTGGCAGCCGAAGAATGCAGACGAAGTAAATATAAACAGTACAGTACCTAAGGTTCTCCTAGGGACAGTCGAAGGGCTCCAGCTGGTAAACAGACGAGTTTCCCAAGGCTACGAAACAGGGGGGAAGGGAGCTCGAAGCGTCTGCGATGGTAATTTCCCGCAGATTTCTCTCTAAGAGTAAAAATGCACCGGGAATTAACGACAAGGCACGCCGGATCACATGTGAAAGTAACCAGGGGTTAGCGGTTATATCAAGGTGGAGAGCCTGGATTTCGACAGGACACGCACAAATAACTGTCACTCAAGGCCTTTGAACTTAGTCGCCTCACCTCTAGGAAAACAACCTTTGAAAAACACCCTCGCAAGCGCCACGCCGAAGTCAACCACTAAGGGGAAGCGCCGCTGGCCACACACCTCAAAAATTCTGCTCTGGCCGCGCGATCAATAAAGTAGTGGAGCAGGAGAGCTGTAGCTTGCTCTCTCGCACGCATGGCCGTTGTCTCAATTCTGGCCCAGAATGAAAGCCTTCTTCAACAAATTCACGACTGCCACGAAACGATAAATGAACACTTGTGCGGCGAGAGTTCAGACTGAAGCGATAACTGATGTGTGCGTTAGAAAGCCAATGTTTGTACAAAATTCGATATGCTTAAATTCAGGCGGAATAATAGGAAAAACCCATATACAAGTGAAGTCGTAATTTACGTTCGTACTAAACTAAAAATGTCCTAACAACAAGAAACCCCGAAACTTACATCACTAAAAGAGGATTCTATTAACGTATACTTTTCTCTAGGAAATCCTCGTCCACCAACAGTACCAGTAACAGAATAAAGACACCACCGACGCAGGCGGTGTAGAAGTACCACAGTACACATCAGTAACGCTACTAAGGTTGCAGCTGTTAAATTTATGCCACGAACAGAAGGCTCTTACATAATACTTCATTAAGCATGGCCAACGTCGTACGAGGTTCTCGCCATGATAATCCAAAAATTCGCAACAAATATCACGAATAGATTATATAAGAAATGGAACATATAGAGAATCCTAAACGGAAAACTAATTGATAATATAATGTAAACGCTTGAACCTAATGCATGATACTATATTAGTTTAATCTACTTCTGGGTTAAAGCAAAAATAGAAAACATTTAACTTTTTTAAGGTGCTCACCCTATATAGTGTGTTTTACTTCTGACCTTCACACCACAACAATTCTATTGTATATCACTAGCCTAACTACTGCGACCCAAAATAAAATAAATGGAGGAACTTGAAAAATCACAGTAGTCTTAGTTTTATCGAAACAAGTTATTAAGAATTCCTCAAAATCACAAAAATCGAAATCTAATTTTTTATCGAAAAAGTTGAATTATTATTACTACGATTTAATACAATAAATATTTCACTTATTACCTTCACACCCCTTTTTATAAGTTTGAAAAATTTAACTGGGGGTCAGTAGCCTTTCCCGATTAAAAGTAAATAGAAAAAATTGAAAAATCATCTTTGGTCTTGTTTTAGCGAAAAAATTATTAGGAAAAGATGCTCAATATCGCAATAATGGTCGAAATCCAGCATTTTATAGACAAATTATTGTTATTATTACGATTTAGAGAATATATGTTTCCCTTGTCACCTTTACACCCTTGTATCTTCCTTATTTATATTCTGATCGATTTTGGTTAATTAAACTACCTTGATTGTGAGCAGCCCTTTTAAATATTTTATTTGTTCCTCACTTGTAAACATCAATTTATCAAGTCACTGTATTCACCTTGAAAATGTTTCTTAACTGGCTAGCCAGTAAATTTTTTACTGGCTAGCCAGTTATATTTTACAAGCGTGCTCATAGATAAATGATAGCGTGCAAAGCCAGAGTTGCCTTCCTTAGTATGTGTCATATTGATTAATTTAGTTGCTTGTCAGTTTGACATTTTGAATAAATGGTGAATTTCGAGTTATTTACAAGTGAGGAACAAATAAAACATTCAACAATACACGCCAGGTAACAATTTTTACTGGCTCAAGGACATGACAGGCTCGCCTAACGGCTCGCCAGTCATCCCAATCCTATCGCCAGTAAAACCTGTTTTACCTGGCTTGTAATGTTAAATACTATTGTTTATGATAAAATAAAGCCTGATTTTCAGCAATTATTTTGGGTTTGCCTTAAACTTAAAAACAACCCCTTTAAGTGATAGTATAATTGAGCACAATTTCAAATCGATTAGAGTATAAATAGAAAAGGCAGAGGGGTGTAAAGGTATGAAGTGAAAGATCTATTGTACTAAATCGTAATAACAGCAATAATAATAATTTTTTGATAAAATTTTGGATTTTGACCATTTTTGTGATTCTGAGCAACTTTTCCCAATAACTTTTTTCCAGGAGTATATTGGTTTAAGGTAAAATTATTTAAACATTTTAAAAATAACTTTCTTGAAGAGTAGTATAACAGACCAAAATTTCAAATAGATCAGAAAATTAGTAAGAGAGATAAAGGGGTGTGAAGGTGAGAACTGAAATACACTGCATATTTGATTCAAAGTATATTCGGTGTCGAGCCAGGTAGACATACAGCGTGGCGCAAAATAGAGTGTTCAATATAATTTTCTTATAATAGTGCGGCTATTCAAGAAACTATAGATTTGTCGATCATAAGCATTTATTTGAACCTTGAAAATTTGTTAGATCATTACTTGAACTAATATCGATCAAATAGTTTAAGGGCTACTCATCAATAGTCAATAAACTTGTACTACGAAATAAGATTAGGCCCTTTTGGCGGAGCCAAAAGTTAATACAAACTTAAGGTTAAATGCAAATGGTTATTACTAGACACCTTTACTTTGAGAATCAGTTAAGATTAACTGAATGCAGTTGACAAAATAATACTAATTCACAGATGTCAATGTAAGTCCATCAACTATGAGGAAATTACCCACCCCGTCTAACTTTTATGCTGATCTCTGAACATAGTTATTGAGATCCACTGGAAGATACAATCCATGGTTGTAAACCAGCAAATTCAATTGTTTTTACTTATTCTACTGCTTTATAATTAACTCTGTTACAATCATAAAGCTGTTGCAGTGACTGGTATAGTTAATATAATATTGGAATTTTTCATTGTCGAAAAATTTTAGAAAATAATTAGAATCTCTTCGTGGCTGTAATTGAAGATTATTTAATAAAATGTAATGATTTACCTTAGTAGTAAAACATAAAAGTAAGTTAAAATATCGAGAGGTAACAACTTAAAAGTGTAGTAGTATTACTGGAAATACTACATTTACAACGTTACTATTTTATTCAAAGTGCTTGAAAAGTCTAAGAATTTTCTTTCTTGTAGTCCTTTCAAAACCATTAGTTGTATTAGATATCTATAAGTCCAAATGGTTCTGTAGGACAAAATCCAGATTTGCAAAATAATATCTAGTTCTATTATAATACATATAATCTCTAAGAAAACGTTCATAAATTTTATCTAGATCACCTCTTAAAGGAGAAAGGGTCATACCAAAAGCAGCAAGCAACGTTTTTCTATAAATTATAATTTATTGTTATGTAAAAAACCAAGTACATTATCTTAATCCGTAGGATTCTGCTTATGGTTCAAAATAGTCCTCGTTTCTCTGTACAATTTTGTTTTACCGTTCTGTAAGTTTAAATATCCCCTTGCCGCAAAACACCTTTCCCACTCTCCGAAGACAGTGACACAGCTGTCTAAAATTCATCCTTCGTCTCGTTACGATTTTTCACAAAACTAAAGTGATAGTAATTGAGACTGCCAGATCAGAACTGTACGGGTGCTGAAGAAGAACTTCCCATCCCATGTTTTCACGTTTTTTTCTAGGTCAAACAGATCAGTAAACGAGGTGCCTAACGCCCAAAAATTTGCGGTTAACTTAAGCTTCCAACCATCTTTGAACTGCATTGTGCCCTGTTTCAAGTGGGGTTGCTATACTACCACACGTCTGTCTTCCTTAATGGTTTCATCAACTCAGCCTATAGCCCACCCCTCTCACAAGCTAGTCAAGCAATCTTCAAGCTTGTTGCAGGTTCCTCTGTAGCAATACGTACAATTACCCAAATACCATAAGCAACATATGCGCTTATAAAGAAAAATATTGTAATAGTTATTAGTATAAGGCTTTAATATCAGATTAAAAAGGTTAAAAGAATACAGTAGGTATTAAATTACAAAGATGAATTTAAGTATTAGAAGGATATCGAAATTATTAATATGTATTTGGTAAAGAAATCAAATAGAATTTATATTCAATTGAATGATGCTACGAGGGCGGGATGATAATTAGTTAGCCTCCATATATTTTAAATACATGAATGTAAATGTATATTCAAAAATATCAACTTCCATCTATGTATTGGCAATACTGAAAATATAAAGTCCATCTGTGAAATAGTTTGTTGTTAGCAGCTGTTTAAAAAAAACGTGTGTTGTATTTGTTTAACAATGGAATACTGACCATCGTGCGGTTTTCTAATTGTTGCATATAAAAGTCTTAAAAGGTGGAAACATTTTTGAATAGACGAAAACTGTACTGTCTGAATGTGCTCCATTATATACGACCGAAAAAAATTGATGGTTAAATTTAATAGGGTTGCACAACCGTCCAAAGCGAGCACCACTCTGAACGCCAAAGAAGTGTCACTACAGCAAAAATGGTTACCAAAATCCACGATATGGTGTTGAAAGCCAAATGACTGAAATTGAGTGAAATAGCTAATGTAGTGAACATCTCAAAAGAGCTGGTGTGCGATATTTTAACCCACGTATTGGGCACGAAAAAGCTGTCCGCATGATGGGTGCCGCGTTTGCTTACATTTGATCAAAAACGTGTTCGAAGGCAACTTTGACAAGAGTGTCTTGACCGTTTTAAGAAGAATGCAACTGATTTTATGCATGATTTGCTCCTACTGATCCTATTTATATCAGACAAACCAAATTTAAATTAAAGCAATGAGCAGAACCTAGTTTCTCGGCCCCAGAGAAAGCAATTACCCTAAACTCAGCTGGCATGGTAACGGCATCGGTTTTTTTCTATGCAAAAGGGATTTTGATGATCGATCACCTTCCACAGGAATAAACGATAAGTAGTGAATGCTCTGTTAACGTTTTGGACCAATTGCATCAAAATATTCAACAAAAAGCGGCCAGGTGTAGCGCATAAAAATAATTTTTTACCAGGAAAATGCACGTTCTCACACTGGAGTTACTGCAATGGTAAAATCATCGAATTAAAATACGATTTGCTTCCGCATCTACCTTATTCACTCTATTTGGCTTCCTCGGACTTCGGCTTATACCCTAAGCTCAAAATTGTCCTCGTTGGATAAAAATTTTCATCTGTTGAAAAGGTCAAGGCCACTGTTGGCACCTATTTTGCAGACCTTGAGTAAAGCACCTTTTGTCATGGGATCAAAGCCTTAGAACATCGCTGGAGAAAATGTATTGAGCGTCTAAAAGGCTATTTTAAAAAAATAAAAATAATTTTGAAAACAAAACCAGTCTTTCATTGTTAGGCTAACCAATTATCATCCCGCCCTCGTATACAAGTGGAAAATTAATGACAAATACCTATTCGAGAAATATCATTCAACATAGTGCGTGTTAAATAAATATGATACAGATTATATAGAGTGTTGAACTTTAAAATATATGCTAAACAATATGACTAAAAAGATAATAATAATTATCAGTATATAAAATAATTTGGTACAAAAAACGTGTAGTACTTTTGTAAGAGGCTAAATTTATAAAATAAACGGTTTTAACAAAGTTTAATCTGTTTTTTGGAATGTAAAGGGTTGTGAATTAAACATAAAATTTGCGAGAAGAAAATAAAAAGTAAAATTTTAAAAGATTTAAAGATGTGAAAATGGCAAGGAGGAAGAAAATGGATGTGGTGGGCATGCCCTAAGTAATACAGTTATAATATACAAAAGCAATTTCTGGAATTGGATGCCGAACTAAGTTTATTGTCTATCAATTACATCATATGAATTGGATAGTAGAGAATGGTTTTCCTGGAAGTGGTTTACATCGAGTTTGTTAGCAGAGTGCGCGTCTTATGGTATGGATAGAAGGTTGTTCATCTACTGGAGCTTTAATTCGCCAAGCTTGTTATTGAAGTGACATATTGTAACTTTCATCTAGTCGAGGTTGGTGAAGGCCTTCCGTAGCTTGAGAATTTTGTAAGGAAGATGTGGAAGGCGTTTGGTGCTGATCAATTTTTTTGCAGTTTTGTTGGAGAAAGGTGGTAAGTGCCTTGTCGTGTTTGGCTGGGAAGTCTTTGCGGTTCCAGGTGTTTGGGTGAGTTCATACTGGGATTTGTCTGGACGTTGGGAGATCTCTGTGAGACTACCGGATGCGTTTGGCTTGGTAAAGGAGAGTATCGAGATCCATGGACAGCTGACAGACTACAGGTATTTATGTAAAAACTGAAAGAAAAATATAGAAAGAGCGAAGTGAGGTAATTTTAAAGAAGGGAGTACTTACTATTTGATATTTATTGAATAACAAGTAATGTAACTAGGAGATATTTGTAATTGATTTTGCACTTGCATAATTTGAAGTGATATTGACAGACGTACAAGTTGTCACGAAATAAAAGATTGAATTTTCAGGATTAAACGCAGTCTAGATTATGAGCGAATCCAACCAGTGTTTTCAGTCAAGAGTAAATGTTTTCTACCGGAGCTAGAGATTTAATAATATTGATAATTCATAATTTATAAAAAAGCAAATGAGTTACTAAAATTCAATTTAAAATAGAATTGAATGAAAATGAACTAAAGTATAATAAGTCAGACGTAATACTTAAGAATAATAAATATTGTTATAACAAAAAACTATTTACGTACATAAAGATCATTACGCCTTGGTAAAAGTTATTCAATAAGCGAGATAATAATTCGTTCAGTTTTTACATTAAACGATTAATTTGTTTTAAAATCTAGTAATCTACGTAATAGGCTCCGCAACGTGGAGATAGAACAATATATTTTAGTGGTTTAAGGAAGAAAATGAAAAAATGTTGTAAAGCAGTATGAATAAATTAAAGAATATGCGCTGTCGAGCATGGTATGTATTGATATAAGTTGTCAATTACTAGGTACTATTGCGGAAAAAATATTTCGCACGGTTTGTTTGCCTTGTGTATGTATGCTTTAATCACGTGGACTAAAGTCACCGAATTGTTAATTGTACAACTGACATTCTGCCATTAAAACTTAAAATGCCGAATCACGTTCTAAGCGAGACCGAAAAAGGCTTTGTTATCGCAAAGCTAGAAGAGAGATGGTCACTGCAACGTGTGGCCGATGAAGTTGGTTGCGGAAGAAGAACCATTTCTTAACATAACCTGAAAAAGCTAGTAATTCGATAATAACCCCAAAATGTGAAAAATGACAAGTAGTCAGATACACACTAAGCCACTGTGGATAAAACCAAGTAACTAGATTAAGTATCGTGCGAAATATTTTTTCCGCAATAGTACATAGATATACCACTATTTGGTATTGTACTAATTCTACTCATAACTCGGAAATCATGTTCGACAATATTGTCTATCAGAAATTTCAATGTAAACAACTTTGGCCCTATACTTAGTAAAAATCTTTTACCACACTTCTGTTTATACAGGGTGTTTCCAGTCTTCTCTGTATCCGTTTAAGGGGCGGTAGTATACCTGGAAAGTCGTCGATAAACTTTAAGACGCCTTGGTAAAAGTTTCTTTTAGTTTTTACATTGAACGATTAATTTGTTTTAAAATCTAGTAATCTACTACTTAATCAGCATTGTTCAATTGTTATTAAGTTTGTTTATTTGACAGGTAAAGTTGTAATCAATAACTAACCTTTACTATCACCTTTGTTTGACTAACAATTTTATAATTTTTATTTGCGCAACCAGGTGCAAGAAGCAGCAGCTGAAATTCGCCAACTAGGTTTGGGTCTTGCAAAATATAAAGGGTCGTCGGTACGCCTAGTTACACTTTGTATACAACATGGTGATAGTTCTTTGTAGTGGACTGAAAGAATTATAATCTCGCTTTCTAGATAACTTTTACTAAGGCGTTTTAAGGTTTATCGACTCTCGACTCCTTTTGAGGTGTACTATCGCCCCTTAAAAAGATACAGAGAAGACCGTAGACACCCTGTATAGATATTCTCTTTCAAACTTTTGATGACGAAAATTATATTATTGCCCCAACAAAGGCAAGCATTTTGGCGGCGGGGTTCTATTAACAATGAATAAACTATTTAGATCAAAAATTAATAAGCAATGCTAATGTTACTGCAACACAAACGATATATTTAGAAAATGCGGGATTATAATAATCAAAGTTAACTCTTCTAGAAAAAGATTTCAAATATTCCGTTACAAAAATAGAATAAGTATTGTCCAAACTGGAATAACTAGAGTCAGCAGATTTAATATTCGCCGTCTACTAGTAGAGACTGGCAAAAGTCAAAAGCTTTTACCACAACCTATTAATTAACCATATTTTATACGTTTATCACACTATCATTTTTAGCAGAAGGTTTACATTTAAAAATGTATGTACACCCAGAGATTATTGATCTTTATTGCCTGGAAATTTCGTTTAATTACTGCGCACAATTTAGTAACCTTGAAAATTGCGTTATATTACTTTAACAGGAAATAGACTATTCGCAGTAATCTTAAATGCAAGCGAAGGTCATAATTCATTGCGCACGCTATTCTTTTAATAATAACAATCACAAATAGAATCTGTATTACGAAATGTTCCGATTTAATGATACTATAAGTTTGACAGCTACGATAAGCTATAACAATGTAATAAATGATGTACTATTTATAACGTAGGTATCTTGGAGGGAAAATTAAAACAAACCTCATGACCAATTCAAGTGGTAAAATAGTGGTTAGCAGTCAATCTTAAGTAAGCTAATATAATACACACATGATCAAAATTATTTCATCCATGTTTTCACTACTGTACCTTTCAACAACATTATCACCTGAAATCGGAATTTTCAGTGTTAGTGACGGTATATTTTTAACGATTGATCAGAAATGGTATTTATTTTAAATACGTTGCGGTTTTTGAAGGTTTTGTTCCAGAGATTAAATCAATTTTAACAAAATCATAAGACAAATAATAAACATCTGTAAAGGGGTTTACACGAAACTTCCCTAGCGCAAATTAGATCAATTTGAAAATTTTTGAAAAATGTAGCCCGCTGGGGTTTGAACTCCGCCGCATCTGCGTAGGCGATTGTAACCGCATCGACTGCGCGCCTATTGAACAGAACGGTCTTATTGTTGGAATGTTTTGACTCTTATGTGACATTATCCTATCTCTGTTGAGTCCTATTTTCGGCAACTATGACTTCCATCTATTTCAAAGTTAACTCAAAAGTAACAAAACTTAATTTTTTTAAGGTACTTACCCTGTATATATTTGTTGAAATTTTCACGGTTTCATGCCAGGTACATATATAATCTGCATAGAAAATATAGTCATCTTCCAACAAATAGTTTTTGAGTTATACTGCCAACAGACAGACAGACAGACAGACAGACAGAGACAGAAAGACAGACAGACAGACAGACGGAATTGAGAAAACCTGTTTTTCGTCATCTAGAGACCCTGAAACGTAAATGTCTGATGAAATCTCGGAAAGTGATCTTTTCGCGATTACAATACTTCTTTCGTCTTTTAGACGAGGGAAGTAAAAAAGAAAAATATAAGTTTATTAATAACCAGTGTCCTCATCGGGCACTAAAGTATGCTCTTAAGTGGTTTTTCCATATCAAGAATGTTCAATGGGATTCATATCGCCACTACAACTTGTGATATGCTCTTCTTAAAGAAATTCTTCTACTGCAGATGTGCGATGGAGAGCCGGAGAGCCACATTATCGTCCATGTAAACAAAATCTTCGCTCACTGCACCCCGAAACATATGTATAACAGGAGCAAAGATGTTCTGCTTGTCTTCCTGGACCTCCCCAAACACGTATCCGTTTGGAATCGCTTATCAGACCAATTCTAGTTTCATCCACAAACAGAACCGTGTTCCAATTTTATGCCCTCGTCATCCTTTCTGGTGCCCAACGTAGTCAAGTGATTTAGTGTTGCTCAGTTAGTCTGGGCACATAAGGAGGCTTTCGAAGATGTAATTTGTTAAATTTCAATCGCCTACGAACCGTGTCTGTTGAGATATTAATTTCTTCTATTAGAATTCTCTTTGTACAGCACTACATGATAATGTGCAATTTCTTCGGACTATCAGAGCCATTTTGCGTTTTGGCTAGCTGTGGTAACTTTATTACTATCTTTTCCTGGGCTAGCTTTGACACCATCGGCTCCTCTGAATATTTATAAATTCGTGAAATTTTACTCGATGGAACCCCAATTGTTTCTGCAACTTTCCTTTGTGTACGTCCATTCTGTAAGAGGGTCACTATTCTCACACTGTGAAATCCTGTTTCATGCCATTTCGTTAAAAACACAAAAAACTACGAAAGCGACAGATTTATTTAAATTGATTATTTCCAAACTTTGGTTGCTTAGTAAAATCTCACGTCAGTGTTTTACTTTTGTGTTTTTGTTTGTTTGTTAATGGACAAACAAACAAAAATACAAAAGCATGCAGAGTACCAAGTACCCTAGACATCAACTGAATTCGTCATATGGTCGAAGTTCTACTAAGAATTTTGCCGAGACTAAGATCCAATCCTAGCAAGAGATCTTTTACATGCTACACATCACTTCCGAATGATGGCATTCTGTAAAGGTTTTCATCTGCTTAGTTTTATTTTTAAAAACCTCACCGGGATCGGGGATCAAACTCGCGCCCTTAGATCAGTAGTCAGAATGCTTAAACACTGAGCTACCGACCCTCGCTACCTTTACGCTTTTTTGTGGCGTGCTTGCAAAAAACTTCCAAATGCAGACATCCATGTCAACGAAATTTCCAAACACACGTTTGACTGGAGTGTATAATCTAAATGAAGAAGACAACGAGGGATTATTTGTTTGGATTCGAGAGAAACAGAGCAACAGCAGATCAAGTACTTGTGACAAGACAGACTCTAGAAATTTACCGAGCACAGCACAGATTTGAATCATCTGTTGATTGATTTCAGACAAGCGTACTACACAATGGTAATAAGGGTAAAGACGAACTAACGGTACCAAGAAAGATGATAAACCTGGTGAAAATTTGCCCGACAAAGAGATATCACAGTAAGTATTTGTTTTCTGTACCTCTTGTAATTCTATAGAACGCGTGGAGAATATTCCTTTTTTTTCTCCGCTATGTTATATTGTGTGCCCTGAAAAATGTCCAATACCACTGTCCGTTCAACCCTTTTCTTGGATGGTTATAGCTCATATCATATCTTCAGATTTGCTCTATAGAATTTTGTGACTTCCATGTCACTCTCAGGATAAGTAAAGTAAGTCATGTAAAATTCTACTGGATATTATAGAATTGGTTATGAGCTTTGTTTTAGTTTTCTTTAAAAGTGCGTTATAAATAATGTATAATTTAGTTAATACTTGTATAGCTTATTGAGGCTAGCAAACTTGTACATACCAAAACATATCACAACCAATTGTTATTATTAGAACAATGCCTTGTACACAATAATTATGACCTTTGTTTACGTTTAAGATTACTGCAAATAGCCGACATCCTGTTACAGTACGAGTAAAACGCAATGTTCAAGAACATTGCTAGGTTATGCGCAGCAATTGAATAAAGTTTCCAATTCGTTACAAGTTTGGTTAAAAGGTTTTGCGCTTAAGTAAATCCACGCATGTTTTTGAAGAGCAGTCTTTATCACAATATTATTAGAAACAAAGCTAGATCTCGAAGTGGCCAAATATTTAATTGCAGTAACAGTTACACATAGAGATGGAAAACTTAGTTTTTTGGACAGCTAGAATAATGATAACAAGAAGTGATAGTTCTTCATTATTATTAGGCATTTTTGTGATCCAAATATTTACTACATTCAAGTTTACTGGATAATTGTGCCTATAAGAAGTTTCTAACAGAATTTTTTTTCTACGGGCCAGACTATATATCCTAGGTTTATATGTAACTCGACATCGGATAGTATTAAGTAATGCAGTCATAGAGTATAGATGAACGATTGTTTCTTCACCTCAAATAACTTGCAAAATGAACGTTTTGTAGGTTTTGTAAGCCCTTATCTCGGCACCCATTTTCCTCACATTTACGGGGAACTTGTTATAAGAACATTTCCTGAATTGCATCCAGCCACAACTTGATATTTTTAAATTTGAAATCAAATTTTCCATGAGAATACTGAATATGCAGGGTTCTATTAACAAAAATTAAGTTATGTGCAACTTCCGGTTAAACCGGCAGTCATATTACAATAGGAACACTTACATTCTACTTAGAACAACGAATACTATTTATTACTATGAACACATTTTAAGCTTTTATGATTATTATAGCAATGAAGAATATTTCATCCATATCAAATAATATTTTATAAATATTCTAGAAATTTGCTAGTTTAATTTTTATAAATAGTATAAAATAATTGGTTTTCATAATAATTTGTAAAACTGTATTAAAAATTGTGTTAGCCTTGATTTAAACAAAATGTAATCAGAGTAGACTTGGAAACAATATTAAACAATGAAGTATCGAAGAAAAACGATTGGGGGAGGAAGCCAAGGTGTTGTTATTTTGGCTTCTCCAATAAATAGTTGTAAAATTGTGTATAATTACCCTTTTCCCAATTAAGTCAGTTTAAAAATTGATTGAATGTTCAGTGGGTATGCTATAGTGGAGTGAATTCATTTGTAGCACCTCTGCAGAAGGTTATAAAGGTGTTTTATCGTAGCATCGAGGTTAAGATTATATTTCGGTGGCTGTGTTTGGACATCCAAGCAAAGTAATTGGAGCCCCTGGAGGCTGGAGGTAGGCAGTGACCTTCGTAGAGAGCAGTGCAGCCCTAGGTGTAAGCAACGGGACAGATGGAAGCAGTTTTTTGGCGTCTCAGAGGTCGAGCTACAGGAATAGTTCTGCGGCGGCGTTCAGAGGCTGACCAACGGACAAAAAGGGGGCCAAGCATTGTAGGACTCGCTAGGAGGTTGAGTTGAGCCCTAATTCCGCTACAAATGCAATAAAGAGGTCAGAAAACTTCACCCTAAAGGACGTGTATTACTTACGACATTTGTTACCACCTAGTCATTAGCTATAATTAGGTTTGATAAGACACCCTCCATTCAATTTTTGCCAAATTGAAGTTTTGCTTTCTCTTAGCTTTGCCACTTCGCCTGCATTTTGGTATTTACCCTAAAAAAATTATTTAGTATGTTCTTTCAGATTTACAGCCATTTGTCATGGTATAAATGTATGCCACGCATTCGTTCAAAATCGATAATAAATGTGGTACTTTTATCATTAGCAACACTTTTATCCCTAGCAACGGCGATTCGTTTTACATTTGGCAATACAGAAGTGTGATGTTGGTGACACTGTAAGTCTATGTCAAACTCGAGGTTAGTAGGTTAGGTTTTGAGTCAGTTTTGACATAGATGGACGCAAAACCTAACCTGCTAACCTCGAATTTGACATAGACTTACAGTGTCACCAACAACACACTTCAGTACTGCCAAACGCATAACACCAACTGGAGCTGCTTATTGTGCTTTAATACATAGGAATGAGTTATGCTCATCTTGGTTAAAGATTGTAAAGTTTTGTGGTACCCTTAAACGAAGGGTGACAACCGTCCTGGCTAGGTCAAATCCTCGGCAGTGAAGTGTATAAGGACTAGGCGGCGAGAACAATTCACAGCTAAGCCTGGCGTTACAAACACACAAGAAATAAAACGGGCTCGAAACTACGAAGCCAGAGCAAAAGTACTAAAAGGTTGTGTTGTGTATATCAAAAAATATATGTAACAACTTTTTACTGAACAAAAACGACTTTAACGACATCGGGTCAACTCATACGAAAAGCCACGAAAAAGCTAGACTAGCGCCTACGATATCTCTCAAAATCGGGAAAGTAACTCACATAGGACCGCTGCCCAACCCGTAACAAGAAGTGCCAACTAGACTCAGTGAAGCGAGGGGGGTCCAACATGAGATAACACAAGGGCAACGGCCTAATGAACAGTACACAGGTTTAAATTAATTGAGAGCCAGCCAATTCCATCAAGATGAACGAGAATGCAAAGGTAAGCACGCTGAAGGACCGGAAAGCAAATGAGCCTACCTTTCAATTTTACACTTGGAAAAAACCTAAAAGCTAAACGGAGTATGGTATGTGTGCAGCCTTGTGACTACCGGAACCGGCGACTGGTGCGTTCGAACCTACCATTGACGATCGCAACTTCGTCCAGGGTCTGCTTTACATCAATCTTACACTAAAGACTGCTTAACCTGAAAATCGGCATGCAATACACACAAAAATACAATAGTAGCTTTTCACCTAATAGGTCTATTGTTCTGACACAAAAATATAGTTCTGTACAGTCGTTAATACACAAAATAGGGTTGCTGGCATGAATTACATGGAATATGATTACTGGCTTTAATTATTACGCATTAATGAGTGCGTGAGAAATAATGACTGCCATCCAATAGTGCACAAATAGGGTCGCTAGCGTTAATTAGTGCGCGTAATGAGATAGCTGCCATTACATAGTACACAAAGTGCGATTGCCTACGTTAGTACAAAATATGAGTATTGGCATTAATGAGTGCGTGAGAAATGATTACTGCATCGAATAGTACACACAATACCCTTTTAGCTTTACGTGCGGCAGGAACGGGTCCAGTTCGCGGCACGGCGATGTCACAAAGCGTCACAGCACTCACACGCGGCAACAAAGGGGCGACATTGCCCGCATGAGAAAGGTGATCAGGGGCACGCTCTCAATTGGTTTGGATCCCACACAGTAGTGGTAATTTGCCTGCACGGCGACGATAAACTGAAAGAGTTTGGCCATAAGCAAAACGGGGCCTCAACAACACACACCTTGCACGCTTCACGACGTAGAACACGCTCGACAAACACGCCACATAACGGAATGCATTCGGTAGGAGGCCGCCCTCGCGACCGAAGTCGCCGAGGCAGCTAGAAGCCACACTCCAGGAACCGCGTGCAGTATCTGTACGAGGTCCCACACCAATTGGCAACAACTAACTCCCAAAAACTGAATCACGCCACGCAGCCGAAAGGCAAAATTGGAAGGGCGATTGCTGCAACGCAAAGTGAAATCGAGCGAAAGCCATTCATACGCTCTCTTTCGCACTCACAGACTCGCGTTTTAAATTCAATTCAGAAAGCATGCTGGTATGCTAGCTCACCACAGCTGCAAAGCGATAACAAACACACGTGTTCAGCAACAGCCCGGAACGAGGGCACAGCTGCGTGACGGCCTGAAGCCAATAATGCCTGCTTAAAACTTGATTCATTTAAATTGAAGCGGACAAATATAAAAATCCTATACACACACGGGGTCGTAATTTAGAAAGTAGGCAAATAACTCGTACATACGTATAATCTAAAAATCTGGGTCACAATGTAAACGCCCAGCAAGATGCATTATTCAAACAAAGAAAAACTATGTTGAATATGACCATGGGAGCTAAATTTGGAAAAAAAGCACATACAAATAACTGATTTTAAAATGTTAACAATGTGACCCACCCGCAAAAAGATTTACCAGCGGAAACTCTTATTGGAGACAGCTATCGCTGGACAAGGAAAACTAAAGGTTTATCTTATATCGATCGTGATAAATCCCAAAGGCATTTGTACTTAAACATCGCATTATAGCGTAGGAAAAGTACGCCTAATACAAATACAAAAACTCCTTTGTTACGTAGGCTAGAATGATGCATGCGCTAGTATTCACAGCTAATGCAATTAACTGGACTAAATCCAGCGCAGCACGATGAGTTAATGGAACGCTCATTGAAGCCATCGCAGGCGAATCTTCAGCTCTCTGCCACTGCCTGTTGAATTGGAAATGCTGCATCTCGCGAATTAAATTAACAATTAATAGTAGTAGTAGTATTTTCGAGGAGACTCATGTCTAGCAGGTAGGCCTTCATAGGTTTTTTTGCCAACTCCGTGGACAAGGTCTAGGCATGCAGAGTACCAGGTACCTTAGTCCTACTTAGAAGTTTGCCGAGACTAAGAAGTTCCAACCTTAACAAGGGATCTTTTACATGCTACACATTTTAGTAACATGGGACCCACGGCTTTACATCACTTTCGAATGATGGCATTCTGTTAGAGGCTTTCATCCCCATTTTTAATTTTTTAAAAGAATTAATTAACACCCAAACCTTAAGCAAGAACATATGCTCACCGCACGTTAGATAACGGACCAAAGAACACGTGCCGCTTGAATTTTATAGCTTGCACATTAGTACGGAAGGCGTAGGTAACGGTTCAATTGTTATTAAAAATCTTCCAAACTGGATGTTCTCAGAAGTAATCGTGGGAGTCAAATTCCATAACGCCACCAACTGAAATCACTTCACGGCCTGCCTCGAGGTGCCAATCCGTCAAAGTCCAACTCAGAGTGACGTTAGCTCTACGCCACCAAAATTGCGTAAAACAAATGAAATTACTCAGAGAAAAGGAGCAGGTTTATTTGCCTGACAATGAGAAAATAATATTCTAACGTCGAAATTAAAAAAGGCTGTAACAGTTTTTTTGTCACAACCAACGTTCTATCAATTTAATTTGGCTCTTGTACCTGTGAATCTCAAAATAAAGTAGTATACGATTTGTAATGTTAGCTACTAATTAGTATTACATTATACTATAATTACACTTTTTGGTTCAGTCAAAAAAATGTTGCTTGGCTATAGGATCGAAATACAAGGTAAGTGAACGTATTAATATCGTTTGCGACTCTATAATTTTGAGTCAAATTGTAGAGCTTTTAGTTTAGATAAACATGACCTAAATTTTATTTTAATCACTTCTCTATTGTAGTTTAATGCAAATAAAACGTTTCCATGTCAGACGAGAGAATGATGCCATCCAGAAATGTTACATGCTTTCTTGGACGTTGAAATCCAGCTATTTCCAATATATAAAAAATTGCACCTGATATTAGTTAGCATGACGAGCGCGGATCATGCTATAAAAGTTGATCCAACATTAAATAACTGCCTTTTCTTATTAACTCAAATGTGCTATTGGCCCCATCATACATTATATTTTGTATCTGAATAGCATGATGATCTCTTTATGACCTGGTATGTATATAATTTACGAATAGCGTTATAGATCGCTCTATGCCTTAAATTTAGTACGGGAAGGATAGGAAAATGCAATTCTTATGGGAGTTTGCTGGCTAACGTTGTCACTTCTTGGCAGCAACCGAATGTCTGAGATAGCTATTACTAGTTCTTAAGTTCCCCGAAATACAAAAGCGGGATTTATGTATGATTGATAGGTGCGTATTTATTTCCAACGAGAGTTCTGCTGAAATGTGACAAAGTCGTTTTGCATAAGAGACTGTACTGAATTTGAAGTATGAAGTAACTAACAAAACTATTAAAGGGAAATTTAACTTCTTCACAATTCTACTATTTTTGCTAAACGTTACTCTTCTATAACTGATATGCTATGAAAACTCACTACGAGTGGAGTTTGGAATGACATTACTAGGCCACGCGGAACATTCTTGGTTTACATCCGCTAGTCTAATTATCTAGAAAAACCATTCGATATCTTTTGGGAGTTCAACATCATTAATGTTATAACGATAACCCACCGCTAAGCGATTTGTGCAGCATTTTATGCCATGTAGCAAATATTTTCTTTAAATTTATTGAAGCACTGTAATTTCAATGTTTTTCTTGGTTCGTCTAAAAGACGAAGGAAATATTGTATTCGCAAAAAATCACCTTCCGAGATTTCTTCAGATTTTCACGTTTCAGGGTCCATAGAGGACGAAAAACAGGTTTTCTGAATTCCGTCTGTCGGTCTGTTTGTCTAACTGACTGTCTGTCTGTCTATCTGTCTGCATATTGCCGGCATGACAAGAAATATTTGTTGGAAGAAAGCGATATTTTGCATGCGGATTATATGCCTTTCTGGCATAAAACCGAGAAAATTTCTTAAAATGTATACAGGGTGAGCACCTTAAAAAATAGTTTAGCGTGTTTTTACTTTAATTGAAGACTTATTACTTAAGTGAAAATAATAGTTTGCACATAGCTCAGGCTTTTGCCCAATACGAAAGAGGGAATATTTTGGATCCAACTTATACAGAGTGGGCACATTAAAAAAGTAAAATGTTGTTTATTTTTGATTTAACTGAGAAATATATATAATTGATAATTTGCACATACCTCAGGCTCTATTTTCTCTTGCAGAAAATGTGACCCAATAAACACAGGTAAATGTAAAAGATTAAAAAGGGGGTCAGCAATAAATGCGCTGTATTTAAGGCAGCCGCATTTCACCGATGCGAGAGGTCTTCGGTGGCCGAGTACAGCGAACGGGCGATTTACTGGCGGTCTACCTCCAATCGTTGAAACCGCATTTGCAGGCTCGTTCGGAGGTGCTGAAGTTCGAATCCCACCGCCGGCAATGCTTTTATTTGAAAGTTGATGTAAATCGCATTACCAATATTTTTATTACTTCAGTATTAGTAGTGTAGCTAGACGGGTTCTGGGACACTTCCGGTGGTTTGAAACTTGGCTAAGTGTCACGTGGCGGCCTCTGGTTTGAAACTTGGCTAAGTCTAGTCGAAGGTCACGGGCCTAGCCGAGGTCAAGGTCACAGGCCTAGCCGGTGGGCGTGGCCTAGTCGGGGTTATTGACCTCGATCACTTCCGGGAATTTTTTGGGTTAAAAGTGTAGTTTTTGAAATTTTCCCACGCTCGAGCGTCTGGGATGCAGACATGTCTATTCATGCAGGATGTTATCAGTAAATAGAACAATGAAAAATTTTCTCAGGCTCGACCGGATGTGAGTCATCGTCTGAGTACGCAGACATGTCTATTCTTGCAGGATGTTGTTGAACAATGGCATCCCTTGTTTTAAAATCAGCACGAAATTCGAGAACAATGAAGCCATTGTTGTCTAGAGATTAAAATGTGCAAAGCTGGTAAATTGAACAATGACATCCATTGTTTTAAAATCAGCACGATAATTGGACAATGAAGCCATTGTTGTCTGGAGAAATTTTTGCTGACCGCCATTATCAGATAAACAAGCTTCAGACATGTCCAGACATGTTTGAGAAATCTGCAAAGCTGTTAAAAATTGAACAAAGGAACCCATTGTTTGAGGAAAAATCTGCACGACTGCTAAATTGAATGCTGCCTTTATCTGAATTTTTTTGCTGACGCAGGCCTCCATTATCAGCTGCGACGATGAATAAATAGAGCGGCTCGGCTGTCTGCAATAGTTAGTATTACAACTGCACGCGCGCGAACATGTCTGCGACAGACAGCGTTACCGAATTAAGTTCGAACTCAATAAAAACCATCAGAGACGCGATAGCGATTGTAAAATATAGTGATGAGGCTGAGACATTGATTAAACATGTAAATAAAACCATTTTAATTGTTAGTAGATTTATACGTAAGCATAGTTTTAAAAATGAAAATCCATTCAGGCTAGAGGCAAATTTAAGTTTGTTAAAAGGGCAACGGCAATTATTGCGAAATTTAAAAGCAAAATTAGCAAAGAAGGGAGCGGGTGTAGGGAGTGGTCAGCAGCAGCAGCAGCAAAAGAACAAGTTGATATGAGAAGATGTAGAATCTTGTTTTAACAGTAGAATAAGAACAGGTATGATTGTAAATTTAGGTTATAAGGAACCACAAGAATTTCTTGCAAAAGCATACAGAAGTTTCTCAATAAAAGTGAAACAAATTATAAAAGATAAGTTAATGCTTAAAGCTAACGTAATATTTAGTGCATATTTTATAAAACCTAGTAGTGGCGAGATAGATTTAAAAACGTTTGGTACTAAAAATGAAAAAATTGATTCTGGCACCAATTTAAAAGAGTGGTATGAGACTAATGTTGAGAATAAGTTGTTGACGAAATTAGAAGATTTTCAAGAACGTGATTCAGGTTGGAGTTTGCTCGAGATATTACATTTAAAAGTAAATTTAAATCATGACACACCATTAACAGTAGGTAAATATATTGAGTTACCTAAAGATATTAAAAATAAAAAGGCCGTGATTAACGTAAAAAATGATGACGAATATTGTTTTTTGTGGTCTGTAGTTTCTGCATTACGTCCTGCAAATGGGAATTCCGCTAGAATATCTTCATATCCACATTTCAGTGAAGTTTTAAAGTACTCGGGACTAGAATTTCCAATGAAATTAAAAGATATATCAAAATTTGAAACAATGAATGATTTACGTATAAATGTATATGCGCTAGAAAGAAAAAACAAATTTGGTAAAAATTCAGTATTGCCCATATATATTAGTAAAAATACTCAAATTAATAAAGATGCTATACATTTACTAATGATATCCAACGATGAGGGGCAGTTCCATTTCTGTTGGATAAGAAACTTATCGAGATTGGTTACAGCTCAAATGCATAAGAGAAAATCTCAAACTTTAGTATGCGATACGTGTTTAAATCATTTCGTAACTAAAGAATCACATTTAAGACATATTAGAAATTGTAATAGTGTAAATGAAACCAAAATTAAAATGCCCGAAGAAGGTACAAAAATAGAATTTAAAGACTATAAATACCAGGAAAAAGTACCATTTTCAATATACGCGGACGTGGAGTGTGTTTTAGAAAAAGAACAGAACGTTGCAGGGGTTTATCAAAAACATGTTCCATTTAGTGTTGCATATTATTTAAAATGTTCATATGACGATAGTTTATCTCGATTTAATATATATCGTGGTGCTGACTGTATGGAATGGCTTGTAAAAGAATTACAATCTATAGCATATCAAGTAAATAATATATTGTCAACTATAGAGCCTATGGATATTAGCCAGCAGGAAAACGATTCATTTCAAAAATCGGTATGCTGTTACATTTGTAAAGAACCTTTCACCGATAAAGACGTGCGTGTACGTGATCACAATCATCAGACAGGTGAGTATAGAGGTAGTGCTCATCAACACTGTAATCTTAACTATAAAGATGCACATTATATTCCCGTTCTCTTTCATAATCTCAGCGGTTATGACGCTCATTTTATTATAAAACCATTGGCAAAACTGATTATGGGAGATATTAAATTGTTGCCTATAAATAAGGAAAAATTTATATCATTTACAAAACACGTGGATGGTACAAATATTGATTTCAGATTTTTAGACTCATTTCGATTTATGGCTAGCAGTTTAGAACAATTGTCATTAAATTTACCGAACAATTTAAAAATCATTACACGTAAATTTTGCAAGAGCCAAGAAGAATTTGAATTACTACTACGTAAGGGTATCTTTCCATATGACTACCTAGACAATTTTGAAAAGTTGAATGATAAAAGTCTTCCTGACAAAACGCAATTTTTTAGTCAGCTGCATGGAACAGCTATTTCAGATGAAAATTATGAACATGCACTGCGTGTTTGGAACACATTTAATATGCAAACTCTAGGTCAGTATGCTGATATGTACCTTACAGTTGATGTTCTACTTTTAGCTGATGTGTTTGAGAATTTTAGAGAGAATTGTATGAAAACGTATGGATTAGATGCTCTACATTTTTACACAGCACCAGGATTGGCATTTCAGGCAATGTTAAAAACTACTAAAGTTAAACTTGAGCTGTTGACAGATGTAGATCAACTGTTGTTCATAGAGAGGGGTATTAGAGGAGGGTTAGCACAGTGTTCGAATCGATACGCTAAAGCTAATAATCGATATATGGGTGAAAAATTCGTAGAAGCCGATCTTGAATCGTATATCCTATATTTAGATATTAATAACATGTACGGAGCCGGGATGTCTGAATATCTACCGTATGGAGGGTTTGAATGGGTAAATGATTTAGATATTCCTAAAATTGATCATTTAAATACTCCGGCAGATTCTGAAACAGGCTATATTTATGAAGTCGATTTAGAATATCCTCAAAATTTATTTGAACTTCACAAAGATTTGCCTCTATGTCCTGACCATTATACACCACCAACATCCAAGCAATCAAAATTGACAACCACTTTATTTAAAAAGAAAACTACGTAATACATTACCGCAATCTGCAGCAAGCTGTAAGTTTAGGGCTAAAAATTGCAAAAATTCACAGAATATTAAATTTAAGCAATCAGCTTGGCTTAAACCATACATAGATTTAAATACAAAATTAAGACAAGCCGCCAAAAATAATTTTGAAAAGGATTTTTATAAACTTATGAATAACGCTGTATTTGGCAAAACTATGGAAAATGTTAGAAAATACAAAACAATAAAGTTAATTTCTAAATGGGAAGGTAGGTACGGAGCCAGTGCATACATATCAAAACCAAATTTTCACAGCTGTACTATTTTAGATAAAGACTTGGTACTTATAGAATTAAATCAGTTGGAAATCGTTTTTAATAAGCCAATATTCGTTGGATTTTCAATCCTAGATATTTCAAAAATTTTAATATACGATTTTCATTACAATTATATTAAACAGAAGATGGGTAATCAAGCAAAACTGCTGTACACAGACACTGATAGTCTCATATATCACTTTACCCTTCCAAATATATACGATTTTATACGGGAAGATATTCACAAATTTGATACAAGCGATTATCCTTCGAACAATCCATATAACCTTCCACAAGTTAATAAAAAAGTAATAGGTCTAATAAAAGACGAAATGAGTGGTAAAATAATTACCGAATTTGTTGGTCTACGTGCAAAATTGTATGCTTTCAAAACATTAGAGGATGCTGAGAATGGAGAATTTAAAATTTCAAAGAAAGCTAAAGGTATTACCAGAGCTGCTTTGAATAGAATTACATTTGAGGATTACAAAGACTGCCTGTTTAATAACGAAACAGTATTTTGCGATCAGAGAACAATTAGATCAAAAACCCACAACGTATTTTCTTTAAAACAAAGAAAAAAAGCTTTAGATCCACATGATGACAAAAGAATAGTCAACTGTATGTATACTGACACTTTGCCTTGGGGTTACTGTCCACCAACCACATTATAAACACCAGCTCTTTCTAAGATATCTCAGTCTGCAAAATGTCACCGTCAAATTCAAATATACTGTGGTTGAACAAAGATTTGTATGTTAAAAATAAAGAAATCTATAATTTCCATTTACGTAATGCTCTTGGACGTAACGACTTGCAAACATTGAAGTTTATATTACACAAAATTGGTATTGCTATACCGAGCAAAACTCTTATTTGGGCTACGCACTTTAAAAGTGTTGAAACCGCTATCGTAAATGAAATTTTAAAAACTATGTTAGCTGCCTTTGATGTTATTAGAGAAATTATTAACGAAGTAAGAAGAGGAGAGTTGAAAATTAATACTGAAACAGATCTTAATTTAATCCTTTCAAAATTATCGTTACAGAGCATTACTTCCTACGAGCAGCATTTTCTTATTGAAACAATATCATCTGGCTCTCGAATCGAATTTGCAACTGACGAGCAACAGCAATATCCATATTTTCTTCATGATGCTGTCTTTGAGGCTGCTTATTATGCCCACAGCAAGTTTATAGAAGACGTGTTCGAATATTTAAATACTAACCATATAACTTATATATTTCAGCCTAGCGTTGTACGTCACCACACAGATATTTTTAAATGGCTTCAGGAAAATATCAGAAAAGCTGAAAATGGTGAAGCTGTTGGTTGGAGAAGCGGTCCATGTTCCGGTCCCTGGCCTTCAACAACACCTCAAGATTATATCGATACTTACACATTGTTAAGTTCTGTTTCCCTTATGTATAAATAATATGTATATTAATTGAATAAAGCATATATTTAAGTGTACATTTATTCTCCCTCTCCTTGTCAAGTTTTGCTTTGCATATGAGATAAATACGGTGTATATATTAATGAAATAAAACACATATTAAAAATAAAATGTCTTTTATTTTAATCTTTAATAATTACATGTATAAGTTTATTACCTAACCTAATTTCTATCTTTATGGGATTTAAATCTAGAGGCAGTGTTGGTTCAGGAAGTGTAAAACTATATGTTGCTTGAAACGAAGGAGGTGGTGACGAGGGTGGTGGTGGTGGTGACACCTGTTCCAGTTCAGATTGCTGTAGTGGTGCGCACCCGTCAAAATTTTGTGTTGGGCTTACCCACCCCTGAATGTTGGCGCAATTTATACAGCTGCAGCCCTCCACCTTTGACCAGGAGTGTGGTTGTCCCATTGGAGGAGGTGGAGGAGGAGTATTTTCTTCAGTCTCACTCCAGAGTATAACCTCCTCCTCTTGCTGCCTCCACGGATCGTCAGCCCATGAGTCAAAACCCCAACTATGATTTGAGAAGCAGTCTTCGGTCATTGTTATCGTAAAACTAATATTTCTATGATTAGTATTCTTATATATAATATTCCCCCCTACCTTACACCGGCTGCAGGAAGCTATAACAGGTCTGGACAAGTCTGAACATGTCTGAACAAGTAGACAGCAGATGCGATTAATGGTTTTGATTATACCGCTTGTGCAAAATGTGAACATTTTGTATGGCACATTGAACCCGTTGTAAACTAGTTTGAATCTGTCAGTCTGTCTAACTGTCTAGCTGACTGTCTACCTGTTTACCTGTCTAGCTGTCTACCAGTCTAGCTGTCTACCTGTCTAGCTGTCTAGCTGTCTACCGCTTACATACTTGCGCCGATAATGAAAACGAATCAGTTCGACAATGTCGAGAGATAAGTTCGGTCGTCACATTCAGCACAGAAATCTACACTTTTACGATGACTGTGAATATTTTAATCTTCAGCATAAACGATTAGCCAATCTTGCGCAATCTCTATTGGAAGAGGATGCTGTCAACAAGACCCTCCTTAACAAAGAACTTAATAAGATTATTTATCGATTTTCCAAACACCAAAACTCTGCTAGTACAAATATAGAAATAGCAAATGAAATTATTGCAGACATTCAAGCTGAAATTGATCAACTCTACTTTTCTCTAAAACTAACTAAACCTCCACCTAAACCTTCTGTCTGTCTGTCTGTCTGTCTGTCTATCTGTCTGCCTGTCTGTCTGTCTGTCTGTCTGTCTGCCTACCTGTCTGTCTGTCTGTCTGTCTGCCTACCTACCTACCTGTCTGTCTGTCTGTCTGTCTGTCTGTCGATCTGTCTGCCTGTCTACCTACCTGTCTGTCTGTCTGTCTGTCTGTCTGTCTGTCTGTCTGTCTATCTGTCTGTCTGTCTGTCTGTCTGTCTATCTGTCTGTCTGTCTACCTACCTACCTGTCTGTCTGTCTGTCTGTCTGTCTGTCTGTCTGTCTGTCTATCTGTCTGTCTGTCTGTCTGTCTGTCTATCTGTCTGTCTGTCTGTCTGTCTATCTGTCTGCCTGTCTGTCTATCTGTCTGCCTGTCTGTCTGTCTGTCTGCCTACCTGTCTGTCTGTCTGTCTGTCTGTCTGTCTGCCTACCTGTCTGTCTGTCTGTCTGTCTGTCTGTCTATCTGTCTGCCTGTCTGTCTGTCTGTCTGTCTGTCTGTCTATCTGTCTGTCTGTCTGTCTGTCTATCTGTCTGTCTGTCTGCCTACCTGTCTGTCTGTCTGTCTGTCTGTCTGTCTGTCTATCTGTCTGTCTGTCTGTCTGTCTGTCTGTCTGTCTGTCTATCTGTCTGTCTATCTGTCTGTCTGCCTGTCTGTCTGTCTGTCTGTCTACCAAATTTATAGACACTGATAATGGAGGTCATTAACTACATCTGGTGTAAAGGCCCCATACATTTTAGCAACCTTGTACACTCCCAGATTTTTCCACTGACTATAATTTGAATTTCCCGCCAAAACCTAGACAGAATTTGAATTTCCCGCCAAACCTGCGCAGACTCCCGCGCAGACTTCCGCGCAGACTCCCGCGCTGACCTACGCAGAAACCTCAGACAACCGGTTTATTTTTAGCAACCTTGCACATTCCCAGACGATGACTCACATCCACAGGTCTGGACAGGAATTTTCTATAGTCTGACAAAATGTTTTTGTTTGAGATTTTCTTTTATACATACATCTGATTTTTAACCAATCTAGATAAGTTTTTATCCCGCAAAATTATACTGTCCCGCACCATTGAGTATAGCATCTTTATTAGAGTATTTTTTATTAATATATTGCAGTGATCTAATAGCTTTTACTCGGCTTTATTTAATTTAATTCTTATTCTCTGGGTTTTATTTTAAAATTTTTGCTCACAGTCTTTAGCACTGTAATAACCCTAGTTATTCGACTCTAATCGACTATTAAAATCAGATTAAGACATAAACCATACTGCCTGTCTGACTATTTGCCTGTCTACCTATCTGTTTACCTGTAAGACCTGAGCATAATTTGAATTTCCCGCCAAAAACTGAACAGAATTTAAATTTCCCGCCAAACCTGCACAGAATTTGATTTTACCGCCAAACATGCGCAAACACCCTCGCGCAGACCCTCACGCTGACCTGTGCAGAAACCCCAGACAACACGCAGAATTTAAATTTCCCGCCAAAAACCTGATCATAATTTAAATTTACCGTCAAAACCTGAGTGTAATTTAAATTTACCGCCAAAACCTGCGCAAAATTTGAATTTCCCACCAAACCATCGCGCAGACCTACGCAGAAACTTCAGACATCCGGTTTATTTTTGCAACCTTGCACATTTCTCAAACAATGGCTTCGTTGTTTAATTGCGCAGCAGACAGGTAGACAGGTTTTGACAAGTCTGGCATTTACAGACAATGACTCACATCCGGTTTATTTTTAGCAACCTTGCACATTCCCTAGACTCTCACATCCACAAGTATTGACACGTATTTTCTATAGTCTGCGCCTCCTTCTAATTTTAGCTTTATTTACACAATTTTAAATGTGATTGTTTAGTTACAAAATGTTTTTAAAAGTTTGAGATTTTCTCTTATACATCTGATTTTTAACCAATCTAGATGTTTTTCTCCAGCAAAAATGAAACTGTCCCTCACCATTGAGTATAGCATCCTTATTAATTAGAGTATTTTTTTACTAATATGTTGCAGTGATCTTTTACTTGGCTTTATTTAATTCTTATTCTCTGGGTTTTATTTTAAAATTTTGATATCTTACCTTTTTGCGCACAGTCTTTAGCATTGTAATAACCTTAGTTATTCGACTATTAAAATCAGATAAACCATGAATACCGGATATAGGACAATTGTATCTATTAAGTACTTAATAACTGCCTGTATCATGCGTTTAACAACTTTGTTAATTCAATTTTAGATTAATATTACTGTCTGTTTATATCTTCTATTCGTCAGATATCTCTGCTAGAACTATGCTCGTTGCAACCAAAAACTGGACTATTTACAAATACCGTTGTAAGAAATCGAAATTCCAATGATAAAACTACAGCACCACTCCTTTTAGGAACAATATTTTAAGCTGCTTTTTATTTTTGAAAAATGTAGTTAAAACATACAGTGCTGTGGCGTCGGATTCATACCATTCTTAAAGCCAAGGTGCTAACACAAGAACAAAGAAGGTGTTTGTTTTTGCGATATGCGGAAGTTGTCGAATCGGATAAACTGAAAAATGCTGACGATTATTTTATCGCTCCTTCTGCTGTTTGAGACTCCGCTTCCTACCAGAGTTTACTGCTGGAATGTGTATTGGCTAAAACTACATCAAACTGTTTAATCTGGAAGAGTATTTTTTACTAATATATATTGCTGTTCGATATTTGACAAGGCCCGGTTTACAAGTTTTCTGTCTGTCAGCAGTGCTTTCGAACCTATCGAATCTAAAATTTGGTAAAAGAACACAATATTAAATGGTACTGTTGCTAATATCCAAAATTTTTAACTCGAAATAACGAAATAAATAACTATCGGCTTGAGACTTTGTATTTAATAAAGTACGGGAAAAAACACATAATATTTACTTTGCTTACAAACAATGTCTCCAACACTTTTGTATTATGTTAAAGACTGTTTACTAACTGACTGTTAATAACTATCAAAATATGCGAGAGACTATCAACTACCAGATCCCAGTCACTCGTTTCAACGTTTTCAACAAATAAAACACAGGATATTTCATAAATGTCTTTATTATATACATCATATGGTATTTCTAAAATATTTGTTCACTCTACAGTTAACCCTATTTCTAATCGTCTTTAGCATAACAGGTGCCTCTTCAAAGTAGTCACAAACACTTTTAGTTTTCATTACGTCTATGCACATTTGTAACATCGTCTGGTCGTCATTATCAAACAGTAGTACGTCGGAATCGTAGCGGAATTTATTAAAATGTATTTTACCACTAATATGCGCTTGTATAATCTTATGTGATGAATCGTAGATTTTGTTATCGACCTCAATCCATACGTGAAATGTAGGTCTTGCACCGCCATAAGCCATAGTACCCCATTTCAGTTCTGGTTTTAAAGGTTTGAATTTTAGAAGTTGTTCGAATAACATCAAACTTGCCGGTAAACACACCCCGTACATATTTTCACTTATGAACTCTTGGGATATAACATCACAAATCAGACCTTGTATAGACACCATGATGACGATACTGAGACATATTTGGTTGAATTTCGATATATACTATTAGGCTACAATGGCTTCATACAATTAATCCGGTTTATTTTTTTAGCAACCTTGCACGTTTCTCAGACAAAGACAGCATTCAATTTAGCTGTTGTGCAGATTTTTCCTCAAACAATAGGTTCCTTTGTTCAATTTTTAACAGCTTTGCAAACATGTCTGGACATGTCTGAAGCTTGTTTATCTGATAATGGAGGTCAGCAAAAATTCTCCCCAGACAACAATGGCTTCATTGTCCAATTATAGTGCAGATTTCTCAAACAATGGCTTTATTGTTCAATTTTTACCAGCTTTGCACATTTTAATCTCCAGACAACAATGGCTTCATTGTTCTCGAATTTCGTGCTGATTTTAAAACAAGGGATGCCATTGTTCAACAACATCCTGCAAGAATAGACATGTCTGCGTACTCAGACGATGACTCACATCCGGTCGAGCCTGAGAAAATTTTTCATTGTTCTACTGATAACATCCTGCATGAATAGACATGTCTGCATCCCAGACGCTCGAGCGTGGGAAAATTTCAAAAACTACACTTTTAACCCAAAAAATTCCCGGAAGTGGCACGTGACCTAGGTGAGGCCCGTGACCTCGCCCGTGACCTTCGACTAGACTTAGCCAAGTTTCAAACCAGAGGCCAATGACCGAGGCCCGTGACCCCCGGCTAGACCCGTGACCTTCGACTAGACTTAGCCAAGTTTCAAACCAGAGGCCGCCACGTGACACTTAGCCAAGTTCCAAACCACCGGAAGTGCGCCAGAACCCGTGTAGGTACTCTACTGGCGCTTTTATCATCTTAGCGACGAGGTGGTTGATCCCTATCCTATCGGTGGACTGGCTGGGTTCCAGTGGTGCTGTCGTTGGAATGATTGAGAAGGTTTTTTCATTTGTGCTTTTGTGAATACTCTTGTAGATAGTAATTCTAAGGTGGGGCGGGTGGATTTTACTGGGGCAGGTAGCTTGTAGTCTAGGTTAGGCGTCGTCTTGGCGGTTTTTGCGACTGGTGTTGTTGGTGTTGAGTTGGCTTTGCTGTTAGGATGGGTATTTTTGTGTTAGGATAGTAGAGAGAGTTGACAACTTACCTCACCGGCGCTTTTATCATCTTAGCGACGAGGTGGTTGATCCCTGTCCTATCGGTAGACCAGCTAGATTTCAGCAGTGCTGTCGTTGGAGCGATCGAGAAGGCTTTTCTTTCTTTTTTTTTTTTGGTTTGTGTGTAGGTACCGTGTGTAAATACACTCTATTATTCGGCTGCTTGGCTTCGTCAGCGCGTCTGTGTGTGTTTTGGTTTGACAACGCTTAGAGGGTTTTATGTGACTGTGTGAGTCGCTTCTGTTTCAGGATTCTACCTCCTTTGCGGGCCTTCGGGATCAGTGTAGTCGTGTTGGACTGTATATCGTTCGCAGTCAGCAGCGCATTGGTCTGTACACTTGTGGGGATTTATGGCCGTCTACGAAGAACACCAGCATTTCGAGTTGAGGACTCATTGCCAGTCTTGTCCGATTTAGTTTTTTAAGTTGATCATATTTGGGGTGTTTTAGTTACACCTTTATTCTCGTTGGATCGAGTCATGACGTTGTAAGTTTAATGGGACCGCGTGTTGTAGTTGGGTTGTCATTGGATCTGCTTTGTGGATGCCGTAATTCGTACGGGATGTAGACTCTGAACTAATTGGATTATGGGATTTCTCTTTGTTGTAGAGAATTCCATTACGCCGTAGTGCAGATAGGACATCACAGTGTTCCATAATTCACTGACTCACTTCGCCTCGTTAGTTTGGTGATAGTTATACTTCTGGTGTACTCTGTTCCCTAGTATGGTTCTGTACATATTAATATGAGTATCCATTTTTTTTTATATTTAAGTTGTAAGGTGTAAAATTAGGGGAATTTTCCACCTTATCGAAGTAGAAGGGGAGTTGTTACATTCTAATTTTTGACCACTTGGAGCGTCTGATTTTATGCAAAATATAGTGCATTATTGTAGATCTCGATTCCAAGCTCTGACATCCTGAGATAGGTGGCGCTCGGGTAACAAAACAAGAAAAGTGTTTGTTTGGGGTGTTGTCTTTTGTCTTGCTGGTTTGGCGTCCATTTCGGGATGGAATTGTAAGCCTCTTATTTTGAGCCAAGAAATTGGGCTTCCTCTTGCCGTTTGTGTCTATTTGTGATGCAATTGTAGTGCTTGAAAGTCCCCATAGATCGGAATCCGCTAAATAGTGCTAGGCAATAATTTCTGATTGATCCTTGGTATGTAGTGTTGTTCGTTTAATTTCTTGTCTAATTGGAAGCTTCCTACATAGGGGACTTCGCACGGGACTTCGTACGGGGCTTTGTACTAGGTAATAGGCACCCGACTTCTTCCTTGGGGCCAGCTTTTTGACGTCTCAAATTCACTTGACAGCTCCGATTTAAATGAATCGAATCCTAGTGATGTCAAACTAGGCCACGGAACCCGTTGCTTCATGGAAAAGGTTTGATAGCTGTCACAGTGTTTCGTCGACCCAAGGTGCTGTAGAATCTATTAATAAATTTAATTAAATTGCGTTCAGTGCAACCTTTTTGCTACTCGTTGCATTTCATGTGCCTTGTTTATTAGTACTTGTGTATCAAATCTTTCTACTACTGTCAAGCTCGTTGAAAATAGTTATAGTTTAGGAATTCAGTTGAAATTCGTAATTGACTTTATGCCAGGACTTGTCCTTGCTTAGTTAGATTCGTTAACTGAGGTTGAACGTTTAAATACCCATTTATGGTATTACCGTGACTTGAACGAGTACTGTCACACGAGCGAGCGGTTTCATTTATAAGCCAATGTGGCTTCTGGTAGTGCGCTTACACAGATCTGTTTAATTAGTACAAACACCAGGTATTAAACGTGGGTAATATAGAGCTATGAATATATAAGGCTCTCTTTTGAAGTGTACAGAACACAGCGTTTAAGGACTAGTTGTCGGGAGCTAAATTTACTTCATTACTCTTGTCATTAAATTTTGATTACATTAAGTAAAAATTGAGGTCCTAATTAAAGTCTAACGTCGAATTGCCGTAATATGTGTTTATGCTAAATAACCTTTATGTTACATTTATCTGGTTTGCCCTTCTGGTATCAATCCTTATGTACAGACTGTATCAAATATGTTAGAACCGTTGTGGGTATTATATATACACAAGTGAAATCGGTCTTTTATTTGCTACTGAGTCGAATCTCTGCTTTCTTGTATAAGCAATTTAGGTTCGCCGTTACACGTTTCAACGGGGAGTATTAATACGAAGCTACAACAGCATGGCGCCCTAGGATCCTGGTAACTCAGGTAATTTGTTCTTTGGAACCCACTCCCATCTGCGACTGAGTGGTCGCGAGCGTAAACTCCCAAAGCAACCCCTATTTGGTGGCAGAGATTTATAAGCAGGTAAGAGTGCAGAGAGACATTGTGTTACAATACATTATTGGTCTTAAATTGTTGTATCGTAATAGTAGGGGGGTAACAACAAATAAACAAACAAACAAACAAACCTAGAAGAAATTTTTGACATAAACGCTTTTTGGAGAGTAGCGACACTACACTGAATGGCAAGATGTATTTTTGCCAAATTGCAAAAATCACGTTGCCATTTTCCCAAAATCTGGTGTCTAGTAGTAAAAATGTCAAAATTTTTAGGTGAGACCAGGACGACAGTACATTGGCGTACTTTACAATTTCAAATATAACATTTGATAACCATTTTGGTTGTTGGTTCTACGCCTCTGATAAATTTGACGTTAACGTAAAATATCGGCTGCCAACATGATAAAATACAAACTACTAAATGTGTGTGTCTTTCCTCATAAAAAATTAAATGACAGACGACGTCTAGATCCTCTAGGTTTTACTACTCCTATGCTTTAATGTACCACTTATTAAATATGCACTACCCGTACTTTAATAATATCCATTAAGACATTAGGTAATAAATTGACCAATAGTAGCGCGTTATCATGTTTGGTAACCATGCCTACATGCGTTGCTGATCTTTGGCAATCGAGGTGGCAAACAATTTCGAATTGTAACTTTCACATAAAATGTTTGTTGATCTATATAGGCACATGGGCCTGATATTGTGGAAAACGGCGATTATAGATATTTATGCATTAAGGGAGATATGAATGTTTTTCCCCTGAGGTTGACCGAAGGCAACCGAATGTAAAGAACATGAATATCTCCCGTGGTGCATACAATGTTTTTTTACTAGCATATTAGCAAGAATGACTAAGTCACTGCCTCCTACACTTACAAGCCATGCTGTTGGAGATTTGGCAACCATTGGCGTAACTAGGATTTTTGGCTGGGGAGGGCCAGGCCCCCCAACAAACCATCGTCAATACCTAATATGTATACCTATGACGACATGAATTTACGTACATACATAACTTTTTCGCATAAATTTATCTGCTTGTTCTTTGATGCCGTTATACGAGGGCAGTCCCGTAAATTTCTGCAGCCTAATAAAACAAAGTTTAGTAACCAAAATTTGTTTGTATTATTTTCTCAAAATATTCCCCCTTTAACTCAAAATTTAAGCATTCGGTAAAACCAATTATTTTCAAAACATAAATTCCACAATTTTTGAGTCACTTGAGAAACAAGGTTTTTGAAGCTTTCCACAGCATCTTCGGGAGTTCCAAATCGCACACCACGCATTTTATCGTTTAATGGAGGAACTAGAAAGTAATCGGAAGGTGCTAGGTCGGAACTGAATGAGGGATAACTTAGCAATTTTAACTCGAAAGTCTCTGAAAATTATTTTATTTGATGTGCGGTATGACTAGTTAGAAGCATTGTCATGGTGCAGAACGATCTCATCCCTTGGGCGCCATAAGCCGAACTTTTTGAATAACGTCTGGTAGGCATATAGTGTACCATTCTGCAGTAACGCTACGTTTATTTTTAAGCACGACAGTTGTGATAGGTCCGGATTTTGAAAAGAAACAAGCAATTATTATCAAGATTGCTTTACTTTAACTGGATTAAGATTTGTTGGAAACATCCTGACTGCAGCTTAGATTCGGATTCAAATGCATATATCTAGCTTTCGTCACCAGTTATGATGTAAACTGCTTTAGATTTACCTTCATCATATTTCTTATACTGTTCTACATGCTGTTGTGTTTCTGTGTGTCTGTTAAACTGTGTGGTATCCACCCAAGACAGACTTTTCTTACACCCTAATGAGTATGTAAAATCTTGTATATTGCAGTCATGCCAATGACCAAGGTACTCGAAATAATTCTATATGTGACTCGATTGTCCTACTGAAGCATTCTTCGCACAGCGTCTACGTTCGTATCAGTAACTGCTGAAATTTGTCCTTCGCAAAAATCGTCGCTAACTAAAACTCGTTCACATTTAAATTCATTAAACCATAAATATACGCTTGGGCACCAAAAGCAGCACGAAGTCATTTTTCTTTCAGAGATAGGGAACTTTTAAAATCATAGTAAATCATGGTTCTAAAATTTTCTCCTATTATGTTCATTTTTGATGCACAACACTTATTTCAAAACTAACTGTATAGTAACTAAATTTGAACTGTTAAATTAGAAAACAACAAACATTTGTTTATGGCAAGTTACATTTCCATGGTGCACTTGATCTATTGGTTTGCGGAAATTATGGGTGCTACCTACTCTCGTAATACTACATGTCTAAGGAGCATATCAATAAATTATTTCTCGGTTCATAAACAACATAAAGATGTATAGATTACCTCTTGCAACCCAATGAGGTTAACGGTAAAAAATATTATTTCAGGAGAAACATCACTTGATTTCCATTTGCACGTTTTTGAGCAACAATTTTTATTTTTTTTCCGTATCCCCGAAACAAATACTTTCTTGAAAACATCAATATCCTCTTAATTGTTATTGTGATATGTTTTTATTCTATCTTGGGCTAGCAACTGTGGAAATTCAAGCACCACAAAATGTTCTTTGCGGTACATAAAACACTATTAAACATAAAATTCTGGATCGTAATCTTTAAAGCTATAAACTCAACTCTTTAGGCAAGGCAAACATCTAAATACCAAGTCACCTTAAGTCTGAACTGGACGAGCCTATAATAGGCAGCTAGCTGTATGTGCCCAGGGAGTAGTTACCGATACACTCAAGTTTTCAACTCCTTTACTTACCCGCATATGAAATAATTGCAATTGTATTTTAATGTGTACATAAATTGATCCTTTATTTGTAGAAAACTTGAGAGAAACTAACAAAAATGGTGTAAATTTAACTAAAAAAAATATTCAGACGAAAGCAGTGTCTTCATAGTAATTATTAGCTAACTAATAACTTTTTTTCTTGTATATTATTATTCATTAGAGTCATCCGTCCAACATATGGTATTTATACTATAAAGTTTTTAAACCAAAAAAAGGTAATAAAACCAGAAAATTTAAGAATGTGTGAGGGTCGATAACCAACCCCTTAGTTTAAATGGGTTAATAAAAAAAGCAGATTTTTACATTTATTTAACTTCTATTTTTCTGGGGTGGGCCAGACGGCACTCTGGGGAGGGCCTGGCCCCCCTAGCCCCCCCGCTAGTTACGCCAATGTTGGCAACGCTGATCGTAGACCAATTTTTGTACTGTTTATTTATAAAAACGTCTGTTGAAATGTGGCGTGTGAGTAAATATTAATATGTTGGACTGCTCTAAGTTTGAAGAAATACATTTATTTATATTACTGTACTGTTCGTGATAAGTGAAAGTAAAATTGCTGCTAGAATTTATGGGTTTTTATTAAGTACTGGTGAGTCACCCGAACTACGTTTCGGTTCGCAAAATTGAGAGAGATTCATCAATATAAATTTAAAAAAAAAGGATGCATCGGCGGGATCGAACCCGGGGCCACCCGCGTGATAGGCCAGCACCCTACCCCAGGACCACCTCTCTTGTTTGAATAATGCGCGCACCCGAGCTAATAGAGCACGGCGTAAGGCGCTCCGCCCTGCTGCCTAGAGGTGTTAATTAAATTAAAACTTGTTCGCACTTTTTTTGAAAATAAAAACCGGCCTACGATCTAAATCTAAAAATTAGCAAACTTTTAAGCCATCGTACAACTTAATCGGTCCAGTATCTTCGGAGGAGATAGCGAACAAACATAGACGCAAACACGCAAACACGCAAACATACAGTGTGTTTCACTTTACATGGAAGCACCCCTGTATTTTCTTTGTTTTTGTACGAATCGATTTGAATTTTTTACCAGTTGTACAACTCACCAAGAGGCATCTATTCATGTCCTTGAGCGCAAATGACGTTATTAGGCTGGCCTACTACGATGAAGAACATGGGTCGTATTGTCAATATTTTGCATCGCGTTAGAGTTACAGCAAAAAGTTATTAAGAAAAGTTGTTTAGAATCAAAAGAATACCCCAGATACCGATTTTTGTTTAATAATTCGAATTTTTAATTTTTATCCATAAATTTGTCAAAGTCCCAAATTTCAACTTTGAATTTGGTATCAAATGGTGCCATGGATAAACAGAATTTTTATTATTGTTGCAAACGTCATTAGCTATTAATAATGGCTGAATTAAGTTTAACTGTAGCTGAGAAAGTAGAAATAATTAGAATTACTGGTGAAAATTCAAGATCCAATAGAGAAGTAGCTAGAATATTTAATGGAAGGCATCCAGGGCGTGCACCTATTTAACCTGGAACTGTTTAAAAAATTAATCAACTTTTTAATTTGTGTCAGGATAAATAGGTGCACGCCCTGGATGCCTTCCATTAAATATTCTAGCTACTTCTCTGTTGGATCTTGCATTTTCACCAGTAATTCTAATTATTTCTACTTTCTCAGCTACAGTTAAACGTAATTTAGCCATTATTAATAGCTAATGACGTTTTCAACAATAATAAAAATGCTGATTCTCCATGGCACTATTTGATACCAAATTCAAAGTTGAAATTTGGGACTTTGACAAATTTATGGATAAAAATTAAAAATTCGAATTATTAAACGAAAATCGGTATCTGGGGTACTCTTGTGATTCTAAACAACTTTTCTTAATAACTTTTTGCTATAACTATAACGCGACGCAAAATATTGACAATACGACCCACGTTCTTCATCGTAGTAGGCCAGGCTAATAACGTCATTAGCGCTCAAGGACATGAATAGATGCCTCTTGGTGAGTTTTACAACTGGTAAAAAATTCAAAGCGATTCGTACAAAAACAAAGAAAATACAGGGGTGCTTCCATGTAAAGTGAAACACACTGTAGGTACAAAGAGAGCACCGATTTTATGTTATAGATAGTGAGTCACCCGAACTACGTTTCGGTTCGCAAAATTGAGAGAGATTCATCAATATAAATTAAAAAAAAAAAGGATGCATCGGCGGGATCGAACCCGGGGCCACCCGCGTGATAGGCCAGCACCCTACCCCAGGACCACCTCTCTTGTTTGAATAATGCGCGCACCCGAGCTAATAGAGCACGGCGTAAGGCGCTCCGCCCTGCTGCCTAGAGGTGTTAATTAAATTAAAACTTGTTCGCACTTTTTTTGAAAATAAAAACCGGCCTACGATCTAAATCTAAAAATTAGCAAACTTTTAAGCCATCGTACAACTTAATCGGTCCAGTATCTTCGGAGGAGATAGCGAACAAACATAGACGCAAACACGCAAACACGCAAACATAGGTACAAAGAGAGCACCGATTTTATGTTATAGATAGTGAGTCACCCGAACTACGTTTCGGTTCGCAAAATTGAGAGAGATTCATCAATATAAATTTAAAAAAAAAAAGGATGCATCGGCGGGATCGAACCCGGGGCCACCCGCGTGATAGGCCAGCACCCTACCCCAGGACCACCTCTCTTGTTTGAATAATGCGCGCACCCGAGCTAATAGAGCACGGCGTAAGGCGCTCCGCCCTGCTGCCTAGAGGTGTTAATTAAATTAAAACTTGTTCGCACTTTTTTTGAAAATAAAAGCCGGCCTACGATCTAAATCTAAAAATTAGCAAACTTTTAAGCCATCGTACAACTTAATCGGTCCAGTATCTTCGGAGGAGATAGCGAACAAACATAGACGCAAACACGCAAACATAGGTACAAAGAGAGCACCGATTTTATGTTCTAGAGATTTCACTGAGGTAAGTAACAATCTAACCTCATTTTTAGGGCATTTACTGTAACGTTTAATTTTATATTTAGAATGCCACGAAGACGCTGCGTACCAACCACAACAGTACTTTACAAGAAAGTCGTATGCAAACTGTAACAACATTTTCTTTTCCAATGGACGAGATCCGAAACAACACGAGAACGTTGGACCCCAAGAAAAAGTGCTGTCGTGTATGAAATACATTTTAATGGAAAAGATATTTGAAAACGTTAGAAATGGGAGTGGGGATCTGCTGAACTGTTGCTGCATTACCCTCGATTAGCTGACAATGCTGTTCCAAGCGTATTTTCAAATTTACCAACATATTTGTAGTCGAAAGCGCTTCAAGAAAAGACAAATCCTGAATGTAGAAGAAGACAAGTATCGGAAAGACATGCACAAAAATTGAAAGTGTTTTTAAATGATGATATCAACAGTTTTTCGAAGTTTATGGAACAATTTACGTCACACAAATTTAGATGTTACTGAGCAGATACGTTTATTATGTTCAAATAAGATTATTTACAGCAGTATCACCATAGTTTTTTCAAATATGTTGTACTCTCAATTAGCAGTGGTGTATAGTAAGTTACAAACTTTAAAATAATTACAGAAATGTACTTTTATCTATGGGTTACATAGGTTAAGTTGTTTTATTTTTATAAAATAATATACTGTTACATGTTTGTATTACTTGAGTATGTAAATAAATGTCACAATTGCAGAAGCTACCTTTAGTTAATTACAGGGTAACATATGATAAAGAGTAAAACTGTGCCCTTTATGCAAATTTATTTTGAATTGGAGTATTGTAATTTAGGACCACCAACTACCAGAGATGCAATGTTGCCAAGTCTAACAGCATGGCTTGTAAGTGCAGGAGGCAGTGCTTAAGTACGTTTAAAATAAAAATATGTAAGTACAATGTATGGTTGCTAAGACGCTGCTTGTATTTGCATGGTTACCATGAGATGGAGAAAAAATAATTTGAAAAATCCCTTGGGAGTTATGAGTAAGTTTTCGTATTTTGTATCTATGGCGAAAATGAACAATATCCTGTTGCTAGTAAATAAATAATTTTTGCGGCCAAAATCGAAGATGTATGAAAAATGTTGTCAGCAATTTATGGACTGAAGATATAAAAGTAATATCACATCTTATTCAATATCTAAGTCTACATTTATAATAAAGTAAATTTTATGTCCGTGCATAGTTTTTTATAACTGGTCGTAGAATAAATGGTGTATGCAACTCACATTTAACGGCTATTAGGACACTCTTATTCATTACGACCTACGGCTAGTGTCGTAATTCTCATATTCGTGTCTTAATAGCTATCATTTAGTTAGTTAAGACAAACCATGACTTCCGGGTTGGGGGAATGTTGTCATAACCTGCGAGTGGCAGGATTTTCTTCGAATAGATTTACGATATGTCTTGAAAGAATTTGGTTATTAAAGGTATTGTTTGGCGGGGCAACTACAGCAATTTGTTTGATGGTCGACATAACTGTTTCATTAAAATATTCAACCGCGTTGTCGATATCAGATTGCGAAGATAAATTACTAGGGCAGATTGTGTTATCATTTATTTTAGTTCGGAAAACCTTCCATTTAACTGGGCCATTTATTAATTTGTGAAGTTTTGAATTGTAGTAAGGCGTATAGTTTAGATTGAATATTGCGGGTTGGTGATCAGGATCGAGTTCGGTAAGTACCGCTTGGTTTATGGTAAGATCAGATTTTTATGAACAGTAATATCAAGGATATCAGGTACCGGCAATATTTCAAAGGTGAATTCCAGAACTTATTTGGAGTCTAAAAGTCCATATAAATATATGTCCAAAATGTTACCGTTAACGAGTTATTGTTTATTTCATAATTTATGTGGCTAAACGTTTAGTCCAACGGTTACTGATCTAGTTGACATGTTCGCGTCTTTTTTTTTATTACATTTCAACATAGTTTTTAACACATTGTTTGTAACTGTCAACTGTCAGCTTATTACTGTGATACTGATGTTATTTGCTTCCTTTTTGTATCCTTATTGCCATCGTAAGTCACAAGTGATTCACAATGCCCATGTTATTTTCCAATGAAGAATATGCAGATATTCATTATGTTTACGGGCTATGTGATGGAAATGCAGCACAACAAGAATATCATAGAAGATACCCCAAACAGAAGACCTACGCGTGCAGTTTTCGTTAATTCACATCATCAGCTGAGAGAAAATGGCACTTTTAATGCAAGACATGCAGTCGGCCAAGGAGTTGTCCGTACTCCGTAGACCCATAAACGATGATAAACAGGTTCTTGATTTATTACAAGAAGAACCGTGTTTAAGTGTGCGAATAATTCCATTACGTACTGTAATATGTAGAAATCAGGCTTGGAGAATAATAAGAAGTGTTCGCTTACATCCATATAATCATCAAAGGGTTCAAGCTCTAGGTAATGATTTTGAAGATCGTTTAATATTTTGTAATTGTTTACAAAACGATCAAAACCTACTACCGCATATTTTATGGACCGTGTGAGGAAGGATAAAAGGGTGTGGCCTTACCTGTTGGCGAAAGTTGTATTAGATACTTTGCCGGCTGGTAAATATCGGCCTAATTGGGCTAACTCGCCGAGAAGGTCGGGGATCCAACTACGCTGAAAAAGAACACGAACAAAATACAAAGGAAGTGGGCGCCAGATCCTCTAAATAGCCTAATCCTTGCGTCGGACCTCCAGAAGGTATGAGATAAATAAAGCAGATCAAACAAAATAGTAACGACCAATAAATTATCACAGCTTTATTCAAATTGGAACTATAATGCATCACAATATCAAGGACTAATCGAACACGGACAGGCAAATAATCAATCAAAAGCCAACAATATACAAACAAGTCAATAACACAGCAATAAACAAATATCCAGACACAAATCAATAAACCAGCAAGAAAACACATTAAAATTGACAAAAGGCACTGCATCATTTTTCTAACTATTTCATTCGTGGGCTAAAAATAAAACAACCTACGCTGTACGCTACCGCAAATAAAGAAAATAAGTTGCTACACAAATGGCAACGCAGGTACAAAAATTCGCACGCATCCTGTGAGGCAGAGTGCGGCAAAATCAGAGCTATACGAGCAAAAAGGTTAACTACGACCCCGAATGTTAGCTTAAACTTAAATGTAACAGCGGCAAAATTTTGAAGCGCCGAAACCCGCTTTACGATTAAATGATCATACAGGAGGAGGCGGTTTCTGTCATAATGTCATCGTGCTATTTAAGACTACTCAAAAGAACGGCTTGAATAAACTCCTAACATCGTTAAAATAACAGAATGCAAAATCGCTTGACGAATAACTAATATCTGAGCACTATAATACCACGGGCGGTCCGCTAGATACAACTTATTGCCGAGTGACCTTTATAAATCTAACCTCTGCAGCTATATTTGTTAAATACAGTAGTTAATGGTGGTCTGTAAAATACAGCTAGCCTGTATTCTAGGTAAGTTTAACTGTCTTAAAATAGTTTAATAGCATAACTGAATGTTTCATTACGTTACAGGGGCCCAATTCGAAACAACATTCCTCGCATTTGCCGAGGGCCAATTGGTAAGTAAACTTAAACGTAGCACTCAATTCAATAACACGAATATCTAAGATCTCATACCACGAGCGTGGCTAATACAGCTGCCACAAAAATTTAATCTACAATTACATAAGGCTCAAGACGAATCGACAGATATGCCCTAATGCTACCTATACAATTAATTTACTATAAAAAAGCTGAATGAAATGCCTACAATTAACTAGGCGGTTAGTTCGCTAGCATAAATACACACTCCAAATCATGTTTCGTCCGATTTACACAGATGCTGCTTTCCAGGGCCGAACGCAAGCCACCAGCTTCTCCGAGGCACCTAGTGGGCCAAGGACACACGCAGCAGAAGCCGACTTCCAACAGCATAGCGAGCATCGCAGGGAGGATGGCGAACAGGCCACAGGCAGGCGATGCAAGCACCAATTGCCCCAATACACATAGCACCAATCGAGGTAAACGAACCAATTCCAACTAACAAATC
This sequence comes from Agriotes lineatus, assembly GCA_940337035.1. Taxonomy (NCBI): domain Eukaryota; kingdom Metazoa; phylum Arthropoda; class Insecta; order Coleoptera; family Elateridae; genus Agriotes; species Agriotes lineatus. Next base: position 217,873 of record CALNHX010000007.1, read on the forward strand.
ATTTCCCGGGGTGGAATAAAATGGCTAAAAATACAAATTTTCCAGACAGATTACGGCGTTCAAAATGGGAAATGGTAGACAAACACCAACTACAAACCTTAAAGGTGTAATGCAGCCATCTCGTTGAGTCAGCCGTGTGAAGAAAGAACGTCCCACCAAAGCCGTCTGAGACAAAGCGAATGCCGGTGATATCAGCACCATTCTAACAGGGGTAGCGGAGTCTCTATATCCTTCCAACAATGAAGATGGCTATCAAAGCCGTGAGACTAGGCCCCGAAAGGACGCGATTCAAACCTACACAACGCAAGACTTGCCAGGAAATGGCCGAAAAATGCTCAAAACCAGCCCAATTCGGCTTATCAAAGTTCCAAAAATTGGAAAGTTGGCCAACATACAAACCAAAGAATGCAGAATGTGCTTTGAACTGATAACGACAGTGCTATACTTTGTTTGAATTTAAAACTGATGGTAGTAAGGTTGCCTAACCATCAGATAGAAAAAATGTACTTTTAGGAAATAAATGTAAATTGCCACATCTGACTAATTATTTCAACTATTATAAGAGAAAATGACAAAATAAGCGTAACAACAGATGAAGCTTCTTTCACACGAAATGGTATGACTAATTTTCATAATTTTCATGAATGGTCTGCAGAAAATCCTCATTTAAGAAGACGCTAGAATTTTCAACATAAAATTAGTGTTATAAATGTGATAGTTCGTATTCTTAACGTTCGTCTGATTGGACCATTTGAACTGCCACTCCGTTTAAATGGTACGAATTATGAATATTTTCTACAAAACCTTTTTCCCTTATTACTGGAAGATGTGCCATTAAATATTAGACGTGCTATGTGGTATCAACACGATGGGACACCATCACATCAATCTCTTCGTGTTAGAACTTGGCTTAATGCACATTTTTCGGGAAGATGGATTGGAGTAGGAGTACCCGTAGTATGCCACCGCGTTCGTCGGACCTGACTCTATTAGATTTTTATCTTTGGGGCCATATGAAACAGATACTTTATGCAACTTAAATACACGCGCTAGAATAATTGCGCCAAAGAATACAGCAGGCTGTCGATATTATTAGGCATAACCCAGCAACCACATTAAGAACACAGCGATCTCTTCTGCGACGTGCGGCTTTGTGTATTGAACATAATGGAGATAATTTTGAACATTTCTTCTAAATAAAATAATGCAAATGTATTAAAAAAAGTATGTAATAAAATCCGTTGGACTAAAATTTTAGGCACTGTTAGGGACAGTCGAGTAAGCGAGCGTTGTCTTCTACCTTTAGCGCAAGCTGTAAATGCCCGCTTTACATGGTTTTTGCAAATTCGGCTAGAATTCTTGGAATCAACGAGTTTTAAATACCCGATTAGAGGGAGATGCTCTACAAACGCAAGCGAGCCCGGAAACTTGCAGTCACCCTTTCCATTGTTGCACGTGTTCAGCGCGAGCCACAGAAAACATCCCCTCCCCTCCCGTTCTGGCGGCGCTTATCAGCGCGAAGTGGTGTTTTTCGAGGATTGGTTCTGGGAAACCAATCCTCGAAAAACACCAAACGATTGTTATGCTTAGCAACTCCACTAATCGAGCGAGTTGGTCGCAAGGCCTTGAGTGTTGTTTGTGCGTGTCGCGTCGAAATCCTTCTTAAATGAGCCGTCGGCCGATATAACCGCTGTTGTGGATGATCAAATGGAGAGCGGTCTAATCCCTGGTTAATTTCACATGTGATCCGGCGTGCCTTGTCTTTAATCCGGTTGCATCTTTACTCCTGGAGAGGAATCTGCTGGACATCAACATCGCCGACGCCTTGAGCTCCTTCCCCCCTCCTGCTTCGTAAACTTCGAAAACTCGTCTGGTTACCAGCTGGAGCCGGAGTATAATATCTAAAATAGCTAATGTTTATTTCAACACATGATGTCGATACGCAGTGTGCGTAGAAGTTCATGATACAGTGCCATTTTCAGGCGCTTATCATTTTGTGTAATATCTAAGACACACCCCCTTTTTTGCAACTTGCATTGTAACAATTTTTTGCATTACGTGTCTAAAGAACCATAGAACCATTTGTTAAGCGTTCCCGCTGTATTTTCTTTATGTTAAATGCTGTGTTTCAGTTTAAGCAATTGTAGTGTCGACGCCCGATCGCGGTTTATGTATGATTGGTGTAAAGCGGATCCTGGACGAATGTTGTGAGTGTCAAGGTAGGTTCGAACGCTCCAGCTGCCGTCTCCAGGGAGCCCCAAAGCTACACACGTACTCCAACCCCGTTTGGCTTTCGGGTTTCTGTTAGACGTGGGCTTAATCCCGAACCCCGTGGCGCTCTATTAATTTTCAACACCCTGTTTATGTCGTCACGCTTGTTCCTACGGCGTCCCGTTCGTAGAACCACGCCCATCTCCCTGAGCGTATTCAGCCTTGGCCATTAGTCTGTCCTTAAGAATTTCAGGGCAAGTGGTGACGTTTCCCGGACGTGATAAGTCTTGTGGCACTCTGGCACCCCGAGGTGTGTCGTAAAAACAGTTTTATATCGTAACACCCATAAATTAAGAAAAAACAATAACTCGTTAACGGTAACATTTAAGACATATGTTTATATGGACTTTTCGACTCTAAACAAGTAAAGAACGTTTGTGAACTGATCTGGAGCAGAAACTTGTAGTGCTAATTTTAAGGCAAAAGTATTAGGCTTAACCCCATTAGAATTATTTCTTCGGCAACCTGAATTGGTGTTTTTACTGTTAAGACAGCCCACCAAAAGCGTGGGATGTGTATATTCAAATCTATGCCTGAGTTGATAAATCAGCAGTCAGTTGTTGGGTGTTTTGTATGCAGAAACTATTTTAATTGTTGAGTTACTCACTAGGGTGAGTTTAATTGCAGCAGCTTCAAGTTGGTGTATGTCGATTAATTCTACAGCAGTTACTGCAAGGTTACGTTTAGCGATTCTGGCTGAGCCTCCCCAACCTGTTTCCGTTTCTTTGTCTTTCCGGAAGATTTGCTATTCGGGGATCGTAAATTTCTCATTTTGAGTTAGGTGAGTTTCTGCAATACATGCAATATCAATTCCGTGCCTGGATAAGAATGAGATAAATATGGATCGCTGGGATTTTAGTCCATTTGCATTCCCAATACATCAGAGTCAATTTATGTATATTGGTTATTTGCCGCCATTTTGAAACAGGATCGAAATTAGGGCAAAAAAATTTTTTGGTATGATCGATGTAAGAAGAGATTCATTCAAGTAGGTTTTTGAAACTATTTGACGAAAATGTATCAGATGATTCTTTATTTTCATTGGATTTGATAAGATTGGAGGTGTTGGGGAGGTTGTTTCGAGTTATTTGTGAATAGGTAAGGTTGGAAGGGATATTTCCCATTAGTGATGCATTAAGATTGGTAGGTCTTATAGTAGGTGGAAAGGTTTTTTAGTAAGATTTCGGGTGTAGCTATAGCCTCTACAGTTAGCCGTATGTTCTTCGCCGCAGTGCGTAAGAAGGTTTCTCATTAACAGGTTTCTTGCAATCAGTATAATGATGTTGCCCAGTGCATTTGACAAATCGAATAGTTACATGGCGATAATGTTTCGTATGTTTAATTAGTTGACACCTGGTGCATTGGGGAGAATCTCTATACTAGAGCGGCAGGTTCAACAGATATTACGCAGTAAAGTAGTCTGTTTTACTTGAATATGTCCTTAGATTTGTCTGTGTTGTTTAATTCTACAGTAACTAGAGGTATAGGTATTTTTAAAATTAGTTAATAACCTGGTATGTCAAATTTATACCCATTCGGAGTCACGTGATAATCTAGTAATTTTACGTATGTCGATTCTTAAAAATGCAATTTTAGGGAAATAAATGACATTCCGTTTTGTAGGTTATCCTGACATATACCAATTTCTAAAACAAGGTTGCTACGGGTTTATTCTCTTATATGAAATCAAACTGAATTTACAGGTTAAAGAAAACATAACATGTCGTAAAATGTAAATATAATAAAGATATGTCAGCTGCTACATTAAAAACCTGCTGCGTATAGCAAATTTTAAGTCAATTTCTGTGCATGCATATTCTGTTATAGAACATTGCCATTTGAAGCCTATTTTCTTGCACAATCTATTTAGGGAAGAAACTGAATGTGAAAAATCTCCAGATTCTTCAACCAAGCATTTTTTAGATTTTTTATGGTTACAAATTTTTTAGCTACATACATTTTATATACAGTGTCTTGACTGCTTCGTCGACTTCCGTTTTTGCATTCTTCACTTTCTGGCTCATATTTTCGGTAAATTGTGCTCTCCGAGATATTTAACGCAAGAGAAGCACGGCGAACAGCGTTGGAGGGTGAAACTGTTGATTTACTATTATTAATATTGTACTCTTCATAAAAAAAAACGCATAATATTCAAATTAATTGTTGTGACTGCTCGTTATACCGCATGTCCGATGGTTTCTTTTAATTTCCAGTTTTCGGCTCAACAATTTTAGGTTTTATTACCCTTATCTCAATAACTTACACGAAAAATATAATCTGACAGATTAGAAACGTCAAATTTTTAAAATTAATTTTATGAATCGACATGCCTTTTTTTCAAATTTCTTCCATTTCATCTATTTTACTAAAGATGAACAGAGACAGACAAAAGTCACGTGACTCCGAATGGGTATAATTTTGACTATAGCTTTAATTATCGGAGTTCCCAGATTAGTTAGCTTTGTACGAATTTCTTCTTCGGTTATTGATATAGGGTTAGTTAGAATATTTGGGATTTCAATACGTGTAGCAGTTAACCTTTCGGTCGTCGTAGTAATTCTTTAATTTGCTGTAGTCCTCAATATTGGTGAGGTTAATTCTTAATTGAGTGCCTCTATAAGCAGTAGAGCATTCATTTTTAATGATTTTTCATGGCTTATATAATGGTTTAGTAGTGAGTGCCGTTGGGAAGAAATATTGGAGGTATCTTTGTAGAGCTAGGGGTAGTTCCACTACTCTTATTTGGTGTCATAGATTAAGAGAAGTTGGCTTCCGTTGATGGTATACTGTAGTGCTTATTTTGTGTTAAAAGTGTATCTGCGTTGAAGAAGTATCGTTTATTTATATTTTGAACATCGGGTGAAGTTAAGAGGTCGTTTATGGGGGTTTGTACTATCGCTTGATGATTCTTGGTAGATATTCCATTTCTGTTGTAGGAGATACACGGTTTACACTATTAAAACTGATGGTCGGTGGTTTTAGTAGATAGTTGTTTGATTCACTTCCATTATTTATTGACATCGTTTAAAAGGTTTGTGTTGATTTCGATCCGTAAAAGTTCGAGAATTTTAGTTTATCAAGGTTACTCACGTATCAACGGGGCCAGCAATGACCGCGCCGCAATAGGGATTCGATGGTGGCTTGCACACACACACATATGTTGCACTTTTGTATCAAAACAGTTGATGACTGACGTAGTTATCTATTAAATTAAATTATAACTAGGTTATCTCTGAAAATGAGGTCTAAAAACGATTATTATTGATCCATCGTACATAAATTATGTTTATTAAGTTATTCTTAAAATGTATAAATTTGTATAACGAAAAACCTTGAACGACACACGGCCGATACACAAATTACGGACTTGGTTCATTATAAACCTCGACTATCGCATCAGAATATAAAATTCAACAGCGAGTTATTTCCTATGTATCGGCCTAATGACGTTAATAACTTTAACATCCCTAATAATACTGAAACAATAAGAAGAAACACTTGGGCATTACATCACGAGAATTACGTCAATTTGCAAATAGAAAAACATCGCAGGCAGTGAGATTCGAATCACCTAGGAAAGCGATTTCAACGATTAGCAGCAGCCAGCGCACAACCCACCCTTTGGTCCCGTTCTGCCACGAAGGAATGTCTGCAACATGCGGCTGGATTACATACGACACGCTTATTGTTGCCCATTTTTGTCTCTTTTACACCATTTCCCCTGTATCTGCTAGGTCCCATTTTCGTCAAGGGTAAAGCTTGAGCTATGTGCAAATTATTACTTTTATTTATTCCTCAGTTAAAGCAAAAGCAAACAAAATCTTATTTTTTAGGTAACTTACCCTACTCTATTTGTATTTGTCCGAAAGTAAAGTATGATCAAATGTTAATTTCATCTAGTATGGCTATGGAATAGTTTCTAATTTATGAATGTAACTACGTTTACATTTAAATGTCAAAGTTGACATTTGATTTCTAAATGATTTGTAGTTGCATTCATAAATTAGGGACTATTCCATAGCCGTACTAGATGAAATTAATTTTTGATCATACTATTGATTCGCTTTCGTGCCAGGTAGAGCTTCCAGTACCGGGACCTTTTCGGGATTCTACAAATAAAATCGAGTCGCGGGAGTACAGCCACTGCAGGCGAAGTCCCGGAATCATGTCAACATGTGTACGAGTATACGATAGCAGAGAATTAGGAGGGGTACTCACCGGCATATTACTTATGCCTCGTGCACAATCTGCATTATTTGCATTTTACGTAGACCAGCGAGGCATTGTCTACCAGCATGGAATCCAAAAGAGCGCTTTCGGTGGCAGGAACTTTTTCTACGAAAATTCGTTCGAAATTAGATAATGGGTCCTTAAATGCCCTTGAATCTCTAAGATCCTATTTTATGTCAATTCCTTATTTAACGTAAAACACTTGTTTTTCTTTACTTACTTAGTCTTCTCTCTTATACCCTTACCGGGTGTCGAGGTGTGCGGGGTACCATCAGGGGCCCCTTGTGCCATTTTCTCCACTCCTTTCTGTTTCTTGCTAGTTCTTTGCTGAAGACCAGTGTAGGTCCCTTTTCTTTATAGCCGCGGCCACACTGTCGCTCCACGTCTTCTTGGGTTTGCCTCTGCTCCGTTTCCATATACCCCCATCTAACACACTTATTTGACTATTCTATCCTCCGGCATCCGCACTAAGTGCCCAAACCACCGTAGCTGGTTACTTTCAATTGTCTCTAACACCGGTGTTGTTCCTAGTCTTTTCCTGATTTCCTCGTTTCTTACTCTATCCCATCGGGTGGCCCCCTCGATCCTTCTTAGTACCATCATCTCGCTTGCTTGGATTTTCGATTTCAGCTTATCAGTCAGTGACCACGATTCGCTCCCGTATGTAAGGATTGGTACTATTACACTATTAAAAATTTTTACCTTTGTGTCTTTATTAATCTCTTTCTTCCCGAAGAATGGTTTCCCCACCGCGTGGTAGGTCTTTGCCGCACTGCCTATTCTGTTATTTATTTCACTCTCCAGATCACCTGCCTTGTCTGTGTTGACCCCTAAATATTTAAACGTGTTCACTTGCTTCAGCGTTAACCCGTCCAGCTCTATCCCGATAGGTTTTTCCACTTTAGCAACCACCATCACGTCCGTCTTGCCTTTGTTTATACTCATGCTGTTACTCGCTAAAACGCAGTCCCAAGACTTTAGCAGGTCCTGCAGGCGGCTTTCACTTTCTGCTACTAGTACCATATCGTCTGCGTAAAGTAGTTCTCTTATCTCCACCTCCTCTAGCCCCCTTACGCCTACTCTGGCTTCACGACTTTCCTTCCCCACCTCTTGGGCTAGATGGTCAATCAATACAATGAACAGGAGAGAACTCAGGATACTGCCTTGCCTCACCCCCTTGGTGGCTACAAATTGTTTGGATTCGCTGTTATTGTATCTTACATAGTTTCTGCAATTTTTGTAAAGTGCCTTAATTGCCTTCACTAATTCTCTGCTGAGTGCTTTCTCGTCGAGTACTTGCCATATCTTTTCTCTGGGAACGCTGTCAAAGGCCTTTTGCAGGTCTACAAAGCACATATATAACTCCTTATTATGTGTGAGGGATTTTGTTATCAGTTCTCGTAGGCAGAAAATTAGATCTTGTGTGCCTCTGCCCGCTCTGAAACCATGTTGGGCATCCGAAATGTTTCCTTCCAGTTCTCTTCTGAGTCTGGATTCCAGAATTCTCTCGTATATTTTACTCGAGAGGCTCAGTAACGAGATCCCTCTGTAGTTGTCGCACTTTGTTGGGTCGCTTTTTTTAAAGATGGGTGCGATTACGGCAGCTTCCCAGTCTGTCGGTATGTCTTTGTTTCTCCATGCTGCTCTGATCACTCTGAGTAGCAGTCTGGATCCGTTTTCTCCTAGAGCTTTAAGTATCTCTGCCCCAATCCCGTCGTCTCCGGCGGCTTTGTCGTATTTTATTTGTGACAAGGCTCTCTTTACTTCTTCATACTCTAAGTCGTGTTCTACCTCGCCCTCTTCCCCTAGTCCGTGTGTGCTCTTTTCTGTACTTTCCACTCCCCCTAAGACTTCCTTAAAGTGCTCGAACCAGCAGTTCATTATTTCGTCTCTGTCGGTGGCTAATTCCCCGTTCTTGTCCCTGGCGTATAAGGTCCTCTTGTTCAGTTCTGTTCTCATATTTTTCAGGACTCTGTAGAACAGTTTTTGATTGCCCTTATAGTCCTCTTCCATTTTCCGCCCGAAATCTTCCCAGCTCTTTTTTTTTTAGCTACCTTTATGGCTCTCTTCACCTTCTTGCACTGCATTTTGTATTCCCGGCAGGTGCTCGGGTCGTTATTACCTAGAGATTTCTTCCATAGTCGTTTCTTTTTCTTGATTTCCTCTCTAATTTGCTCATTCCACCACGGTGTTCGTTTCTGTGAGCTAGATATTTTCGTTGTGCCGCATGCTTCTTTTGCTGCCCTTAAACTTATATCTTTAAACCGTTTCCACAACTCCTCTGTACTCTGGTTGGGGTCCTTGGCTGGTTTTTTCTATTTCTTTGTCCATTTTGTTTTGGAAATGAGTCTTCACTTGGTCGATTTTTAGTCTTTGTGTCCGTATGGTTATCCTGTCTGTTAATTTTTCTCTTTCTGCCGTTATTTTAGTTTTGTGTTTGAATGTCCCTGTGACAAGGAAGTGGTCGCTACCTATTTCGTAGCCTCGTTTGATCTTGATGTCTCTTATCTCAGACAGGTTCTCTTCCTCCACTAAAATATAGTCAACGACAGATTTCTCATTTTTATTTCATTCCCATCTGGTTATCTGATGGCTCTCTTTGTGTTGGAGGAGTATATTATTCTCTTTCCGTTCGAGTTTCTGGTTTTTTCCCCAAACTTTCCCAGTACTTCTAATGATGTTTCGTCCCTCGTTACAATTCTTCCATTGAGGTCACCACAAATTATTACCATTTCTTTACCCTTTTTTACTTCCTCCTGTAACTCTTCCCAGAATCTTTCTTTTCTCTCTTTGCACTCATTTTCATTTGGGCCATAGGCTGCTATAATGGATAGGTGTGAGCCTTCGTTTGCTATCTCTATGAGCATCACCCCGTCCGAAGGAAAACTCGACTGTGTTACTTTGTGCACCAGTTCCTTCTTTATGAGGCCCTGAGTTCGCGTGTCCGTTTTCGTCCACGCCACTATATCACAGTCTTGTCCCGCCCTTCATATTGTAGTGACCTTTTCCCTTTTTTTTTCGTTTCCGTAACTACCAGTATACTTAGTTGTGACCTTACAAATTCATCTTCCAACTCTAACCCTTTGCCTTTCATTCCTCTAACGTTCCATGTGTCTATACCTAGTTTTTCTTCCAATCTATTATGTTGGTCTTGCTTCTTGTTACCTGTTTTATTTCTAGTCCGAATTCTTGTTAAAGCCTTTTCCGTGTTCTGTCTCATGTCCTTTTTCTTTGCCAAGTCTGTCGTCGTCGTTGTTCCGTCCCTTTCTCTCCTGCTTAGTTTTTTGAATCCGGATTGTTGCCGCTTTTTAGGCCTCCGCCGTCCTCGTTACTCCATGTAAAGTTCTTTACGTCTATCTCGATTTTCCTGTAACCTACTCTCGTTTTTCTGCCATTGTTTCTTTCCTCTCTGGCCACCTTCCTTATTACGGCATGTATTCTGTGTTCTTCTGAGGTTAGATCCCAGTCAATGTATATTTTTTGTTCTCCAAGTTTACTCTTCTTCCTTAAAATTTCCACCTTTTGTTCAAAATTTGCCAATTTAACTATTACCTTCTTCGATTCCATCGCCCCTGACTTGAACGCCTCTTCGATGTCTACGGCTACCTCCAGTTCCTTCCTAATAAATTCCCTTACTTCCTGTTTAGTATTTTCCTTGTTGAATACCACTCCCGAGATGATTATGTTATTCCTCTTTTCCTTCATTTCTAGTCTTTTCTTCATTCCTTCGATTTCGTTGCGCATTTCATGTTTTTCCTTCTCCCATATCTTCTCCTTCTTTCCTGCTTCTTCTTTTGTGTTTCTTATTTCACTTCCCAACTTTTTCAATTGTTCTTTGATGACGCCGATAGTCGCGTTTGTGTTGCTAGTATCTTCTTTTATCCCTTTCATCTGGGCGTCTAGGCCCATTATAAATTTTTCCAGTTTTTCCATATCCGCACGGTCCCTTTACTTCCAGCTGTCTCAAATGTTGATTTTGGGGTTCCCTATTAAATTTCTCACCTTTGCGTAGTTTGTGTGCTTGTTCCAGTTCCCACTTCTCAAATTTCTCGGGGTTTTCTGTTCTCTTCTTTTTGGTGAAACTTTTTACGTTCGGCGCGCTGTGTGCCCTTGCTCTACCGCGCCCCTTGTTGTCTTTTTCGTTCATGAACCTATATTACGGCTTATTGTTTATTTGTTTGCAATGAGCGATAACGATAAGACCGGCTGTCGACCCGGCTCTGGGCGCTGACCTCGCGATACGCGGTAACACGGGTGGCCTTGCCGCTCTCGTCGGACTGCGAGTTGCACTAATTTATACAGATTTCTTAGCCTCAAGTCGCGCTAATTAGAACCGATTACTAGTACTTTGCCTTCTGGTTTACCCTGCACTTACACTTCTCGACCCACGTGAGATTTGCGCGAAAGATTGGTGGGATAAGGCCCGTATTACGAGTAATTTATCGCCACAGCACACTTTCACAACCGTACTGTACGCAGGCTAACGCCACGTCCCGTTCTTATTTGGAATTTGTTTTCCAGCTGAACACTATTTTTTCTTCGAGACCATTTTCGGGATCTTCGGGACTAGTCCCTGGACTTGAAATTTAGTTCGTAAGTCCCGAAAACGCTTTGGTTTCGGTACTTTTAAACGCTAGTGCCAGGTAGAAATCCGCATGCAAAATATCGACTTTTTCCAACAAATAGCTTCTGAGGCTAAAGGTACACAGACAGGGGACGGATTTGAAACAAAAACATGTTTTTCGTCATCTAGAAACCCTAAAACGTGTAGACCTAAAGACATCTCGGCAGGTGATTTTGCACGATTACAATTATTTCTTCGTCTTTTAGACGAGTGAAGTAGAAACATAAAATCGAGAAAATTTCTAAAAAAGCAACACTCCAGATTTCAGTCTTAAATATAAATATAGTATACACATATATGTATAACGCTATGCAAGTACCGTCCTTGTTGCCAATCGTATCTTTATTTTTTAATTAGAAAACCAAATCTTTGGCACAAGACACAATCACTCAGGCACTGAAGCTACGTTAAATGATTTTCAGATCTATTGTATTCACAATAGGTAAAACTAATTGAAAGGTTACTTTTCAACTATTAACGTAGGGAAAGTTATTTTACCACTACGTTTAATATAAAAATTATTATAAATATAAAACTGAATACAATTCAACCTTCAGCGTATCTTTTTTACAATTCTGAAATCGATATTATTTTGTAATTTATTTATCACTCTTAGTAACCTGTTGCTATGTCAACCCCCACCAACCATTCACGCGATTGTTCTTGCAATATAATTCGTTAACTAACTAAACTGAATTCAATAAATTAATAGTAATTTACGATACAAGTGCGTAAAGCTATTCTTTAGGCGCGAGTGGGGTAGAGTTAAAACGCGAGTGAGCGAGCGTTTTAAGCCCCGCGAGTGACTAAAGATGCGTTACGCATGTGTGTCGTACAATATTTTATCTACGATAGAATCTAGAAAACACGGTAAATCTTAAAAAAAATGTAAATTAGGATTACCAGCAACCGGTCGTAATTTTGAGCGTTTTAAAAATTTTAAAAGACGTTGCTACTCACAACGTGCCTAATGAAATCTTTTAAATACGTTACTACTGACGACGACGACTAATGAAAACATGTTATTAAACAGTCGTTTTACAAACTGAAAACTGCCAACTAAAAGGCAATTTTACACACTGTCGTAGATAAAAATTATTAATGCATGCACTTGCATGTTGCATTATAGCCTGATCGATTGGAAAAACAATTAGAAGATGTGGTAAACAAGGTAGGTACAGGAAACTGTTGAACTGGATTTGTCAGCCGAAATCACAAATTCTAAATGTCTTTAGTGCTCAGCAGTGTTACGGTACACAACAAAGAAGAACATATACGAGTTTAAATCAATAAACATTTCTGTGTCTTCACTGTTTATCTTGTTTTACCAAAGGTCTAATTTTCGCAAAAAGCTGTTAATTTTAGCCGCTAGTTGTAATATACGAGTATTAGTTCCTTGCAAATGGGTATTTAAAATATTTAATTTTTCAAAAACGTCAGTCAAATAAGCCAGTTTCATTATGAACAGCATCTCAACAAAATTCTCGGCATCTGGGTGATTTTCTTCCTTCAAAAACGCATATATTTCCTAATAAGCTCAACTTTTCCACGTGATAACCACCGAGATTCGCAATAAAACAGTAGTGCTGTATATAATCGCACATTCAAGAAAATAGTCTTGCCCTTACAGAACTTGTTTTTATATAATTTACAGTAGAAATTGCAATGGATAATACCAAATCAAGTCCTGGGCTGATTGCCTTCGAAGCGAATAATTCTCTGTGTATCATGCAGTGTTACCAAGTGGCATTTGCACCTTTTTGCATATAAGTGTTTGTAGACCTTTGTATTTTCCTGCCATTGCCAGTGTTCACTAAATAATTATCAGTAACTTAAAACAGATCCGCACCTTTAGTTTTTTCTGAATTTCGTTGCAAAAAAGTAAATCCTCGCTTCTAGTTACATTATCGCAGTAGCGAATGTAGATACTTCGACATATCATCAATACGCCTACAAATAGTATTATTTGATACTGGTATTTTCTGAATCTCCTTAGCATAACTGCACTGTTAGATAGAAGAAGATAATGTGGAAAAAGTGGTATAGAGCTCCATTTTTTCAAAATGGCCGGGCCAGCGGTAGCTAGAAAAGTTGGCAAAACTAGGAATTTTTATTAAGACCTCGAACTGGTAAACATATACATAAATTGAAACTGCGCCATTTTCAGGGCAAGCCCCTTTTTTTGTACCCTACATACATCAAATTTTGAAGTGGACCGTGTCGGGCTCAAAAAATGTGGCCCGATAACGATAACAAAAATCTAATTTCACGTTCAATTCATTAAACATTTTTCTAGCGCCGATACGCCGTCGCCCAATCGCCGGCGTTCAAACGTCCTGTTCCGCGAGACTGGCCCCATCAGTAAACCCAGCCTTCTGTGTCTGCAAACTATTTGTTGTAATGTTACTGGGGGCCGATATATTTTAGGTGCATGTTGAATTTATGCTCTTGTTCTTCGATTGTCTTTATGTGATTATTTTTGTATGTATCCTAATGTAAAAAGTTTATTTGTGTGTTCATACCGTAGTTAGTATTGTTTGTTTCTGCCTATAACCCTAATGATTTGAAAGTAGAATAAAGTACGTTTGTTAAATAACCTTTGGTGTTTTATTGAATAATTTGCTGAGATCATGAAGTACGCACTCCCCAAGTGCCACTCTATCTTTTCCTGTGTGAAAATATTTGTAAACCACATTGTAAGGGAAGGTTGGCTATAGAAACCAGCAAATTGAAATCCAAAAGATTTGGTATGATACCCAATTGCCTTGGCAGTAGCCAGGCAATTTCATCCAAGGTTGGTAAATTGCGGTGGCGCCGTAAGCACCATGTAAAATGTTTAACGTTTTTAATAAAACACTGCTTAAGTAGAATTATTAATGTTTATTACAAACAAGAAAATGAGGTTACATCTCAATGACATTTCTAATTTATCTATGAATAAAACACTGCTTAAGTAGAATTATTAATGTTTATTACAAACAAGAAATTGAGGTTACATCTCAATGACATTTCTAATTTATCTATGAATACCAACATCATAACTATTGTAAATGAAGTGCGCTCCGCAATAATGTGCGTTCCACCTTAACAGAGGTATATCTATCGCTTGTATGAAATTTCATGTGTAAAAGTAAAGTCCAGGGCACTTCATTCCACACGTAGGAATATGGCCTAAGACACAGCGAATCAACGTCGCCGAAATATCTCCCTATGTTTAACTAAATTAAATTTTACTGCTACTACAAGAGAACGGCTTCTCGCCTGTATGAGATTTCATGTGTGTGACTAAATTCTGTTTCTGGACAGTTTTATACTCACAAACAGAACAAGAGAACGGCTTCTCGCCTGTATGAGTTTTCATGTGTGTGACTAAATTCTGTTTGTGGGCACTTCCATACTCACAAACAGAACAAGAGAACGGCTTCTCGCCTGTATGAGTTTTCATGTGTGTGACTAAATTCTGTTTGTGGGCACTTCCATACTCACAAACAGAACAAGAAAACGGCTTCTCGCCTGTATGAGTTTTCATGTGTCTGACTAAACACTGTTTCTGAACAGTTTTATAATCACAAACAGAACAAGAGAACGGCTTCTCGCCTGTATGAGATTTCACGTGTGTGACTAAATTCTGTTTCTTGGCAGTTTTATAATCACAAACAGAACAATAGAACGGCTTCTCGCCTGTATGAGATTTCATGTGTGTGACTAAATTCTGTTTCTGGACAGTTTTATACTCACAAAGAGAACAAGAAAACCGCTTCTCGCCTGTATGAGTTTTCATGTGTTTGACTAAATTCTGTTTCTGGGCACTTCGATACTCACAAACAGAACAAGAGAACGGCTTCTCGCCTGTATGAGTTTTGATATGAGCAACTAAGCAATTTTTGTAAACAGTTTTATACTCGCAAACAGAACAAGAGAATGACTTCTCGCCTGTATGAGATTTCATGTGTGTGACTAAACAGTGTTTCTGGATAGTTTTATACTCACAAACAGAACAAGAGAACGGCTTCTCGCCTGTATGAGTTTTCATGTGTGTGACTAAATTCTGTTTGTGGGCACTTCCATACTCACAAACAGAACAAGAGAACGGCTTCTCGCCTGTATGAGATTTCATGTGTGTGACCAAATACTGTTTATGGATAGTTTTATAGTCACAAACAGAACATGAGAACGGCTTTTCGCCTGTATGAGCTTTGATATGAGCAACTAAGCAATTTTTGTAAGCAGTTTTATACTCGCAAACAGAACAAGAGAACAGATTCTCGCCTGTATGAGTTTTGATATGAGCAACTAAACAATTTTTGTAAGCAGTTTTATACTCGCAAACAGAACAAGAGAACGGCTGCTCGCCTGTATGAGTTTTCATGTGTGTGACCAAAGTCTGTTTTAGGACAGTTTTATAATCACAAACAAAACAAGAGAACGGCTTCTCGCCTGTATGAGATTTCATGTGTGTGACTAAACAGTGTTTCTGGATAGTTTTATAGTCACAAACAGAACATGAGAACGGCTTTTCGCCTGTATGAGTTTTAATATGAGCAACTAAACAATTTTTGTAAGCAGTTTTATACTTGCAAACAAAACAAGAGAACGGCTTCTCGCCTGTATGAGATTTGATATGAGCAACTAAACAATTTTTGTAAGCAGTTTTATACTTGCAAACAAAACAAGAGAACGACTTCTCGCCTGTATGAGATTTGATATGAGCAACTAAACAATTTTTGTAAGCAGTTTTATACTTGCAAACAAAACAAGAGAACGGCTTCTCGCCTGTATGAGATTTGATATGAGCAACTAAACAATTTTTGTAAGCAGTTTTATACTTGCAAACAAAACAAGAGAACGACTTCTCGCCGTTATGAGGTTTCATGTGTGTGACTAATTGCTGTTTCTGGGCACTTTTATACTCAGAAACACAACAGAAAAATGCCTTTTTGCCAGTATTAGGCTTTATATGTGTAATCAAACTCTGTGCCGTTGAATTTTGAGCCATATAATTTTGGTCTTTCACTTCAAATTCGCATTTAATAGAGATTTCCGAATAATCACTAATGTCGTTAGTGGTTTCGATGTCTTGTTTGATAGATGATTTGTTTATATCTTCATTGTTATCTAGGTCTCTTACTACATGCAGTGTATCTTGATTAGTGGTCATCATGGCTAGTCTAACGGTTTGGAAGGTAACACTTTTTCAATCAAATACACGATTACGGCAACATTTGAGATTGCAACACCTGGAACAAGTAGGTATTATTAGAAGTAATAATTGTAGTATTAGCAGATTACAGATAATTACATTTTAAAGAAAACTGGAGTTATTTTAAAACTAATATTTTAAACACAAATATTATTGCATTAAAAACATAATCACATTAACTACCAATCTGTCTTTGATTTACTAAGTCATTATAGCAGTTTAAAGCAGCTCTTTATTTGTTCTGTTCATGGGCATGGAGTCTATTTGAGTTTCCACTGACGTGTTCATACAGTCTTAACTTGGTCTTAGTCCGAATTGAACCTACGACCTGACCTGAGAGTTCCCAAAGTTTTAATTTAGCCTTAAGAATTTTTTAAGATAGGATGAAAGTTCATAGGTCCAAATGTAGTACCTAGTAGCTGATGGGGTGACAAAATTTGAATTCTTCAATATTTTTGAAGAGCAAAAATACTTGTGAGCTATAATCTACAAAAGAATTTAGGTAAACTTAATTTTTGTATTCACTGCTATTACGTTACGCACATTATTCAACTACTTTTGTGCAATTACTGTTTATCAATCAGATTGCCATAATAACTACCGAATTAGTGTTATCTAGTCTGCTGCCTAGTAAATCCCACCAAAAATATGAAATAACATACAAAACTTTCATGGATTTGTGGACTATTACGAAAGTAAAATCCTTTTTCAGAAAATGCGCTTCTGGCATATTTTAACGAGTTGTCAAATAACTATAAAGCTTCATCTTTGTGGACATTCTACTCCAGGTTTAGAAATACACTCAATATAAATATCAGAGTAAATATAGAAACTTTTGTGAAGTTAAAAACATGCCTCAAACAGAAATCTGAGAATTATTCCGCAAAAAAAGCCAAAATATTTACCCCTGAACAACTTAACAAATTCATAACCGAAGCCCTGGATGAGAAATATCTGGCAACAAGTTTTTTTTTTATTTGAACATTATTATAGTTTACTAAACTAACCTAATTTTGGTTGCCTTAATAATGGGCATAATGGCTACTTGTCCTGCTGTTGAATTGTACTCCATGCAGATCACGGATATTCAAGATCTTGGATCCACCTTTATGATCAGTGTGCCCAATACAAAAACAAAAATCACCAGAAAATTGGCCATAACTGGCTATTTTTATAATGCAAGCAAATAATATGTCCTTTGCATATAGTGCAAACACCATTATAAATTCCAAAACAGAACATATTTCTTTCAAAGAATTGGCATCAATAAATTTGGGATGGGTAAAGAAATCACCACATTACTGAAATTGCCAGATATTCATCTGTATATCTGCCATTATTTTTGCCGTTCTTCAGCGACTCTACTGGTAGACGCTGGTGGCGACATTACAGCCCTAAAGCGTCACGGTGGTTGGCGATGATCGAGTGTAGCCAAGGGATACATAGATGAATCCACAAAAAATAAAAGACACCGAAAACAAAATTTCTAGTTCTATCGATCGACAGCCAATTACTCACATTTTACAATTAATTATATTGATGCTAGCGTATAAAACACCAGCGTCTACACCGGTAGGTAAAAGAGGTTACAAATAACACATACATACAGACATAACATACAATAAAAATAATGATTAAGAAATACTAATGTCTCAAATAAATACAATTATATTTTAATTTAATGGCGTTTCAATTTACAGAAAACTGTTACAGGTGTAGATAAAGTATAGTATTCAGCTTGCGGTAATTGCAATAACTCACTTGGATGATTACCGCACTCGCCTGCGGCTTGTGTCACATGAGTTATTGTCTACATTACTGCTCGATGAACAATATACTATTAAATAGTTATTTTCCAATTTTGTCTAAATTATAGTTGTAATTTTAAATTACCTGTATAATCACCTGTTTTTCCTCTTAAGACTAGAGCTACGTCAAGACTGTGGCTTATACCAGGGTTAGGGTAAAGAAAGCTGTATAAACCGTACATAAAAGTAGCAACCGTTTTGCTTCTAATATTGACCGATTGCAATTTACCTTGAATATAACCAAGAAGTCTGGAGGAGAAAGGTGGAATGGTCTGCAACTACTCCAATATCGCGGCTCTTTAAATTATCTGTAAAGTAAAGAATAATATTTAATAACTATTCGTGTTCAAATGAATGACACTTAACCTAAGTTTCAGAAGGGCTTTGTTGAAGGCGACACTCAAGTGCAATTAAATATAGCAATTTACAACGTCAACGTTGTCAGAGAGTTGATGACTGACATTTCATCACACACTAAACGAAAACGACAAATTGATTAAAAAATTAATAATTACAGTTGTTCTCGGTTGAAAAACCAACATCAACTAATGAAGTCAGTGCTACCCAGCGTTGCCAACCACAGAACGAAAAACTATAGTACCAACCGCTCAAAACTTTCGTATTCTTGGCCAACAGCAAAACTACAGCAGTAATTATTAGTTTTAGAATCACACACAAAACATACCGTTTACCTATTTTCGTTAATTGAAACACATGACATAGTGCTGTATATCAAGGAAAACATCTAATGTCAACGACGCTGTGTGGTGTTACGGGGAAGTTTGTATGACCTAAGGAAATAAGTTGGGTAGGGTCTGAAGACATTTTTGGCTACACAGGTCGCAAAGAGCCTGGATTCCACATTGAAGATTGAACTATTGTTTCAGTGTTGCCAACTCTTGATTTTTTTCCGTAATAGAAATTTTAAAAAATTTTAATAGATTTGGCAGTTTGGGTAATAGGCTAATAATAATTTAAATTCTACTCAAATTCGTCAAAAACCATCAGTTGTTTATGTTAGCGTTAACTTTTGAACTCAGTCTTTGGCTTCTGTAGACTAACTGGGGAAAGTTATATAGGTAGCCCAATTTGTTTTATATGGAAATGCAAATAGCGAAATTCTAAGGAAATAATTGTCAGCAAGTATTATCATTAGACTGATTTGTGTTGGTACATTATTTTTCCAGTGGGGTTAGGTTTCATGTTGAATGGTGACATTTAATTAAGTATTTTTTCTACGACCACTACTAAAAGTAGGCCTTTTAGCACTAGCTTGTTTTACTAAAAATTACGTTTTATAAATCAGCATGTTAACAGTGAAATCAGCTGTTTACTTTTAGTCCATGTGCTACAAGTAAACAGCTGATTTTGAATTTAGAATTTTGAACTGGAAGTGAGATTATAAAGTTATTCTAGTTGCTTCTTTCGTTAGAGGTAAAGTGTTTTTTAAATAATTAAAGCATTGTGTAATAAACAAAGTAAAATGTGTACTATTATAAGTACCTACCTTTGATAACTAACTTTGACAGCTGCCGGCTGCAGAAACAGTCACCTGCGCTGTCATAGCCTTCTCTTTGCTATGACATAAATTATAACTGTCATAAATGCAAACCTTTGCTAAATCGAAGTGTCCCCACTTTACCGAGTAAAGTGGGGGTACTTTGCCCGCAGAGGTAACTTTGCCCGCAGAGGTAACTTTGCCCATTCAGAAAGAAATTTGGTAACTTCTAAATTCTTGCTAAGTTTTAAATATGATGGAGGGGGAAAAGTTGGCAATCGATTAGTAACGGTATTGCGACAGCTCTCGCCAACAGGCAGCAGTAAGCAGGTGGTTTTGGCGCTTAAAATTTTCAAGTAAGTAAACACGTGGTAAAATGCGTATTTATAATACCTAACTTCTAAGGCCTATCAGGTCGCTAGGATCAAATCAAGTGGTGTTAAAGCTTGTTGTTATCAAACTAGATACCTTTCTTAATGATATGCCGGATTCTCAGATTCTTTTAATAATTTGTGTGCAACATATTGAATAAACATGTATTTTTTTTTTCATAGATTTTGCCGACGAAATTTTTGGCTTGTATTTGACAATAACTTATTGTTTTAGATACAAAAATGGTTAGAAATTATAAGCGAAAACTAGGCTCTCGACGGTATAGAGAAAACTTAGCATCTGCTGTTCGCGTCGTGCGAGATATAGAGGTATGTCTTATGCAACAGCTGCTGTCCCAAAACGTACCGTATATAATAAAGTTAAGAACCTCCACCAAAAGCCTGTTGGCGCACCAACCCTTTTTTAGGGTTGTGAAGAAAGACATTTGGTAGATCTTCTAATAGCAAGTGCAGAGTATGGATTTCCTCTTAGAATGATTGTAAAAGAGTATTTGGATCGTTTGGGAAACAGTAAAAATATTTCCCAACAATACGCCTGGAAAAGATTGGTGTTATGGGTATTTGAAAAGACATAAACATCCTCTAACGCAAAGATCATGTCAAAATATAAAGGGAGTACGTGCTCAAACAACAGAAGAGTCAATAGAAGAATATTTTGATAGACTAGCAATAAGTGTTAAAGATGTGCCACCATAAAATGTTCTGAATTACGATGAAACCAATTTATGTGATGACTAGGGAAAAAAGAAATGCATTTTTAAACGAGGTACAAAATATACCGACCGTATTTTGAATTCGACCAAATCTGCAGTTTCTATCATGTTTGCTGCTACAGCTGTAGGAGAACTGCTTCCGCCCTATGTCGTTTATAAGGCGGAACTGCTTTATGATAAATGGTGCCTAGGTGGCCCCCTGGAGCTCGCTATAACAGAACGAAATCGGGGTGGTTTGACGGGACGACGTTTATGGAGTGGTTTGAGACGATGGTAGTGCCATGGGCAAAAAAAAAATACAAGGACCCAAAGTTATTATCGGAGACAAACTTTCGTCACACCTGAATATTGAAATATTGCGCTCTTGCCAGAAACTCAAACATCCGTTTCGTGTTTTTGCCTCCAAACACAACACATCTTACACAGTCTCTCGACGTGGGATTTTTCAGATCCTTAAAAGCAGCCTGGAGAGAAATACTAACGACCTACAAAATACAGGATCCGAATGTGTCAACGTTGAATAAAATCTATTTTCCAGTTTTGCTGTGTAAACTGATTAATAAGATGCATTCCAAAGACAGAGGTATTATAGAAAATGCATTTAAAGCCTCAGGTATATATCCACTGGATACATTTCAAGTCACAAAAAGAATTTCAAAGAACAAAGCACAAGAATTGAGAGAAGCAGGACTGATTAATGAAGCTGCTTTAGATTTTCTGAAAGATAAGCGGAGCCCTGAAATACAACAAGCAAGGCAGAAAAAAAATGTTGTCTGTTCCTGCAGGGCAGTCTATTTCCCATTTGGACACGCTTCGAAGTGAAATGGACGAGCTTGAGGCTGGACCATCCACCGTAGTCTCTAATGATGAAGACACTCCTAATGTCGTAGAAGTAACATCAAGTATGGATAAAGATGAAGCAGATGAAGACGGATTTGCAATAATTCGGTATCACAAAAAAAACCAAAACTTGGAGACTTTGTAGTTGTGAAAAAAGCAATTCAAACATTATATTGGTATGATTTTATCTCTTCAAGATGAAAACCCCTATGAAGTAAAATATCTGAGAAAAAAAGCAAAAATTTGTTTGTATTCCCTAATATCGATGACATAGCAATTGCTTTCGAAGAGGACATCGAAACTATTCTCAAAAACCATAAATTGCCAGAGATATTTTTCGATTTAGTGAGGATTTAAGTGCCTTTAACTTTTAAAGATGTGATTTCTTAAACGTTCCTCGATTTATTTTTAAGGTTTTTTTGACTTTCAGACGTCTATTTCCGCGTTTAGGTTGTTAAGAGAAAAAAAATCTCATTTTGTATAACGTTTATAATAGTTTTCTAGTTGTAGTATTAGGTTTTTTTGACTAAAAATGTTATTTTAGTTTACCTGCCTACGTAAGTTGTTGTTGAAAAAGTTGTCTGTTTGAATTTTCTATCTAGTTTTTCAAATAAAGAAAATGTAAAAAATATGTTCCATTTTTCTGATAAAAAAACCTAATTTAACTGTAACCGTTTATGGCAACTTCTAAGTAGGCATCTTTATAACGATTTTATACGTGATGGCAAATTAGCCCCACTTTGCCCGATAAAAAATAATTTAAAAAAACACTGTGGCTCAAAATAAGTTATTTAATTATTGTGATATGCTTTCTGAAACATTTTTACAAGCCTAAAAATATATTATAAATTGCTAACCTTCGTTTCAAAAAAATTATACAGCAAAATATCCCAAAAGCTTTGCAAAGTAACCCCACTCTACGATCACTTGATAAAATACAACACAGGTATTTGAAGAAAAAAATGTAATAAACTCTTATTTTTTAGTTAGTTTTTTTGTCGGTTCAGCATCAATGCTCTACACAACACTGGTAACAAAAGGCAATATGTGAAATTTTAGTTACATGCGGGATTTATGCCTAACCAAATTAGCGTAAAATGTTAATACACTCAAAGTTTTTAGCACAAAATAGTGTTCTGTTTAGTTGCTGTCACTAACTGTAGAGTCTTCTGACGATAAGAGGCAGTTTTGTGAGTCTTTTTGTTTTAAAACGCGTCATTTGAAACAATTTTTTGGCTTCGCTTAATTGTTTCGCCATTTACCAATTTATTTCAGGCTTAACCTGTATATTTTTATTTGAAATATATATCCTTTGTATTTCGAATTCGTAAATTTTCCAAAGCAGCTTATTTTGTACCTGTTTCGTGTTCCTTTCGTTTGCGCGATGCCATTTCTGACCTGCGCTATCTCTTATCAGAGTCCGAGTCTTCCTTTGGGCACGAATTGTTCGTACCTGGCACTTGCTATTTTGGGGCCCGCCGTCTCCGGCGTGGTTAAACAATGTTCAAGTCAAATTATGTGTGCTCAACCAATTTTTATGAGCATTGTGTTTCCTAGGGCTGATTATGATCAGGTACGATAGCGCTTTTTTGTTTTGTTATTCGCATAGTAATTACATTTTTTCTTAGCTCTTAAATAATAGTTTTAACCCAAGAATTTGATCGGGAAGGCAATGCCGCCGCCCAGTTATAATTTTCCACACCGGCTAATGCCTTATTCACCTCTGCCGTTGGGAATGTTGTGCTGCTACAATTACGGATGCATCCAAGGTGTTTATAGCCACGTGGTGTAGCAACCCCTGACCAACATCTTTTCCCTGAGTAGAGGTTAGTGCCAAAAGCTACTATAGACCGGCTATTCCACGATTACGTTGTGTTAAATTATTTTCTACACCTGAACTTTTATTCTAAAATTATCATTCTTAAAATCTGCACTTACGCTTACTATCATTATAAATCTGTAAAGCTCAATTTTATACATGCTCTTGTATGTTCGTATTTAAACTTTTACGCAAATATTTAATATTGATTAATGTAGTTGCAATTTTTGATGTGTATTGACCCGTTGTTAGGGGAGCATTCACGCTTTTTTGATTTTAATAACCTAAAAGGGTTTTATTAAATGAATGAGGTATGCATATCTCACGAATGTTTTTTGTTAAAGTTATTAAAATAACCCGAAAGGGGTTCTTAATTTAATGCTTGTCGCAACCTTCAGTTTACGTACACAATTTTGTTCTAACATTATTTGCATTTTAAGTATTCAGATTATTTATTACTGACACTTCAAAACTTTTTATTGATTATTAATTAAACGTTAGTCACTTGCAGTTTATTTTCTCTTATTATTCGAAATCTTTTGATTTCTGGCGCCCATTTCCTTTTCCTTTTTTTGAAGACATTCCAGGGTACACAGGTGATGATTTGAACCTACGATCTAAGGCCTCCGAGATTAAGCTAGCTAGGTCATTACGGTGGGTACAAACATTACAGAGCTACCGTGGTGTATAAATGATAAGGGGGTTGATCTGCGATTACACTACCATTGATTATTATTAGTGATCGATCGCAGGTTGGCTTCTTTATTGTTTCACATTGTTCGTTGACCTATATTAAAGAATATTGCGCCAGGACAATTTTGAAGTTTTGCAAAATAGTTCTTGGCACTCACATGATTAAAATCTTTTATTGTAAACACTGAAAGTAGTGATGGGCATAACCGGACAATTTTCATAACCGAATTATTTGCATTCGAATGATATTAATAAGCGAATGATTATTTGAATAATCATTCGAATACATTTTGGCCGTTTGCCGGTTGGCGGTTCACCGTCATCTGCATCGACATCGTAACTTGCAGATAGCAGAAGAACTCAGTTAATCGTTAATTATCATAATAATTGTATAAATGATTTTTATTTGATTTATAAGGAGTTTGTGATATAAGTAATTGTGGATATGATTGAAATATATCTGGTTACACCCTTATTGTTTTCGATTGCTGGCGATTTATAGTAATATAATAATATATTGTTGTAATTGTATGTTTTACGGCTCGCTATTCTGCATTAGCTCGATTACTGGTACATTCTTCCAATCTATAACCAAAACATAATATGTACGGTCGGCGCCTTAGAAATCGGGACACGTAATATGTTCTTCTAGTCTTTGGAGTATTCTTGCTCCGGTTACTTCATTAATGTGAGATGGCATTTCATAATTGACAAACAATAAACAGTCTCACGTAACAATTAAAACCATAATAACCGCAAAAACCCAGTTTATACGTGCAAAATATATCATAATAGTGTGTCCCGATTTCTAAGGCGCCGACCGTACATTATGTGTTATGTATTGGAAAAGGTATTTATTAAGAAGTGTAGAAAGAAAGAAATATGCGGGACTGCTTGCTAATCGCAATACGTTTATCTTTATCGATCGGGCGGGTTAAAGGCGCCGCCTCTTGTTTTGAACCTTTGGATATGTAAGCAAATAAAAAATTGTTTTATAGCTTGATGCGTTTGCAGTTTTTAGGCGTTCAGGTTTCAGGTCCTCAGAATTTGATAATTTGATATTTTTTATGATAGGAGGTAGGAACGCGATAACCAAATGGTGTTTTCAGTATAACCTGCTTTGTTTATGAGTTATGACGTATTTATATTTACAGAATTTCGAGCACTGCGTAGGTCGCTAAGATATGGCACGTAGTACCTTTGAATAGAGGTTTTATATTCAAAGCGTAGTACATATCAGCATGAGGTTATTTTTCATTTGAATACTTGGAATGAAAACTGAGTTAGATAGGTTATTTCAATGACCGGATAACCGGTTATTTTTCATTCAAATAAGCCCATCACTAACTGAAAGCTCTTCGTGTAGCTGTCCGTTTCGTACAAACCACGGTGCATTGCATATTATACGTAGCACTTTGTTTTGAAACCTTTGCACTTTGTTTATATTGGTTTTCGATGTCGTTCCCCACAACAGGTTAGCATACGTTAGGATTGGTCGAAGTACGCTTTTGTGCAACAGAACGCCACATTCTATTTTGAGAGGCTGTCTTCTGTTTAACATGGGGTATAACATGCTAAGTTGAGTGTAGGCCTCGTTGAGTTCTTTGTTTATGTGTGCCGCCCATGTTAGTCTCGTATCCATGTAAAGACCTAGGTATTTAACGGGGGTATCCTTAGGAGTCCAGTCACTCCAGTCTATATTTTTATGTTGAATGACGATGTTAGCTGGAGATATGTATCTTCGTAATGTAAAAACTTTAGCTTGCGTTTTTGTAGGATTGAGGTTAAGAGCAGGCTGTCAGAGGAGTGGGAGAGTTTGACGTATTAAATTGCCGTAAGATGGCAGTAATGTTCATTATTAAGAATATTTATTTTTGGCTCTACTAGTATGTTGAAATCTGCAGTATGATAGGTGGTTGCCACTACACAATAACAGATGGCACTTTCGCATTGCTTATTTGAAATTGCAACTTGAGAATTACTTGGGCCTGGACCCACAAGTTTGTTTTGCTGTCTGTGTTTACTCAAGGATTTCTGCCTGTGCAGCAGTTTCGAACGCAATTTGAAACCAAACGAGCCTTCGGTGCGTGTGAATAGTGAATAAGTGTTGATTTTATTGGTAGCAGTGATGTTGCGTGGAAATATAAGTAAGTGATTTTTGTGTGTCATTAGTTGCTATAACATGATATTGTTAGAATTTTAGATTGGTTTGTATCATCAAATAAAATCACATACACACAAAGATTATTGACAGAAAATATTAGTTATGAAGGGCCCAATAACACTGATGACATCACCAGTAATTATGGAAATTCTTTGTAAGTTGCTTAACAGGTATTAACTATTGAATAGAATCTATGTATGATCATTGTTGCAGTTTTAGGACTCCAAACCTGAAATCAAGGACATACGAAGCAGGAGTTAAGAAAGTTACAGGAAAAGGAATATGGCGTTATATCATCTCATCATCTTCGGAATATGGCCAGTAAGAGTACAACCATTGATTAATCAATGGTAGAACAAAGCATGATATAAATACAAGGGTATGCTCGAGCGCAGCTTTTCTCAACGACCAATGAGAAAGCGTGAACCAAACTACGTCATCAATAGGTGGCAATTTGAAAGTTACGTTTTAAAAGTCTCCCGGAAAAATCGTATTTTGCATTTGTAGTGGGTCAAATTAATGGTGAAATGGAGGGAAATCGTACGCAATTGTAATAAATGCTATTTTTCGTGTGAATAATACGCGGTTTTATTGATTCTCGTACATTATAACTCTTTTCCGTACACAGGAGAAAAACCTTATAGTGATTCTAACGCGATTTAGTTGGACATGCAAGAATCCACACAGGAGAGAAACCGTATAAATGAGGTTAGGGTTATCGACGTGCAATACGTGCAACCATCGTCCAACATGCCGAAGCCCTCCTGATATACCCGAGACCATGATAATCATGCCCGAGACCGTACGAATGTGACGTCATGTGGTTCACGTGCGCAGTGGGTTACCATCTCTCGAGCATACCCTTGTATTTATATCATGCAACAAAGTATGTAAATTAATATTCTACTGTGATTTCTGATTTTAGAATTTGGAATGATCCATTAAGAGTGGAATGTGACACTACTCCAAAGCAACCTTGTCCGGTTACTGGAAACACAGTAGTAGAGTTGGGACCAAATTCAACTAAACTGTGTAGGGCAATTTGGATGAGGTGATAAACTTGAAAAAAAGTAGCATTTGTTTAGAAAAGAAAGGACCGATAATACGTTTGAAAAGGAATCATTCATATTATTATCAAGTGAGTATCTATTCAAATAAGGAAATTAAAATGTTATTAAGCTTTTTTTAGGTACAAGGTCAAGAGGAAATTCTAGACCACTGTGGCTCAGGACGATGACCTCAATCACATTGTATTTACTGTCAATCTTTAAAAATGATGTTTTCAAAGCCTACCTGTTATTTTAATTTCATACAAGAGACGCGGTAAAGCATTTTTCATCATTTCAGGGGTGGAGTTTTGTGTATAAGTAATTTGGGTTACATCGGCTTATTTTGAGTTCTATGTGGACAGCAATAACGGAGTTTTATAAATATTGGTTGCAAAAAAAATTAAAAAGATCATAGACAATTTTATTAATTTCATTTAAGTAATGATAATGAAAATACTCCTCAAATGTTTAAAAATAAAAAGGGAACGGTTGTTTTATGATAAATTGTGCTCATTTGTAAAGCCAGGTATTTTTAAATTGTTCAATATGTTTATTGTAAACTCAGTGTATTTTAACTATTTTGTTAACATTGTTTTACACCCTGTTGGTTCTTTTTTGTAAATAAATGAGCAGTTATCTATCTACTTTGTCAATTATTATGTATCTAAATAAAATACAGTTATATAGGTACAACTTCAATGTCGGTCTGAATTCAGATACTATATCTCTTTGTTTCATATTGCTTGTATGTTTCCGATGAATCAGCGAAGAAGAATAAATCTGTAATCATAGGTTATATCCCGAGTACTATGAATTTAATCAATTAAAATTATGCAAAGCTGGTTGTTAGGGAAATTTAAGGTTGAGGGATTTTATTTTGAATTAATAACTAAAACATTTGCTCAAAAGTAATATTTTGCTAACAATGTAGTTTTGCATAATTTTGATAAGATTGAATTAATTGTATGAGGGGTACCTATATTTAAAGATTATTTCTTGAATGAGATTAAATTAAATCAAAATAGCATATTTACATTTTATTTTGAATATAGTTTCCTGAGTAAGGAATAGTAGGTATTAATTATTTTTGGTAAAGTTTGTACAATAGATGAAGCTATTTCAATTTTAGTAAACAATTCATGATTGTCAGGAAGATTCTGGTCTTGCATGTTCTCCCACAACAATTTCACCTTGAACCCCCAGTTTTTCAATGCAGTAGTAATATATTCCATTTATGCAGTCTGGTGCAAAGTATACTTTTTTTCTTCACAAATGCTGTGAATTGCCTCCATATTGATTTGTTAGTTGTACCTGTATTGACGGGGACACTATTTTTGATTGCTTTGTCGATTAATGAACTACAAAAAATCTTTACTGGTACTCATTGTGAATGGTGCGACGTTTTGCAATTTTCAGACACGAAATGAATTTGTTTGTATTCGTTTACCATAATAACGCAATACAAGAAGCACTGCGATGCTCAGTAATTCTAAAATATTTGTCAATGTAAACGTCAAAAACATCAGAAAATTAATTTCTACCAAGCAATATTTCAGAAAGTACCTAGTTCTGAAAGTCAAACTAGTGAAATACATCATACTCGATGCTACTATCACTTGGAAAGTGTTCTAGCCCAGATATTCCATTATCCTAATCAAAATTATCCTTTTCAAATTGGCGGGCTTTAATCGCCCCTAAGTTTTAGCAAGGATTTTATTCACTATGTAATGCCATAAACAACAGAAAATCGGACTTTATGATTGGCCAGTTTAGGTATGAAGGAAATAATCAAGCAAAAAATGTAACAAATTATCAACTAGCTATTAGTAGGTTTAATTTTTTACTTTTTACTATAAGCAGACATCTCCATTATGCCGACCCTTTTTTACAGTCCCGAAGGTGTCTGCTTATGAGAGATTTTACTGTATTACATAAAAAAATTCAAATCTTTATTGCAATTATTCCAGTTATTAAAAAAGATATGGGAAGTGTAAATTTTTATGCAACCTGTATAGCTATCCATATAATAGCCAGCGCCATCTCAGTGGCAATAGCTGAAACGTTATATGCACAAAGGCATGTAGAGGTCATGGAGTTGTAAATAATTTGCCCAAAAATTCCATTTTCTCAATAAAGACTGTATAGATTGATTTCAAATTTTAGGTAATTTATGTGGTTAGCCTTCTAGTGGCAATAACAAATTATTATGTTTGTAGGTGATTTTTTTTTTTTAATTTTTATGATTTCAGACGATGAGTTACTGTATTAAAACAATCCATTTCGCATTGAAACTTTGTTATTGCCATTATAGGTATTTCTTCATGTATTTAGTGTTTCCTCCAAACTTAGATATTCATTTAAATTTAAAATAATGACATTATTAGAAAGGTCTGCTTTTCGCTTACGGCGCCATCTGTTATTAATCGTGTCTGACGGCCCCCTCTTAATGCACCATTTGTTACTCCACTGCCCTATTGCAAGTACTGCTTCGCGAATATGAAGTGTTGCTTGTTGAATGTCTTCGTGCTGAGTTAATATTGCAATATTATCTGCGCAAGTTGCCAGTTCCGAGTTATCTGTTCCCGAAATATCATGTGCGTAAATGCAGTACAGGAGGGGGCCCAGAACTGACTTTTGGGGAACTTCAGCAGTTGCGCTCCTGAGTCTTGAGTATGCATTGTTCACTCGAACAGCAAAGGTCCTGTCTACAAGAAACGATTTTATAATGAGGAGCAGGTAATGTGGTGTTTGAATGTCTATTAGTTTATAGATAAGCCCGGTATGCCAAACCTTATCAAAGGCTTGTGTTGTGTCCATAAAAACCCCAATGGTGTACATTTTCTTTTCACAGCCGTTCGTTATATATTCTGTCAATCTATGCAGCTGGTGTATAGTAGAGTGATTTGCTAGGAACCCAAACTGATGTTCTCTTCAATAAAGGACGAGAGCCTACTTTTAATAGTTTTTTCCAACAATTTCCCCAATGTTGGGAGAAGACTTATCGGTCTATAGCTGTTTACATCTGAAGTTGGTTTGCCTGGTTTGTGAAATGTTATCACTTGAGCGTGTTTCCAGGTGTGAGGAAAGTACCCCATTCGTAAACAGGCATTATATATAGAGCATATAGCAGCTATTATTTTCTTGGGCAGCTTTTTCAAAACCTCATTTGACACCAGGTCGTGCCCACGTGATTTTTTATTTCTTAATTGTTTGATATATGTTGTTATTTCGTCTGCTGTTACTGGTTCAATTGGCCCAACCTTTAGTGGGGTAGTTTTATTTACATAGTCAGATATGGCTTTATTATCTTTACTTTTGATATTGGGACACTCAAAGACTTTTTCGAGATGGATACTTAAGACATTGCATTTTTCTTCATCAGTGCTATATGTTATGTATTCTTTTTTTAATATTGCCAAGTGCTGTGTTTGGCCAAGTATGCGCTTTGTAATTCGCCATAAATTAGGGTCACTTGGTTCAAGTTGACTAATATATTGGTGATATGTAGTGATTTGATAGTTAACCAGCTCATATTTAATTCTTCTGGTTAGTTCATTCAGTTGCTGCTTGTAGAATATATCTCTTGGTTGTTGCCATAATCTTCTTACGTAATGCTTCTGCTGTATTAATTCCATAATGTAGTGAGGAGGACGCCTGTATGTATGTGTTTTGATAGTGGTTTGTATAGTAGCGGTATGAACAGCACAAACTATTGCCGTAGTAAGAGTGCATACTGCTGCATCGATATCGGAGGTTGTTTGGATGTTGTTCGGACATGTATAATTATCTTCCAATTTTCTTTAAAACGTTCCCACTCAACTTTTCCGTTTATTAGTCTAGGTGGCGGACAATTTTTGATTAACTTGCTTTCAAAACTTATCACTACTGGGACATGGTCGGAGTCCATTTCTGACAGAACTTGATGGATTGGTTCAGGACATATAATATGTAATACTTCTATATGGCGTGTTCATATTCAAGCGCTGTATGATTGCAAGTTCCTGGCTTTGCGCGTGCGCTAATCTCCGCGCGTAACTTTGTGGCTCGTGAATCGCCTTCGCTTCGGCGTCGGATAGTGTCGTACCACGCGGATCGTATTTCTGGCAGCCAAACAGAATTAGCGCTTGCACATTACGCACCAATCGCAATCATTCTGTCCTTCAACTTTCTCTGACACCCTCTCTCTTCTACACGCCATATAGAAGTATTACATATATGGTTCAGGAATGAGCATTATGTCTAAAATGTCGGGTTGGGAATTTCCTCTGTATGTTGATTCATTAGATGCTATTATTTGTACAGCGTTGTCATTAGCTGTCTTATAAAGTCGTACTCCATTAGGATTATTTACTCTACAGTTCCATAATTATAGTATTTTTGCAGTTGAGATCACCAATAAGTACCGTTGCTTCCCCTGATGTAAAGAGTAGCTTAATGCCATTGGGATTCAACTTAATGTTGGGCTGTTTGTATGCCGCAATTACTTTAACTGGTCTTCTATTATCATCTTCGATTTTGATTATTATTACTTCTATCGAGGAAAGATTGTGCAGTTCTATCTGTGAGTGATAAATATTCTTCTTTATTATTACAGCTACACCTCTTTCACGGTCTTATATATATAGTGTGTCTCCGGATAGGTGAAAAGACTCTTGTGAAAGGTAAAAAATTCTCGATTTAAATTTTCATTTTTTGGGGTTTAGCCCTGCTTGGTTAAAGGCGAAATTCTAACATCATTTCAGTTCTGAGAAATCAAGTATGCCTTGGAAATTTAAAAAAAAACCTATTTTTCTGTGGGGTAAAGTACCTTTGATGTGGCAAATACGACAAAAAGTTATTGAGCCAACTTTGATCTCTCACAATTTCTTTTTATGTTTAGGTCCCAAATCAAAGAATTTTACTTTTAACAAAGATTTTTATTGGATAAACAAATACTTTTAACAACGTTTTTTATTTCATAATAAAAACACTTTGTTAAAAATAAAATTCTTTGATTTGGGAAATAAACTTGAAAGAAAATGTGAGAAATCAAAGTTGGCCGCGGATTTTTAAATGTAGTATAGGGGCCTATTTGTCGATTCTAAACAACTTTTTTTTATAACTTTTTGTCGTATTTGCCACATAAAGGGTACTTTAATTTACAGAAAAATAGATTTTTTGAAAATTTCCAAGGCATACTTGATTTTTCAAAACTGAAATGATGTTAGAATTTCACCTTTAACCAAGCAGGGCTGAACCCCAAAATTTAAATCAAGAATTTTTTACCTTTCACAAGAGTCGTTTCACCTATCCGGGGACACACTGTATATATTGTATCCAGCAATTTTGAATTTTTCATTTGGTATTAAATGAGTTTCACTTATACATGCGATATCCATTCTGTGTGTTTCCATGAAGGCAATAAAGACTGACCTCTCCCTCTTAAGGCCATTTGCATTCCAGTTTAGGAGCGTTAAATTCTCGAAATTACTATTTAAATTATGGAATGTTGAACAATAGTGGGATAACTTTTTGTATAAGGAAATTTTTAATTACATCAATATATAGAGTAAGTAGCTGTATTAGTTAATGAATTTGCTGGTGTTTGTTCTGTTTCTATGGGTTGAGGTTCCTGTGATCCCGCTGTGTGTTGTCCTGTTACTATCTGAGAATAACGAACATTTTGAGTTACAGGGGTCGGGCTATTCGCTGGTTTTGTTTTCCCTAGTGAAGTTAATTCTGGCTTTAAGTTCCTGATAATAACGACAGCTCCTATAATTGGCGGAATGCGTTTCTCCGTAATACACAAATTTTGGTGGGTCTTCTTTTTTCTTTGTGCACTCGTTGTACATATGATTTCCCGCATCTTGCATCCATGCGGAAATAATTTTTAGTATGCCCAAACCTTTGACATCTTATACACTGCGGTACTTCTTGCGACTTCTTTCTTGGTTCAACTGTAACCATTGTATGGTAAAGTTTATCAACGTTGTACATTTGTTTAATTTTATTATTATTGGTCAAGTCAACTACGCAGACTGAAATTGGCTGTTCGTTTCTGTTCAGTAGTCTAGTAATTTTAATTATTGGCAAATTCTTGTTTGTTTGCTGCAATTCTTCAAGTACTTCTTGTTCAGTAAGTGAAATCACAACCGAGTGTGGTCTATCTTCTGAATTTTGGAACGAATGAAATTTTAGCTTTGATTCATCATAATATCTAGTCAATCTCCAGTAGTCCTCTACAGAGTTTAAATTTATACGTATATGTTTTGCGGTATATGCTGTTGTAAACTCATCCTTGGTCATTTTTTTAATATCTTCTACTACGGTTTTATGATTGTTTGCTTCGCTCAAGAATATTGGCGATATCTTCGGGTTGGTTCTTTGAATATTCGATGATGTTCCTTCCTGTGTATTTAGTTGTTTCTCGATACTTTCCGGTAGGTAGTACCTGTTTTTAGTTAGCATGTTGTCCGGGCTCCATTTGTAGCGTTTTTGTGTTTCACTTATCTCCGGTGATAATGCAGTAGAATCTCGCTTTTTGTCTGCATTGTTGCTACCACCGTTGTCTTCACCTTTATCGCCTTCAGTATCCATAGGGTTGTCCGTATTCGTATCCGTAAGCTGCGAATTGCTGTCGAACGTATTTTGCGATTGCCCTCCTTGTTGTATTATGATAACTACCGGATAAATATGGTTTGGTTTATTACTTACATTATCTGTCCGAATTTTTGATAACTCTTTAGCTACGTTGCGATTGTATGACATTGTTAGCACCTTATAAAGTCACAAGAAAACACGTTAGCGTTACCTGCGGCTCCGATCCCGCAGGTGGTCACCGACAGTGGTATTCACTTGGTTAAAAATGTTTAGTAATCAATCACTATTGTTGTTAAATAATGTTTATTTATGTATACTATCGAGGTCGCTTGATAACACTCAAACTGCACGCTGCAAGCGTCCGCTCGCTGTGATAGCAGGAGCTCAACTACTATAAACTCGGGTAGGTAAGACATAAACAACGAAACAACACTTCCAAAAAGTAAAAAAAGGAAACTCTGATCATACACAAATAACAAAACAACACTTAAATCAAGTAAATCAAAAAGAAAGAAAAACGTAATAATATAAAGTTTTATGGTAATAACGTAACATACAAGTATATCATGCACAAAATCCAAGGCAGTACCACGATGAAAATGCAATCATTAATCGGAAGATGGCCAGGCGAGATTATCTGAAATTCAAAAAAGGCATATCTACGCAAGGAAAATACATGATTTATTGACCTATTGAACTAAAAGAGCCCTTTTAGAATTAGCTGGTCGACCACGACGTTTTTTCATTCCAATTGGAATTGCTTTTGTTTCTGGAGGTGGTGCGGTAAATTTTAGTCGAATAGCCAATGCCACTATGTGTTTATATATCAGCATTTTAAAGTAGGCTGGACAATCACATTCAGCATTAATCCAATAATCTTGGTCTTTAGGAATTGTTGTTGTCCACACATTAAACATAACAGTTATACATTTTTCAAAACTGTTAAAAGTCTAGGCTCGAAAATTTTCAATGTTTTTTTTTGCAGGGATAATGTAAACACAACCAGACGGTGACACATTAGAAACAATCGTTTTTTGTTGTTTGACCCATCCGTAAGATCTTGTCCACAAATCTAGGTCAATAACCGGTTTTAATTGCACTTCTTTTAATTTTGACTCATAGTTCCGAGACCAGTCGGTTACATGTTTCTTAAGTAATACTGAAAATCTAAACAGAGGAAGCCTTTCTCTTGGAGTATTTTCGTCCTTGATAACTCTGTTAAAAGGCTCTAAGCCGATATTAGTACTTGGAGTTTTCTTGTCTACCACTTCATACCAGTTTTGATTCAACTGAAGCCATTCACATTCAAAATAATTTGTTCCTTCCATTTGGAAAGAAACGTGATGGAAGCTTTGTCGAATACTTCTCGATTTTTACTTAGTTGAAGACAATCAAGACCTTCCAGGATTTTAGAGATACTTTCATTAGGGTGCACGAGTTGATCAGCTTTTTTTCTTACGTTTCTTTTCATATGTGCTCGACACATCTTAATTGCAGCGTTTGAACCAAACACAATTTTAAAAGCATTTTGTATGCTATGGGCCTCATCGCATATTAAAATCGAAGGATGTCGCAAGTATGGAGCAATTCCGATCGATATAAAAATACATCTTCAGTATTGGCCGGATAATACAAATATACACTAGAGGCACATTGCTCTCCGCGATATTTTACTTTATTGCAGCGATACACAGTACTAACGTTTCCATCTGTATCGACATTTTTATGAGAAAAGCTTCAAATACCTTCTTTCTTCACTGATTTGAGAGCTAAGGCTTTGCTATTGAACACTTGTTCTCTTTTCCACTTCTTATCTACCTTTTTCCTTCTTTTCTTTGGCGCATGCTTCTCAAATACATCACTCTCACTTTCCTCAGATGAACTGTATTGAGGAATCTCACTGTGACTCATACTTAAAGTCAGTTCTAACATGATAAACACACAATACAGGATAGTAATAAACACTACGTAAATAAAACTGCAGATCACTCACATAACATGCACTGATACGCGCACACGCCAATTCAGTTTTTCTAGGTTATGCTCCACTTGGCGCGCAAATCGAACCTTTGAAACGCATTAAATTACCGAGCGTTTATTAATACAATATTGTACAAAATTTCAATTAATAGTACACTGCAGATATCCAGCATTTGGTTTTTTAGGGTACATATTTAATTAAAATAGCGAGCAGAACTTACGGTACAAATAATATATTTTATCTACGACCACTACTAAAAGTAGGCCTTTTAGAGCTAGCTTGTTTCACTAAAAGTGACGTTTTATAGTTTACCGTGTTTAAAGAAATCAGCTGTTTACTTTTAGCACATGTGCTAAAAGTGAAGGGAGGTTCAAAACTACAATTTCGAACTGCAAGTGAAGTTGTAAAGCTATTCTAGTTGCTTCTTGCGTTACAGGTAAAGCGTTTTTGAAATAATTAAAGCGTTATGTAATGAATACAGTCATATGTGGAGTATCAATAATTACATTTCGTAACTGACCTTGACAGCACGGGCGTGGCCAAACAATCGCCAGCGGCGTAGGCTACTATTCATTATGATGCAGCGTCGCAGATGCGAACCTTTCTTAAATCGATATTTATGGATTAATAACGGTAAAATTAAGGTCGTAGATAAAATATTGTATGCAACGCGTGCTAAAAGTCGTTTATGCGCGAGACATGAAAATTATGAAACGAAGCCGTCGTTAATGGCGAAATATCTACTGGATTTAACATACTGGAAATGTACCGAAAATACGTTGCCCTCAGGCCTCCTCAAACTCCGCATCAACGTTTTTTTATTACTTACAGGGGGCGAAAATGTACAGTGCAAGTTATTGGGAAAAATACATTGGCAAAAATTCCTTACAATGTTGCGAAATTCTTGGAAAAACCAAATGCAAGCGCCTTTACTGGTCATTGTCTAAGGAGGACTTCAGCTACACGTTTAGTGGATGCTGGAGCAAACATTTTAAGCCTCAAACGTCACGGGGGG
Source organism: Agriotes lineatus (assembly GCA_940337035.1). NCBI lineage: Eukaryota > Metazoa > Arthropoda > Insecta > Coleoptera > Elateridae > Agriotes > Agriotes lineatus. Next base: position 254,749 of record CALNHX010000007.1, read on the forward strand.
TGGAGGTCCACTTCTGTCGCGGAAAGTTATGTGGCTGAGTCAATTGCAAGTAAAGTGCAAGCATCGAATCGAATTATAGAAGGAGAAACATTTGTTTCTCAAGAAATACGAGTACCCTCACCGGCTCCTAAAAACCTAGAAAACTCCAAGTTCTGAAATGTCCCTAAATAATGTGGTACCTTATAGTACATCAAATTCGTTAGCTTGTGCGGGTGTGACAATTCACTCGGCGACCAATTGTACCTTTAATATTACTTTAAATAAATAATTTTTCTTAGAATACTGTGAAATCAAGTTTTTTCAAATGCAATTTGACATTTTTGAAATCAACTGCCAATTTAAATTTATTAAATTTAATCCACGGCCTAATGAATTGTGTGACAAACGTCATAGTGACGTGATTTAATCATTACAGATAGAGTTCCATGTAAGTATATGTTTCCATGGAAATTACTTTACCTCCCTTGGAAATTTTTGTTTACTTTACCTCCCGTGTGAGGTAAAAGCATCCTTTGCACCCTCAAATTAGGGAGAAAAAGATCATTTTCTATAGAGCGAGGCGAAAAAGTAATTTAATTCTCTAACTTTTGTTTAAATTAAATATGACAACTGCCCATTATCGTAGCAACCCAATCTAGCTACTGACATTTTGAAATGTGATTGACTGTACTTATTTTATTATTAAATTATTAAAGTTCTTGCTATAGAAAAAAATATTGTATTATACACGACGATAAAGTTATTTCTATCCACTCTTGAATCATTAACGTCTCGACTTCGTCTCGACGTTAAACACGATTCACTCGTGGATAAAATTTAACTTTATCGTCTTGTATAATAAATTACTATTATCTACTAGCAACATGATATTGTACATTTTCGTCATAGAAACAAAATATGAAAAGCTACTCATAACTCCCAAGGGACTTGTCAAATTATTTCTCCCGCAAACTCATGGTAACAATGCAACTACAATTAACGTCTTAGCAACCATACAATGAGGCAATCCTTGATGTTACTTACATATTCTAATTTTAAATGTCATTATGACATTTTGAAATTTCATACTATTTTACGAATATGCTAGTAGATAAAATATTGTATGCACCACGGAAGATATTCATGTTCTTTACCTTACAAACCTCGGGGGCCAGAGCCCTCGGTCTGTAACACATGTCAACCCCAGGGAAAAACATATTCATATCTCCCTTAATGCATAAATATCTATTTCCCGCTGCTGATCATGTAAGTCAGTGATACAGCCTTAGTAACAAAACGTGTAAGTCGGTGATTATATTTGTTTGCTGCTTTCTCTTGACAACGGAACTTAATATTATTATTAAGTTCCTAGGATAATAAAATTAACAACGCAAGATGCAGACTTAGACGTTTTGTGTATAATTGCAAGTGTTTAGGTGACATGTTACACTCACAGGTAAAACCTCTCACGAAAATTAACATTTTCGGCAGGCAACAAGCCGCGGCTGCGCCTTGGCTTGTACTTGCCTACCTCAAATGTTAATAGGTCCTTACATTCCTTGTTACTTAAATAGCTATTATATTGTAGATTTCATTAAAATACCAAGCATTTCCAATTAATTTAACGTGCATTTTAAGTTTTTAATCGAGCATTTAATATTTTTTTAGCGTGCAAACTGCATTAAAATAACGAATGTTTATCACCACCCTTTCCGTTATTGCATTTGTGTAATGGGGTTTTACTTGGATGTCCTCCTCTCAGGGTTTATCGCAGATCTCGGGGCTACGGGTTTTATTATAATTTCTCCAGGTTCAGGGTTGTCAGGTCTCAAAAAGGGAATTATCGTATCGACCGTCAAAAATTATCGTACATTATCGTACAAAATATCGTTTCTAGAAAAAATTATCGTATTATAAAATTATGTCCTCTTTCTCTTTATTCTTCGTTTTTTCCCAACTTTTACCATGTTTTTACTTTTATAAAATAAAACAACAGTCGCTAGATTAGTCGCCTGATATATGTAGGTATTTATCTAAAACAAAATTAATAATTATTTTGAACAATACTTCGAAACTGTACTAGGCTACTCACCTAGCGGCCCTTAATACAAGCGAAACAAATATATTTATATAAACAAAAAATGATACATTTACTAAATATAGTATGATCAAAAAGTAATCTCATCTAGTATGGCTGTGGAAGTGCAAACCAACGCCTTTAAAATTGGCTTACATACTTATATTCAATTCAAACTGTAAAATTTTATTATTAAATGTTTGTTTTATCCATCTTATTACAATAATACATTGAAATAAATGAGTTTTCAGGTAAAAGTAATGTAATTGTTCAACAAATAAGCTTGCGCCGGTCGAATAGACACTTCATTTTAAATCTAACCTATAAATTATATATATATTGGAGCCAGTTCTAAAGGAAGCAATTTGTTCTTTCACAGCCATACTAGATGAGATTAATTTTTGATCATACTTTACTAAATACTTATAACATATTATGTCCTCAAAGATAATATCTGCAATTTCGGTTTCCTGTGTGTTGGATTTATTTCGCCTGATAAAGGTTGACAGTGGTGATGTTTCTTAACATTTTGTCACTAGGTTTAAAGCTATAACAGTTTTTTCCGCCAATCGTACTAAAACTGACACATTATTGACAACATTTTGTTGAGCAAAGCCAAACATTCCGTTACATCAGCCGTTGCTAGGTAATTTACAATAAAACTGTCCTGAATAATATTCCCGGCCTAGGCAGGGAATATTCGAGTACTATTTCCTAATTTTTTTTAATTATTCGTATCGATCGGCGGAAAAATAGTATGTGCATCTTGGACAAACAGCAACATTCCCAGACTCCTGTGTTGTTGGGCTCGGCATTCGCCTCGCCCAACAATAGTCACAGTAGTCTGGGATTGTTAAGCTGTTCGTCCTAGATACACAATGTACTAATTTTCTAAACAGATATGCTAGGAAGATAACACCAGTCCGTTTATTGTTTCTGTTACCAATTTAGTCCTACCTTTTATTAAATGTATCTTTGCAACTTTCGCTTGAATGGGGCAATGATAAGGCGTTTAAAATATAATCACACTAATTAGGATGTACTCGTAATGTTTCCCCATATAATAATCGAACTAATACAGAATGTGACCAGCTGTAACCAAAACGTAGTCAATTGGAATAAAGCACCTCTATAATACGAGCATGCTTGTCAGCCGCATTGAATCACATCACAAAAGCGGCAAATTCAACAAATTAGTTACTTTTTTGAAAATGAAAATACGTTAATGTCTATACATTTAATAGTATTAATTGAATAATTTTTTTGTACGGAGCGTTAATAATACAAGTTATTGTACTCACTATTCGAAAACTCAAAGTCATCATTTTCAATCTCACCTTCCATCCCTTCCGCAACGTTATCTAAATTGCTTTTGTCTGGTGATAATTCTTTTCTAACATCTTTTAAATTCATCAGTTAGTAGTCACTGTAAAAAGACACAGGAAAACGAACACAGTTGGCTTGAGTTATCAGCTGTTTTCGAGGTTAGAAGCTAAAACAGCGAGTGAAAGTGAACTGTTTGACGTTGTAGGGTTATGTTTTGGTTGCATCATGACCATCAACATGTAAATGGGCGCATTCAGACGACACAACAGTTGTACAACTGTTGAGTGAAATGTCATTGAATGCGACCGCTCACTTAGCCGCTCCGTGGTAGCGGTCGCCATTTTAAGTAGCGTATTTCAAAACCGCTCACTGATCAGAAACCGCACAGAAAGATGGACGTGTTTACCGCGCAATATGAATATAATGGCGTATTTTACAGTTTAGATTCATTACCGGAAATTAAATATTACTTACAAATACTATCTGTATAATTGCTAATGCTTGTTACATAGTTTTACATCGAGAGCATACACTTAAGGGGATATTTAAATAAAGATTATTAGGTAATTATGTAGATACTATCTAAAAGATAAAGATAAAGATTATTAGATAATTATTGTTAGATAGTATCTACATAATTACCTACTTTCCTAGTACACTAATTACTCTTTAATTTATCTTACTAGGTAACCTCATCAAATAATATGTATTCCTTCATTTGAACAAAATATAAAGATATTACACTTTAATTTGTTATTGATAGTATCATCGCTCATAAGTCATAATAGATGGTTTATTTGGAAATTTGAACAAAAATGTAAATACATTACTCATTTCACGTATTACAGTTAATTTGTAACTCTTAACACAAAAACACAACATTCAGCTGTATTTATAGGTTAAAATAAACATCTTTGACAGTTGACTCAACGTAAATTGAAAAAGGCCATTCAGCAAACCTACATCGCTCCAACTGAGCGGTTGATCAGCGCTCACTCAACTGTTGTGTCGTCTGAATGCGCCCAATGTTAAAGTACTGTGCTGCAAGGTTTTATGCAACCTGCGCGACATTTGTCTGCTTGTATTATAAAGGGCTCTAAATTGGAATATTAAATTGAAGCTTTCCGTAAATGTAAAACTGTATAAATATATAATAATTTATATTTATATTTTTTGTACCTTATTTTTACTTTTTCTGTACCTTTATCAAAAGTATCGTACAAAAGGCCATTATCGTACATGCAGTATCCTACATCGTACATTTGCTAAAATTATCGCACAAAAACGATAATTATCGAACACCTGAAAACACTGTCCAGGTTACGCTAATTTTGTAATAATGTCTAATGACTAACATTAACTTCACCGTAACTCGGTTATATTAATGTAAATAAAATCGCCACAAAAAATCTCGTGAGCGGCGCGAGCGTATAATATTTGATTTTATTGTAATCAAAGGTATAATATATCTCTTTCTATTTATTATAATGGTCTGTCTGCGATTTTATAAGCTGCGTGTTAGCCTGCAAATAAATAAGCAAGTACCTATCCCAACACATCTTGAAAACTGCAGAATAATTTGAAACGATAAAGAAGCTGACCTGCGATTGATTCATTAAAATTGAGCAATGGTAGTAAAAAAAATCGCAGATCAACCCCCCTATAGTTTGTACAACACGAAAGCTCTAAAAATCTTCATTTACCGCGATGGCCGAGCTAACTCAATTTCGGCGATATGGTGGTGGATTCAAATCATCAGCTGTATTCACTGCAATGTCTTCAATAAAAAAAGGGGATTGGGCGCCAGAAATCAAATGATTTCTAATAATTAAAATAAACTACAAGTGACTAGCGTTTATTTAATAATTAAGGAATAGTCTTGTAGAATCAATAATAAATAATCAGAATAATTACACTGAAAATAATGTCATAACAAAATTGTGTACGTCAAATGAATGCTGCGACACGCACAAAGATCAAAAACCCCTTTCGGTTTATTCTATTAACTGTAACATCAAAATCAATCGTGGGATATGCATACCTCAGTCATTTGCTAAAACCTTTCTGTTTAGGCTATTGAAATAAAAAATCGTGAATGCTCCTTTAACAAAGGGTCAATACACATCAAAATTGCAGCTTTAAATATTAATTATAATTAAATATAGGCATAAAACTTCAAATATTAGAACAAGTGAATGTAAGAACATTTGAACATTACATGTTAATAATTGCGGAAAGTATGAATTTAAATTTTAAATACTGACGGGTTTAGAATGTACGGATGTAAATTCCAGGTATTGAAGATAAGTTGAGATAATATTAATCTCGGAATAGCACTAACTAACCTCGATCCTCCAGCGCCCACAAACTGCTGACAGGCAAATGCCGGCCAGGGGTTGCTACACCCTGCGGGTAAACATATGCTGGTCGTAAGCTGCTACAAACATTGGTCGAAATCTCCGTGGATGCACCGGTAATTGTAGCGAAATCACCCTCAAACGGCAGCAACTAGGCAAAACGCCAGCAGGGGTCGAAAATGAGATTAGGCTAACAACTTTGCTTCCGAGATTAAACTCTTAGATAAAACTGTTAATTAAGAGCTAAGAAAAAATGTAATTAATATGGGAATATCAAAACAGAAAAGCCATCGTACCTGATCATATAATCAGCCCTTGGAAACACAATGCTCATAAAAATGGGTTCAGAGCACGTAATTCGACTTAAACAATCAAACCTCAGCCGCGCCGGTGACGGCGGGCCCAGGCGAGAAGAGCAAGTGACTGCTACGAAAAAATCGTTTCCAAAAGAAAGCTCGCAAATAGCACGGGTCAAAAGGGCATTGCACGAACGAAAGGAACTTAATCCAGGTACAAAATAAGCTGCTTTGAAAAATTTAAGGATTCGAAATGCAACGGATTATAATTCAAATAAAAATATACAGGTTAGGTTTAAAATAATTGGATAAATGGCGAAACAATTAAGCGGAACCAAAGAGTTGTTTTAAATTTATGACAAGGCAACCTAAAAACTCACAAATGAAACTGTTAATTTAATACATAAAAGGAAGAAGAAAAGAGTGAATCAACTAATAACCAACACGTAGATCTCGCAGAAATCAATAAAACGATAAGAAAGAAAATTAGGAATGACTTAAGAAATTACAAGAACCAACAAATCTTAAAAACACTAGACAAAGGGAAAAGTTTAAAACATCTTACAAAAACAATAAGAGAAGGAGGAAGGACACAAATAATAAAAATAACTAACGAAAATAATGAGACGATATCACACATATATGAAATAAAGAGAACAACTGAGAACTACTTACTATAAAAATCTGTATACAAGTAAAGAAATACCCCCTCCGGGAAAAAGAGAGAATGAGAGAAAACAAGTATAAAACGTAGGTTCAGAAGAGATCCCAACCATAACAAAAGAAGTAATTACTAATTCCTTGAACAAATCCACAAAAGTGGCAGGAGAAGATGGTATTAAATGAAATGTTACAATTAGGAGGATAATCAGTCCTGGAAGTGTTAGAATGCCTATTTAATAAATGTCTAGAGAATATAGATTCCCCGGCAGACTGGGATAATGAAATTATGATCCTACCATATAAGAAAGGAGACAAAACAAAATTAAATAAGTACAGGCCAATAAACCTGTTATCAACACTACATAAGCTATTCACCAAAATAATAACAAAAAGATCAACAACAAAACTAGATAATTACCAGTCACGAGAACAGGCTGATTTCAGGAAGGGTTTCAGCACCCTAGACCATCTTCAAGTAGTTAATAGAAAAATCTAACGAATATAACATCCCCCTATGGATAGCCCTAGTCGATTATGAAAAGGCTTTCAACTCGATTGAAACCTGGCCAGTCCTAAATGCTCGAACTAACTGCCGAATATATAATAGATACGCAACCCTTATCCAAAACATTTACAAAAAAGGCGTCATTCCAAGTAACACTACATGGAAAAAGCAGCAAAATCCAAATCAATAGAGGTGTGAGACAAGAGGCCATATTGTCTCCTAATCTTTTTGCTTTGGCATTTGAGGACGTATTTAAATAGCTAATCCGGGAGAAAAAAGGAATCAAAATAGAAGGCGAATACTTATCCAAGTCATCTGCGTTTTTCCGACTATGTGGTTCTGATAACGTCTAATAGAGAAGAACTACAAGAAACGCTGACAGAGCTGTATCGGGAATCCAAGAAAATGGAACTTAAAATAAACACCTCAGAAACAAGGTTCATGACCAATGAAAATATTGCGATGAGGATATAACAATTTAACAATACAAATTGACAACTTATAAATAAGAAAAACCGAATCATACGTATAACGTACTTAGGCCAGATAATGACACTATCAAAAGATAACCTTAATAGCAATTAAATAATGGCGCACAGTTTTAATTGACCTTTATTATATTATTATAATTACACACTTGTGCACGCTATCGACTGGAACCAACACCGGTCTTGACCCACCTAATATGATGCTAACAGCTGTTCCGTTATTACAACGTTACAACTGCACACGCTAGGTGGCAGCAGATATTGGATGATTATGGTAGAACCACGGCCTGCTGAATTGTGTAACTAATGTCACTTTATACGGCATGGGCATTTTTTTGAAATCCATCGTTGTTTTCATTTCTGAGAAAACGCCAATTTTGGCCGTTTGGCGCCACATACCCACGATGACATTTAAATGGCAACGGATGTCAAGACTAATTCGTGTTTAGAAATGATTTTTTAAATGCAGTATCAGTAGGATAAGGACCTATTGTTTTGAATGTAGTATAAATATGAATGGTGTAATCTATTTAGTGTCATGTAACCTTAGAGATCTATAGTTTTAATATTTTTCTTGAGAGAGGTGTAGAACTCCAAGAATTCGTAGTTGAAGACGGATTCATATTTTCAGGCAGGTAGTTTTTGGATAGCTCACACATTTCCTCTAAAATAGCACATGATATGCAGATAATCATATTTCTTACAAATTTGAAAGATGTTCCAGGTGGTAATAGTAATGAAGTATTTTATTCTGTGTGTTATTGCAAGGTTGTAAGTTTATGTGTAATTTATTGTAAAAAATTTAAAATTAAACATTTAAACGTTATTGGTTTTATTAGATATCTATCTGTAAATGTAGTAATTAAAAATGTAATAAAGGAAGTGCAATGTGATTTTATAGTCTTCGCCCAGAAGTACCTCGGAAACACCTTTCTTGAAAGCTACAACTAACAATTCTTTCCCGGTGTTTGTGGATACCTATTCAAATAAAAATTTAAAATAGAAATCGCTAAAAAGGTACGTTGTTTGAAGCCCCAGTACGATAATTTAAATTTAGCTTTCAGACAATTTCTTTCGTATAACTTGGTTGAAGGTAAATTTATGATAAGATCTACCCCAATTGGTATATTTGCACGTTGTAGTACCGTTTTCTATTTTAACAATTCCAAACAAAATCATAAGCAATAATAACGAATAAATTAATCAACAAATTATACTGTGAACGTAAATAATGTAATTGAGAAAATACACGAAAAAACTAGCAGGAACCTGATCAAACAACAAAATAGAAAATCAAAGTAGAAAATACACGGGAGGGTTGTATTATTGTTGTAAAATTTTAAGAAATGCCATAAAATTTAATCAAACATTTGCATTGTAGTCAACGTAGTAACTGATGTTACATTGCAAATTTGAAATTCCCGCTCGTGGGTATACAGCGCTCTGCGGAGAATCGCTAAACTACACAAATGCCCAGGCCGCATAGAGCATAGCCAGCTTTATCTGTTCCGCTAGCGCTTAAGGCTGAAAACACACGAAGCGGTTCACGCCGAGTCTCCATGTATTTAAAGCGGACAAAACACACGCTGCGTCATGTAGCGCGTACGCTGCGCGTATACCGCGCGTACGCCGCGCGTACGCCGCTCGTACGCCGACCGTACGCTCATCCAGAACATGTGCCGAGCACGGTTTTCTTATCGCTTCGAGCGTACCTGCAAGTCTGTGCTATCTTAGCACAGTGTACACACAACAAGCGGTTTCAAAGCTGTGAGTATCAGGCGCGGTTGTCAAATATCTTTGTAATATGTATATGAAAACATTTTACTTAGATGAGTAGTATCTGACTGATCATTTGTTTTGAAGGTTATATACCGTGTGTCCACAGGAGTACGCACCATAGAGATAAGATAATGCTAATAGAATATAAATATCAACCAGTGCTATGACCACCGTCCCTTTTCTTGTACATTTATAACAATATTGTTTCATACAGTGGCGAGTCAGAAGCCAGAAAACAACGTTTTAGCGTGCCGGCGATTCCAGCGTTAGCCGATCTTTCTATTCTATTTGGTTATCCCTATGGTGCGTATTCCTGTGGACACACGGTATGTACTAATTTAATTTTAGTGGTAAATATGTGGTCCAATATCGAAACCGAAAAATTAATAATGGAAATCCAGGCAAGGCCATCGACATATAGAAATGGACCGCTAGTCAGAGCTGCCCGAGCCAAACGGGATAGAAAGAGAACGCATGACTTGAGAACGCTCTGTCCGTGTTGGCGCTCAGTAGCGTACGGCGCGACCGCCCTGTCACTGTGACGTCATTTCTGTCTACCAATAGAAGGCCGGCAGGAAAAGGAACATTTTCTGTCGGCCAATAGGAGGCCGGCAGGAAAAGAAAAGATAGTTCTTAAAGTGTACCCTTTCTCTTTCTAACGCAAAAAGTTGCGCAGTCGTCCATTAGCGGTCCATTTCTATATGTCGATGGGCAAGGCCAGCCATATGGGACATGCAGCATGCTGATTATGCAAATAAAATAAAACGAAACGAATCCATTGTATTCAATAGGAATACTGGCAACATGTCATCGTTATGCTTATCGTGCGACTTTTAGCCGACTCGTGTGTTTTATCGCAAGCGGCCGCCGACTGGGCGCCAACTCGTGTGTTTTATATCGCAGGCGGCCGCCGAGTCGGCTGCGGACTGAGCGCCGACTCGTGTGTTTTATCGCAGGCGGCTGCCGACTCGGCCGCCGACTCGGCGTGAACCGCTTCGTGTGTTTTCAGCCTTACATAGCCGTTCCAATTCACCGAAACCAGTTCTGAAAAAGTAGGCCATGGGTACTCCCGGTTGCGCCATCTATTAGACACTTTAACAAGTTAATGACAGTCGACGTTTTCGAAGTTTGATTGTCGAAAAGGTTATTTTTTCCCATTTGTAATTCAAATACGTGCTAAAATGGGAAAAAAAGTTTAATTTGTAAAAATAAAAATTCGCCCTTCTTCCAAATCCCAGCAAATCCTTTGATTAGACCTGCGTGGATCAACTGCTTTGAAAATTGGGGGTAATTATTTCGTGAATTTGATGTAACATATTTTTAAATACTAAATTGTACTAATTGTAGTTATTAATAACATCAAGGACTACTCGATTATTTGCAAAAATCATTTTGAGGACCATTAGCTGGCCATACACACACGTTTAAAACCGCCACGAATGTAGTTTTTAGTGGAAGTTTTGAACGCGTGTCTATGCCCAACTTATGGCTGCGCATATGCACACGTTCAAAACCTGCACGGATGTAGTACATTCGTGGCGGTTTTAAACGTGTGTCTATGGCCAGCTATTGGTTTGATTACACCTCGAAATTTCTTCGTTTGAAGAATGAAGCTGTTCCTTCCTTAAATGTAAAGTCAAACTTTTTTTTTATTATTATTGGACTACTAAGTATTCCTTATTTTCAGTTAATTAATACAACTTCTAATAACATTCTTCCTGATGATCTCCCAACTTCTGATTTTTCCGAAACTTGTACTGTTGATAACCATAAAAATTTAATGGAACATTGTAAAGTTTTAACTACCGAGTTAGAAGAACTTAATCGTAAATATCAAAACTGTTTATTAAAAATTGCAAAATGCGGAACAGAAACTAAACAAAAATTCTAAAATTGTGGAAAATGCTACTAAAATTTATGATGATGCAGAAACGTCAGATGAAAAGGCACAATTTTTATTAAACCTAATTCAAAATTATGATAAAAAAGTTCCCAGGTGGTGTGAGTCATCAATACGCCTTTGCACTATTTGGAGATTTTGTTCCCCAAAAGGATATCAATTCTGTCGCAAAAATGTAATCAATCTGCCATCCAAACAACAATTTCAAGATTTCTTGGCAACTTAATGGTCAAAATCAATTAATTAAAGATCGCCTTCACACTGAGATTTCTCATTTAAAACATCCTGCAGGAAGACTGTGCTCGTTAATCATAGATGACATGTCCATCAAACAAAAAATGTATTACAGCAGATTTGAAGACTGTATTTATGGCCTGGGATACTTGTACTTCTAGTTCCATTGAAGAAAGACCTAAAATTGCTAACAAATTGTTATGCTTCGTTGTACATGGACTTTCTGTAGCATTCACCATACCTGTGGGTTACTTTTTCCATGCATCATTAACAGTAGCAGATTTCCATTCTTTGACCTTAGAAATATTAAAATTAGCGACATATTGTGGGCTGATTGTACTGAGGATTGTAACAGACAATATTTCATCAAACGTAGCTCCATTTAAAAGTTAAGTGGAGGGTCAATAAAAATTGTATTGAACATCCTTATCTTGAACAGTTACCCATATTTTTATCATTTGATTACTGTCATGCTGTAAAAATGCACGAAATCACTTTTTGGCTCATGATATGTGCTCGCCAAATGTCATAATTTCTTCTTCACATCTAAAATTTTTACACGATCTGCAAAAAGGATTACCAATAAAACCTATAAAGTTTTTGACAGAGAAACATTTATATCCATCTAACTTTGAAAAAATGAATGTCCTTCGAGCTATACAAATATTTTCACCAACAATAACTGCGGCACTAAAATTCCTAAAAGAATCTGGAAATGATGGGTTTTCTGATGTTTATGCGACTGTACTTTACATGGAAAATATGCATCACTTTTTTAAAATTCACAATGTTTCACACAGATCACAATACGTTCGTGCTTTGGATGATAGCATAGCACCTTATGTAGACATCTCCGATGAACGGTTGCACTGGCTAGAGGAAACATTTCCAAATTACATAGATGCCATTCAACAGTTGTCTGCTGATAATGGTGCGCAGAAACTAACGAAAGAAACTGCACATGCTCTAAAGTTTACTGCACAAAGCACCAGTTTATGTGTGAAATTTCTTTTGCAACAAGCTGGATTCTACTATGTTTTAACTCGCTGTTTTAGTTCTGATGCAGTAGAAGCCACATTTTCACATATTCGCTTGAAAGGTGGGTCAAATGATGCCACAGATGCTAGATCTGCTGAATATGCTTTACGGCAAATTTTACGCTGTGGTATAGTGAAAGGCTCTGAATCTTCGAATAGAGCAAACAGCATTAGTTTCGTAAGTTCTTCTCGACTTACTAGTTCTCTTCCCAGTACTTCTACAGATGCAGAAGGTATAAACATTGCCAGAAGAATTGAGCTTAAGATTGAGTCTGTAGAAATGAATGATGCAAGTGACACCATTATTTATTCTGCATTTGTGGCTTCCCTTGCTGGGTACATAATCATGAAATTGCAACAGAAAATTAACTGTGCAACTTGTATCACGCCTCTTCTTTCTTACACTATTCCAGGACCTTTATTACAATTAATAACTCTTCAAAATCGTGGAAATTTAACATATCCAAATGAATTATTTGTTGGCCTTATTCAGAAAATTGCAAATATAACACAGAAGCTATGCAATTCTTAACTATTAAAAATACCTGCCAGAAATTTAAAGACATTCTGCGGCCTTGTTTGTTTAAGAATTGTTTAATTGTATGTCCTGCACATAAGAAAGAAGTATGCGATTTAATTATTTCGATGGCCATGAAACCAGTATTAGAGAATATTTGTTTGGAGAAAACTGATTCTGTTAAAAGAAAAGTAGTTAATAACAAGCCCCTTAGCAGAAAAGTTTGAAATTATAAAAAAGGTTGCTACTAACTTATTTATTCTCTTATTTTAGTCACCTGTTTAATAAAAAAAAAACAGTTATTTACGTGAAAAGTATTCGAAGTGAGAGTAAGCCTATGGCCTACAGCCCGTCTTGGAAACATCTGAATCCAGTACACTTTCAGTACGAGCTCCTTACAATATTTTTTGTTACATCGTTAAATGGTCAGAAGATTTTCAAGCTGATACAATAATAGAGTAGTTTAACCTTCAAGTATTGACGCCCAGTGTCATAGGCCAGGTGTTTCTAATTTTTCCGATAACTCTGAAATTTGTCGGAAGGTAGAGTTGCACGGTTTAGTAGCTGAGACGTGTGCTAGAAAATTGCTGTGTATTTGGTTATTACTGTTTTACAGTATTAGCAACATAAATTAATGCTCATGGAATTACGCACTCGAGCTACACAACTTGTTTGTAACTTTTTTCATTTGCTTCTTACAATTCTAGTGTTGTAATTTACTACCGTTTTAGTACTACATATGTATACTCTGTAGAACGGGGTAACACGGAATGAAATTTTAGTTTTATTTATTACACAGGCCTGCAAATTGAAATTTTTTGATTTTTTTTTCACCGTAATGGGTGAATCGTATGTATTTTAGTGCGCTGAGTCCAAATATGACCTCAGTTTTTCTCCAGCACGTGGGATTTTCCGCAAAAAGAAAAAGAAAGTTATGCAAAACCCGCAGTACATATAGGTAAAAATGCATTTTGAAATAAAAAAAAAAATATATTACTAGTGGTTTATTTACATTTTTAAATACAATTTGATAAAAATAATATGTAGTATATACAATAAGGATTTATAATTCTTTATAATATCTACATCTTTTTCCCCCAAAACTCCGTTTTGAGCTTTTCCGTTTGTGTGGGATGTCTGGAAGTTCTCTATGAAGCATCCAACAGTAGTCTCCCACCATATTCACATCCCATCGTCCTTGGTACCTCCGTTCCATTTCTTTGATGTCTTGGTGGAACCTCTCGCCCTGCTCTTCACTTACGGCACCAAGGTTTTCTGGGAAATAACTCAAATGGGAGTTCAAAAAGTGAAGTTTCAAGCTCATGGAGCACCCCAAGGTTTTAAAACATTTCAACATTTTATTTACAATTTCTTCATAATCCGGGTCCTTATTGTTCCCCAAAAACTTAGTCACAACTTCTTTAAATGATATCCACGCCCCTTTCTCAGCTTTTTTCATCACCTTTTCAAACTGATTGTCTTTCATTAGTTTCCGAATGTTCGGGCCAACAAAAATACCCTCCTTTAACTTTGCCTCAGACAGTCCCGGGAATTTCTTTTCAAGGTATTTGAACGTTTCGCCATCTTTTGGCAATGCTTTGACAAACTGCTTCATCAGTCCAAGCTTGATGTGAAGTGGGGGTAAAAGCACTTTTTTGGGATCAAAGACTCAAAGTGAACATTTTTTCTCCAACCTTCAAAGTTCTTGTTGGCCACACTTTTTGGCTCCAGTGCTGTGCTTTTGCCCGGCTATCCCACTCACATAGGAAACAGGGAAATTTCGTATAGCCACCTTGTTGTCCAAGCACCATAGAGATGACTTTGAGATCACCACAGATAGGCCATCCAAACTCTTTATATTTCAATTTATCAAGGATAAAAGCCATGTTGTCATACTTTTCTTTTAGATGCACAGAGTGCCCCACGGGTACAGAAGCGTATTTATTGCCGTTGTGTAGCAAAACTGCTTTTAAACTTCTTTTTGACGAGTCAATAAAAAGCCTCCATTCATCTGACACATGTTGAATGTTAAACATTGACATCAACTTGGGAACATCAGAACAATATACAAGTTCGCCATCTTGAGAAAAATTTGACTCAAATTGTTTTTCTCTGCTTCTGTACCAAGAGAATGAAGTTCCAGATCTCAACAAGTTCTTTTCTTGAAGTCTAGAGACCAGTAATTCAGCAGACTCTTTAGAAAGCCCTAAATCACGAACGAGGTCGTTTAATTCTTCTTGTGAAAACTGTTGGGGTCCACAGTCTTCGACTTGAAACTCATCATCCAACTGCTCTGACTCGCTCTCTGATGACTCTGGCAAATCGTCAAAATTGTGTGGGGGCACTGGTACTGGAATACCGGGTCCATGAGGCACAGGCCGAAGTGCAAATTGCATGTTTGGGTAACATATATCTTTTTTATTTGTGGCATTGTACCCTTGTATGTTGCAAGAACAAAAGTAGCAGTCATCGCCGTGGTTTCTCGGCTCTCTCCAAATCATAGGCACCCCAAAACGAAAAGATTTCACCTTTCCTTTAGACCACATGCGAAGTCCTTCAACACAGCCTGAACACACTCCATGAGGGGCCCAAGATTTTTCTTGATCTCCGATCTTCACACCAAAATAGGCAAAGTACACTTTTTTAATAAACTCCGTAATACTTCGAGATTGTTTTTTTAATACAAGTTTGCCACAAATGTAACAGAAACTATCAGGATTATTAACACAAGCGCTTGAAGACATTTTGAAAGACACTTTAAGAATATTTACATTGAAATGAACAAATCGAAGGACTAAGAGGGGTATATATAGGGCAATGGGAAAATCCAGGTTTCATTTGTCAATAATGTTCACCACAATTACGCTAATTATTACCAGAAAGAATTTCTCCTATTTATTTATGTACTTTTAATAACAAAAACATTTATTACAGTAACATTGGAATTTGAAAACACCGAAGAAAAGCGATAAACCTTAATTGCATACTATTAAGGTAATGGGTTTTCATGATTCATACGCTGACTAATACTGTTAAATATACTAATTTTTATCATATTTCATAGTTTCTAATATAAAACTATGAAGCCGAATAGGAAAAACAACTTTTTTCGGCATATTCATAAATATACGCCTTAAGGTAGGCAATCCCGCAGAAAAATGCATTTTGCGGAAAATGCTTACGTGCTGGAAAAAAACTGAGGGCATTTCCGAACTCAGCGCACCAAAATACATAAGAATCACCCATTATTTTAAAGAAAAAAATTTGGTCGCAGACCTGTGTTATCAATAGTAATATAACAAGGGCCAGACATACTTACCGATAATTTTGCACACGCCAAGGGTTGAGTACTGGTTGCACTGAAAACTGTCCCAAGGGCAGTTTTCTAAGGACAACCAGCATGATGACTCTTGGCACGGGTAAAATTATATGTAAGTGTGTCGCCCCCGTTTTTATTTTGAAGATTATTACACAAAACCCGTATACAAATTATGATTTAAAATAGATCTAATAATGGCAAAAAACTCAAAATTGCTTGTTTTATGCATTTCTATTTCTAATTATGACACCATCTATGGGGTCGATAATTAGCACTAGGGAGCTTATCGGTTGACAAGTTTCCCCAGGGAGCTTATCAGATAATCAGTTCGGGATTAGTCGATATTCAAAAAATGCATGTTTCTCATTGGATGATATCAGTCATATGACAGTAGTGTGTAATAATCATATTAATTACTAAAACAATTATTATCGAAAAATAAAATTCAGTTTGTTAGTGTACTACTATTAAAACACATTTTAAACACGCAACTTTAGAAAAATCAAACTAGGCCCCAAAAAATATATCATTTCATATAACATCTTGGAGGTGCCCGGATAAATTTATTTTGTAAAAATCCATTGTCATTGTCCCCATAATATGATAACAAGAAATGCCTACAATACATATTTTTAAAAAATGAAGGCAAAATTTGATCATGCTATTTTTTCGGGTATTTCGCCACACTACAAAATGAAAAATATTAAAACATGAACATTTCGAAAGACAAATCTACTTCCGTTTTCAACAATTAACTAATTAAATTAAAAATCAACAAGGAGAACTTATTTTATTTTTAATTTAATTAGTATCTTGTTAAAAACAAAAGTAGATTTGTCTTCCAAAACGTTTATGTTCTAATATTTTTCATTTTATAGTGTAGCAAAGTACCAAAAAAAAATTGCATGATTACTGAAGCGCCACAAAGAAGTTACAGAGATTATAAAAATTTTATCAATAAATGGTAAACTATGTAACTTAAACAGTTGCATATTTTGCTACAACTTTCATTAACTTGTGTATTGTATTTTTTATAGCAGTACAGTGAAATTTAGTGAAAGAAGCTTTATTAAGTAAACATAAAAATTACATTACATTTTTGAAAACCTATATAACTAAAAAACAATATACAGGAGGTCCCAAAAAGAATGGGACACCGAGTTCTTCATAGATTCCTTAGGTTATAATAAACCTAATATACCTTAGTACAAAGTCCCTTCAGTAAGAAGTTATAGAGCCTTGAAGTTCAATTCTTTAGTTTTTATTTTTTTGTTAATTTTCACAAATGTAGAGATATCGATTTGAATTTTGGTATACACTGTATATGTAAAAAGTTCTATCGTGGCAAAATTTTTGGGGTCGAGTGGGCTGTTGGACACCAGGGCTGACCTTTGATTATGTCCCTAGGCGAAAAGCAGCTGACAGGGAAGCTTTTCTGGAAGTATTGCACTTTTTACTTCCACACTTCCAAGACCGTTGGGTAGTCTAAGACTATGTGATCTTTGATTGCATCCTTCACGTGGTGGCCCTGTTTAAACTAAACCCTTCGGATCTAGACCGGAAGGTCGATAAACTAACTCTAAGCTAAGGTAGAAGATATCATGCCGAGAGCTGAAGGACAAAGGGTTACAGTGCCTTGAACGATGCCCATGGAATCCCCAGCACCTTCTACGGTCCTTAACTTTACTCCTGTAACAGACGAGGCCTTCCTCTTCTATTTACTTGTGGGATTAATTATGGAAAACGTTAATAATCCAACTACTTCTTTAGAAGAGGGATCTGTTGCAGATCCCCCAAGAAGAGCAATCCTCCACTGGAGTCCCTTTAGAATCAGTGAACAAGGAGTATTCTGGAAGAACGTTTGATGCCTCTTCTAACAATAATTCGCTCTCTACCAGTCTCATCAGTAAGATTTGGTTGGTCAAAGTTGACCATATTAGAGGGAGAGACTTCATTTAATATAGGTATCATCTAGTTTATCAACTTAGGAATTTAATATCATATATCATCTAACAACACACTTTATATTTTTATGCACAACCCATATATTATAATGGCATAATTATGTTGACTTTTAGATGTATTATGGGGCTTATAATTTCTTAATTAATCTCATGACTCATGACCCATCTTCTAACAGCGTAGAGTCAAGTTATGAATTGTGGATAATAGTGGTGTCGTTCGTAAACGAATTAGTTCAATGAGCCAGCTCAGTACAATCACATGACGATTGTTACAGAACAAGACTGAGATGACAAAACAAATTCAGAAATTTAGACCCATTGAATCAACTCAATTTACCAATTCTATACCAAATTAATTTAAATGTTTAATTCATGGAGTAAGAGGGAAGGAGAGCGATCACCATGCTAGAGAATCTGCGATGATATTTACAGATTTTTAATAGTACTTTCAGTATCTACCACTGGCAGCGCTGGTGTTTCCGCTGCGTCCTCAATCTGTCACATGATCGTGGCATACGACCGCTGCGGCAAATCAAAACGTAAACCAGTAGTAAACAAACCCCCACCATGCCACCAACTAACCCGGCGCGGAACATTTGCACCGCGAGTGGCGGTACTACTAAAGAGCTGCAAATATCAACGCAGGTTTTAGCGAGCGGCCTGCATAGGGATCGGTCTCCTTACCTCTTACTTCATGGTTTAATTATACATCAAATAGTTTGGATACGTTTAATGTATTGCAGTTTTATTCAAATTAGACAAGAACAGATACAAGATTGACTCTTATAATTAGATTATGTACCTACAGTTGTGCACCAAAGTAACTGTGCTCTACTCAGAACCACAGACCTAAGAGATAGAGTAACACGGTCTACACATCACCAAGACATACATCGAACACACAATGGTTGCTACGCAAGCAGGAAAGGTGCGCTCCAACTTTGCAACTCACAACTCGGGGCAAGTTGAGCATTACCATACTGCCTGATGCTAGCGTACAAAGCATCAGCCTCTACCCCGCTAAGGTAACAAGAGGTTACCGATAATACATACAAGTAATTTGAAGAACATAATATTTTAAATTATGATTTAAAAATAATATTTGTTGCATTTTGACAAACAATCAGCATGTATAAGTAATTTCAAGAAAGTAACACTATTTTAAATTATTTTATTGCTTATCGTTCCAAACATTCGGTACAGATACATTGGAATTTGTCGAGCCATTAATTTAATTTATTGAACGTGCCTGGACACAAGAGAACCTAAACGTCAGTTGACATGTTTCAGTAAAAGGATATTTGTAACTAGTTGCCTTTAATAAGGTATCCATTGTGTTTTTTTCTTCTGTAGAAGCTTGGGCAAAGGTGATTCCTTCTAATATTGCATCTAATATTAACACCATTTTCCAACTGAGAACTTGGATAATTCTTGCTTGGATTTACACGAAACTTACTTGTGAAAGTACGCAACATTTTCCCCTGGAATTATATTGTTTTGTTATTTACAAGTTTTTAACAATCAACATTTTTCAAAACTCTAATTGAACGTGAGGTTACGTTCTTCAAAGAATAATGTGTATTTTCATTCCTCTATACGTTACAGAAGAGACTACTTAATCTTTATAATTTTATTAAATCTTACCTAAATTATTTAAGTTTTTTCAGCTTGCACTAAATTAGACGGCAGTATAAACAATTATACTAAAGTGTTAATTTTCCTTGACAGAGTCCTAACCTAAACTTTTGCGCCATTTTTGAAAAATGCAATTTATTCCATATTACCCACTGTACATTAACAAATGATAACATCAATAATAAATTAATTACCTCATTAACCCTTTTATCATATTATAAATGACAGGCACGGTGATGACAAATAATAAGAAAAGCATAGAATCAAACCAGTGTTGGCTTGGATAGTAGTTACACATACACCCGAAGAGGGCTCTGAGGGGAGTACCTGTCTAGTGTACCTGTATAATACTTTAGTAAGAGTAGAGCAAACAGCGAAAAATTTTGGATCATTTTTTCATGGCTACCAAGATTTAATGATATATTGA
The DNA here is from genome assembly GCA_940337035.1 of Agriotes lineatus. Taxonomy (NCBI): domain Eukaryota; kingdom Metazoa; phylum Arthropoda; class Insecta; order Coleoptera; family Elateridae; genus Agriotes; species Agriotes lineatus. Next base: position 275,252 of record CALNHX010000007.1, read on the forward strand.
AAAACAAGGTTGGTAAAACTGACACACGAGTTGTCAGTTTCATCAAATTCGAGGTTAGCAGGTTAGGTTTTGCGTCAGTTTTGACACAGACTGACACAAAACCTAACCTGCTAACTTTAAATTTGATGGAACTGACAACTCGTGTGTCAGTTTTACCAACCTTGTTTTTCAATATTATCATTAAATCTTGGTAGCCATGAAAAACTGATCCAAAATTTTTCGCTGTTTGCTCTACTCTTACTAAAGTATTATACAGGTACACTATACCTGTCTAGAGTCCCTGTATAATATTATCTTACTATATACAGGGACTCTAGACCTGTCTAGAGACCCTGTATATTAAGATTAGAGACAGGACATACAGATGATCAATGCGGATTGGTTGGAACCATTTTCCATGGCAGAAATGATTAATACCGTTTGACATTACTAATTTTTGCTGTAATGACAAGTGACATTTCCTTTGTGTGATAGATAAATCAGGTTTGTATGCTTTATTGTTCATAAATTTAACTTGAATGACTGGCTATTTAGCAGTTGGATGTAATAAATTGTGTTTAGGTTTCGATAAAATGGCTCTTAGATATGAATATTGGTAGAAAGGTACCTATGTTATTAAGAACTTAAAGTGTGAAAATCGTACAGATTATGCAAGAAAATTTTACTCCAGACTAGTATTTAACTATACACAGGTAAAATCCTAATTGTGCAGTAAATGCAGTACCGTGGACCACTCTAAAACACCTTGAAATTGTTCTCTTTGTAAGAGCTGCAGCAGCAACTTGAACTACCATTCTTGGAGCTAGTAATATAGGTGGGTACTTAGTACACACAAATCTTAAACTGCAGTTAATCTAAAATGATGGCTCCTGCGCATGAGGCAGAAGTGGTCTAAGATACATCATTCTTTTTGTACAGTTCTGAGAGTAAAACATATTCAGAAAATCAATATAAAAATGTTCAGGAAAATTCGAGCATTTATTTGTTGTTCAGTATTTTAAAAATTCCTCACAAATAAGGTATTGGGAGATGAACGACAAATTTAAAACGAAACAGAAAAGCTATTACCATCCGAGTGAAATGACATTAAAAGGGACATAACCACTATTGAAGCTAAATGTCCATGGGACATATTTTATTATGTTTAACTTTTGGACTATTAATTATTATTGGAGGGTGAAAAGCTTTTCACTTATTACAGATTCTTTCAAAATCAAAGTAACATTTTCTGAGATTACCTATGTGAATAAGCGAGTTTGCACTTCATCCAGTGTAGAAACTGTAATGAAATGTAAATGGGTAGTTAATAAGTAGAAACAATCCGTAATATCTATCCTACTTTATAAAAGTCGATTTTTATTGATAATGAACAATTATTTTCATTATTTGACATTTAGAAATTTGTCGTTTCAGGTTAATGTCAGTTTGGCAATGGGAACATCTTGAAACATTTTTTTCAAGAACATAGCAATTAATCCAATTATCCTTGAAAACTGGTTCCACTTGTCCCATCTCTTATCTTACTTTTTATACAGGGTTTCTAGACCTGTCTAGAGACCCTGTATAAAAACAGGGTCTCTAGACCTGTCAAAAATTTAAAATCCAAATTGGAATGGCTACGATCACGCGTCAGCGGGTATGAATGAAGCTGGCCATGCATAGAGTGACGTTTGTCAAACAATTCAGCAGGTCGTGGGTAGAACAAACAGAAATTAACATGACAACAAACCTCAAGGCAGATCTCTCTAGAAGGATATCACTGGCATGGCCAGCTTTTGGCAGACTTCAAGGTATTCTAAATTCAGACGCGCCAAACACATTAAAGGCGAGAACATTTGACCAGTGTGTGCTATCTGTGCTGACCTATGGCACAGAGACCTGGGCTATGAATAAGGAAATAATACACAAATTACAAGTAACCCAACGTGCCGTGGAGAGGCGTATGTTAGGTATACATCTCACGAATACCAAATGAGGAAATTCGCAGACGGTCCAGAGTGACAGACGTAGTCGAAAGAATTTGCAAACTGAGATGGAGTTGGGCCGAACACATCGGCAGATTAACGGACAATCGATGGACTCGCCGAATTATCGAATAGTGGCCACGAAACAACAAAAAAAGCCGTGGACGTCCATTAACAAGATGGACCGACGACATGAAACGATTAGCTGGCATGAACTGGATGCAAAGAGCCCAAAACCGCAGTAAGTGGATAGAATTACCAGACATATCTACAAAGGTAGATGACAAGTTAGAGGAAACATAAATCCGACGATGGATGACATTGCTGAATATGATGTTAGCCCGCAGCAGCCGGTAGTCTGAGTGAGTGTAGCTATAGTGAACGGTAAGCGTCTGTGTTGATGTTTTATTTTGAATACATGCAGATCAAGCAGAAACAATCCGTGTTTAGTACGACGCGACGTACGATATGGACAAGTATTTGAGTTACACCTTGCATTATACCAGGTGATCATAAATGGTTGTGATTTTTTTATAGATTGGCACTGCTGATGTTGGTTACCCTGCTGTCAATTTTCTCCGTACGTCACAATTGACATTTACATAGGCGTACGCACTTAGCAATTACATCAAGAGTAAGAATCTTGAATTTATTAAATAAATTGGAAAAATAATGTATATTAAAAAGCAGTCAAGGTAAGTGTTTAGAGCAGTTGTTCGAAATGATGTCCATCTTTATGTGGACAACAGTGAATTCTTCTATGCAAACTACTAAAAACATTTCTTAACATTTCAGGCTTTATGTTCGCCGCTGCAGCCTCAATTGCTTGTTGCAGTTCTTGCAAATTCTGGATTTCTAAAGACTACGTTTTTTAAATAAGGAAATAAAAAGGAATCAAGAGGGGTCAAATCAGGTGATCGACTTGGCCATAATTTTACGATAATCAATCTCTCTGGGAAAAGGTGTTCTAAATAAGTAATTAATTGTTGCTCGTGCCGAGTAGGCAGCGGCTGAGTCCTGTTGGAAATAACCATTTGTTAGTTCCACACCATCCAACTGGTTTCTAAATTGTTTAAGGAGTCTTGGTATCTTTCAGCATTAATTGTTTCATCAAAGAAAATTGGGCCAATACGCCTTCGGGACATTGCAACCCAAATACCAACTTTTACTAAGTGTAGGGGCACGTCAATAACATTGTGGGGATTATTTGCTGACGAACTTCTATAATTTTGAGAATTTATATATCCATTGAGATGGAACCAAGCCTCATTAGAGAAAAAACAAGATCTTCCATGTCGTTATTTCGAAAATAGTTGTTATACCAATGACAAAATTGGATTCTTTGAAAAAAAAATCAGGAGGCAGGAGTTGCTGAACCATCGAATATTTCTAAGGACGTAAATGCAAATCATTTTTCAGGATTTTTGGGAGGATCCATAGGAAAGACCTAAAATAATGGAAGAGATGGAAAAAGGTCAAGTCATGGTTTATTCAAATCACAAATCCACCTATTTGTTGGGATAAACGACATATGGAAAGGTGGAGATTTTGGGTAATAATTTGGTTTCATTTTCGACATTTGGTGTAACTACAGTCGCACGTCCAGTAGACTTGCAGATTCCTACATTACCAGTACTGAAAAAGCGTTCAACTGCTCTTTCACAATGTTGTTAAAAAACACAATAATCCACTTCTTCTTCAGGATCCATTTCGACCAACTGATAGCATGCCGATTGTCGTGAATATTCCCAATCACCGTTTTCATTTCTTACCCCAGTTCGGAAATATGCCATTACAATAAATGTATTATGTTTTACAGTAAAAACCATTTCCAAACAGGAATTATTTATTGCATAAAATGAATAAACAAATAAATGTCAAAATGACGTTTTGTTTATATTTCGCACGCCAATGTGTTGTTTTAAGTATTAGGTCTGCCAAAGTAGTATTTTGAAAACGTTACCAACCTTCGAAAAAAAAATAACAACCATATAGAACACCCGGTATTTGCTAACCATTAATAGAAATGGAAAAAACATAGTTTTTATTTGCTTTCTTCTTGTTTTTTATAAACATTCTGTATTGGTTATTGAAGAAAACCCTTTTTTTAATTACACATGACTTCAGGGTTTGAATAACTTGCTAAGTGGTCACTCTAAGTTTTACTAGAGTACCTAGATGACATTAGCCGGGGTTGGTGGCTTAGTGGTTAAGTATTCTGACTACTGATATAAGGTCACGAGTTCGATCCTCGGTCCCGGTGAGGTTTTTAAAAATTAAAAAAATGCAGATGAAAGCCTTTACAGAATGCCATCATTCGGAAGTGATGTAAAGCCGTGGGACCCATGTTACTACGATGTGTAGCACGTAAAAGATCCCTTGCTAGGGTTGGAATTCCTTAGTCTCGGCAAAATTCTAAGTAGGACTTTGACCATATATGACCACAGGAGTCGGTGTCTAAGATACCTGGTACTCTACATGCCTAGACCTTGTCCATTAACAAATAAACAAACAAACAAACAAACAAACCTAGATGACATTTCTGACATAAACGCTTTTTGGAGACTAGTGACACTACACTGAATGGCAACATGTATTTTTGCCAAATTGCAAAAATCACGTTGCCATTTTCCGAAAATCTGGTGTCTAGTAGTAAAAATGTCAAAATTAAATTTTTAGGTTAGACCAGGATGACGGTACATTGGCGTACTACAATTTCAAACATAATATTTGATAACCATTTTGGTTGTTGGATCTACGCCTCTGATAAATTTGACGTTAACGTAAAATATCGGCTGCCAACATGAAAAAATGAAAATTACTAAATGTTTGTGTCCTTCCTCATTAAAAATTAAATTACAGACGACGTCTAGATTCTCTAGGTTTTACTACTCCTATGCTTTAATGTACCACTTATTAAATATGCTCTACCCGTACTTTAATGATATCCATTAAGACATTAGGTAATAAATTGACCAATAGTAGCGCGTCATCATGTTTGGTAACCATACCTACATGCGTTGTTGATCTGTGACAATCGAGGTGGCAAACAATTTAAAATTGTAATTTTCACATAAAATGTTTGTTGATCTATATTGCAGTGGTTTGTTGTAATAATTAATTAATAATGTTTATAATTATATGCCACTTTTGAAAATTTATTAGTTAAGAATAGAATCAAATTTTAGACTGATTAAAATAATTTAATTTTGTCTTGGTTATTTAATTAAGTCCAAATAACGGTATTATGCCCTTTCTTGTATTTTATTCATTTGCAATTTAATATTACAGAAGGCTAGCTCAATAGGCAAGAATATACTCTTTCCTCACAGCTGGGTTCCCTGATACCTACGTTATAATTTAAAATTTATGTGATACGCCACTGGCGCTGAATTTAGTTCGATCGCGCAGTCGCTATTTTGCAATACTGTCCAAATTATCACAGATTGGTTTACTTTGTGCAAGTTGCGTTTTAATTTAATTTAATAAATGGATTTTTATGAACATTCGACAAGGTAACTATTTGAATTCTCGCGCATTTGGCGGCACTGATTATATTTTGTTTCAGAAAATAACGTGGGCAAGCTTAGCAATTGTTCTGAGAGCGTCATTTAAGATCTCATAACCTCAAACTTGGATTCTATGCTATTGCTTGATTTTTGCCTTCAATAGATGATTTAATATGCCTGGATGTCTATTCAGTAATGTGTACCCTTGCTTTTATGCAACTTTCCGGTTTCTAACGTCGTTACTTTTAGTATAATCTGACTTTAAAGTTTCAGAAGCGCTGCGGCAGCTCTTCGGAACCACAGAGCCTGTAGCTGGTTTTCTACAGTGCTGTTGTTGCTATAGGGGACTCCTACACCCCGGCCTAATGTGCTGCAGTCAAAATCCCAGGCTCAGGAACTCTATTCTGCCCGGAACTGGATGTCGAAGTTTTGAGCTGGTCTCGGCCGACGTCGTCGGAAGGTGCTCACGATGAAAAATTATTTTTTTGTAAGGAAAAAAGCTACCCACACTTCCACAAGTACACTGACACTTTGCTTCCACAATGGTGTACTTTTTATTATTAAAAATAGAATATTTCTATAAGAAAACTGTATTTAAAATGAGAGACTAAAGCTGCATGTCATGAATTAATTTTTATTCAATTGTTTCTCCACCTCAAAAACCGTTATAAACTATTGCCTAACTAATTTATAAATAACGGTATTTCATCCAACTATACGGACATAGTTAGTAACCTTGATTTATCATCTGACCATACACCAATTATAGCTACAGTAAGCACCACAATTATTAAAAGATCGCCTAGACCGTCACTGTTCAACATTAAAACAGACTGGGAAGCATATAGAGGTCTTCTGGATGAAAATTTACAAACCAGTATTAGTCTACATACCCTGCATGAAATAGAGGAAGCCACAAATCTCTTTATTACAACTGTGCAAAATGCAGCTTGGAATTCAACGCCTACGATTACAAATGCGATACGAGAAGATACAAATGTCCCAAATGAAATACTTGAGCTAATACGACAGAAGCGTAGAGCAATATCCAAATGGCACAGAACGCGCAATCCTGCTGATAAAACGATCTGTAATAGGTTAGCGAACAACATCAAAAATAAACTAAAAATGTTAAAGCAAGAAACTTTCCAACACTATTTAACTACACTGTCCCGCGCAGATAACAGTATCTGGAAAATTTTTAAAGCAAATAAGAGGCCACAAGTTGCCAATCCACCTTTAAGAAAACCAAATAATGAATGGGCCAGAGCAGACCAAGAAAAAGCAGATCTATTCGCCCAACATCTTGCTGATGTCTTTACTCCCCATTCAAATGTACTTGACGATGAGATACAAAGCTTCCTCCAGGCGCCACTACAAATGTCATTACCTATCAAAAGTTTTACTTATACAGAAGTACTTGAGGAAATTCGACATCTAAACAAGAAGAAGGCCCCCGGTTTTGACTTAATAACGGGGAAGGTGCTTGATGAATTACCTAAAAGCAGCATAGTGTTTTTACGAAATCTTTTTAATTCCATCTTACGTCTTCAGTACTGGCCATCAACGCTAAAATTTGCCCAAATCATTTTAATATTGAAACCCGGCAAACCTGCTGAGGAAGTTACGTCTTACCGGCCAATAAGTTTATTGCCCATAATGTCTAAACTGTGAGAAAAATTGATAATGAGAAGATTACGTGTTACAGACATATTGGAAAATTGCATCCCAGACCACCAGTTTGGATTCAGAAGGCACCACTCCACCATTCAACAATGCCATCGAGTTGTAAACGTTATCAGTACGGCTTTTGACTCAAAATCTTACTGTCCAGCAGTATTTATAGATATAAAACAAGCGTTTGATAAAGTGTGGCATGATGGCCTATTATTTAAGATTAAATTACTCCTTCCAAGCGAATATTACCTCCTATTTAAATCTTACCTGTCAGATCGCTATTTTCAAATTAAGTACGGTCAACAATATTCCGATCTACGCCCAATCAACTCTGGAGTGCCTCAGGGAAGTGTCTTGGGACCTCTGCTATACATTTTATATACTGCAGATATACCTACAACAGCAGATACATATATAGGCACATTTGCTGATGACACTGTCCTTCTCTCTAGTCATATCAATCCTCACACAGCCTCCTCAAATTCACAAAACCATTTATCTATCCTGCAGCCCTGGCTCAATAAATGGCAAATAAAAGTAAACGAAACGAAAAGTGCGCAAGTTAATTTTACTCTAAATCGCACAGAATGTCCATCAGTGTATATGAACAATATACCTATTCCTAAAGCAAATGAAGTACGCTACCTAGGTCTTCATTTAGATAAACGACTCACATGGAAGTCTCACATAGGTACTAAAAAATGAAAAGAAATCGATTTGCGAGTTAAGAAAATGTATTGGTCTCTCGGCAGAAAGTCATGCCCCTCTCTTGAAAATAAGATCCTCCTGTATAAAGTCGTAATTAAGCCAATATGGACTTATGGCATTGAACTCTGGGGTTGCTCTTGTAAGTCCAATGTCAATATCATCCAACGTCTGCAATCAAAGACTCTAAGAATGCTAGCAAATGCTCCATGGTATGTCAGCAACTTGACATTGCATACTGACCTTGGCATAGCAACAGTCGAAGAAGAGAGAACAACAAGAAGTAACAACCACTTCATACGACTACAAGCCCACCCAAATACCCTCGCGTTGAACCTGCAGCAGGACCCACCTCCAAGGAGACTAAAAAAGAAGAAATGGCCCAGTGATCTGAAAGGAGGATAGCTCTATCGAACCGGGATAACATCGCTGGATGGATTCCCCCTCACGTCATTAATGTCATCACATTAACTCATAGAACACATTGCATTTATAATTAGTTCTGATTGTTAATTTGCTATTAAACCAATAAAAAAAAATTGTTTCTCCACCTCAAAAACCGTTATAAACTATTGCCTAACTAATTTATAAAAACGGAAATCAACCAAGTTTAATACAATTACTTCCTTAACTAAAATTACTTACAACTAATAATAATAATAATAATAAATGTCTTTATTCAGTTTCATACAACATATATAAAGAGAAAATTGAGTTACAAGATAAATTGAAATTGAAACCTGAACCACAAGGGGAAGTTCAGATGCACATTATAGTTAATGTGCCCTGATCTGCCACTTAACCCTTGACGTAAAATAGGTATTAAAATATAATATACTAATTTGCCTAAAACTACCTTAACCTAATATTCTGCTCAGAGCTAGCAAGAGTGACACATACAGTCATTAAGCTATTTATGAAATAGTACTTTGACGCACATATAATAAATTAAACACTTTTTTCTTAAATGAATTAAAAGGCATAGTTTTTAACGAGTTAGGTAAGGAATTATAAATTTTTGAAGATATATATTTAAAGGATCTCTCAAACATGGCTGTTTTATGTAATGGTGGAGTGAATATAAAGTTAATGTTTCTTAAATTCAAATGATGAACATCAGTTCTGAAAGTAATTTTGTTGTAGAGATACATAGACTTAGTAGTGTTCATAATTTTATTAATTAAACAAGCATAGTGTAAGGTTCTGCGGTTAGCCATATTGAGCCATTGTAATTCTCGTAATGTGTGAGATATATGGTCATACTTTCGAATGCCAAAAATAAATCTTAGACAAGAATTTTGTACCCGTTGTATTTTCAGAGCAGTATCAACATCTCAGTTAGGACCGTAGACTACGTCACAGTAGGAAAACTGAGATAAAACAAGCGCTTCGCATAACATTATTTTGGGTTTTTTATTTAAATAAGCTCTGTGTGGGTATAGTAATTTAAGACTGATGTAAGCATTTTTAGCATTATTAGTAACTTGCTGTTTAAATCTTAATGTATTATCAAAAATCAGCCCTAAATTTTTTGCACTGTCAACTATAGGAATTTGTGTGGTATCAATAAAAAAAGTAAGTGTCGTTTTTAAAAGATTGCATTCATTTTTGTTTCCAAATAATATAATGGCCGATTTAGAAGGATTAATTATTAGTTGTAGTTTTGTTTACGACTGGATTATGAATTGAAAACGTGGGAGGTAAAATTTCTTCAGTCATTTAAGATTATGTAGATATGAAAATTAAATTTTTTCTAAACAATATATATTCGGCTTATATAAGCCTTCTTCAGTGTTTTACAATTTGAGTTTACATTTTTAATTTTAATTAATTTTAATCTGGAAATAAAGATATTTTGGTTAGGTTTTTAAGTTAAAAATAATTGTGAGTGTTAAATTATCTTACCAGTTCGAAACATTACTATTAGTTAATAGTTGGTATTTGAAATTTAAAAATTAACATCTTATTATTGTATTTATACATCTGAAATAAAAGTTTTTGTGTTTAGGATTGTGAGCGCATGTATTTTATAGGTTAAACTTACTGTTCAGAGGTTTTGTTTTATTTTGTATGAAATTTGAAGTTAGTGGGTTGTTTGTGGTGGAATTATGCACACCACATTATTATAGTTATTTAGTCATTACAACAACCTGAAAGCACCTAAAGAAACATTAAATAATAATAATAACTTAATAATTAATCTCAGTAACATAGATTTACCAAAAGAAGTGCAGAGCGTTTTAGAAAAGGGACCAAATTTTAACTATTATAACCCTAATGATAAAATTCCATTTGAAAATATAATAGCAAATATAGAACATAAAATAACTAATCTTGAAGAATTTAACCAAAATACTATTAGATCCTCTATATGTAATATTTTAACAAATTGCAAAAATAATAAAAAAAAAATTTATTAAACATCTCTGAACAAAAATCTAATAACATTTTATTATCAAATATTCAACAAACTAAAAAGTTCTTAAATAAAAATAAAGATTTATTAATTATAAATGCAGATAAAACACAAAAAACAGTTATTATTAATAAAACAGATTACAACCAAAAAATGTTAAATCTTTTAAATGATTCAGAAACATATAACATGGAAAAAAAAGATCCAACTACATCAATACAAAACCAAAATAATAAAATGTTAAAAGATTGGCACAAATACAAATATATAGATGATAAAACTTATAAAAATTTAATTTGTCATAATGGACTTGCTCCAAAAATTTATGGATTACCAAAACTGCATAAACAAAATATACCTCTAAGACCAATTGTGGCTTCATACATGAATCCCCTTTATAAATTATCAAAATACTTGTCAAATATATTAGTACAAATAATACAAAAAAATAAATTTAGAGTAAAAGATTCATGGACATTTAAGGAAAAAAATTGACCAAACTAAATTACCACAAAATCATATCCTTTTCTCTTTAGATGTGGTGTCTTTATATACAAATATACCAACAAATTTAGCAATCGAAACTATATCAACATATTGGAACAAAATAAAAAAATTAACAAACATCCCTAAAAATAAATTTTTAAAAGCAGTAGAAAACATCCTTAACTCAAATTATTTTCAATATAATAACCAAATTTACAAACAAAAATTCGGAGTAGCAATGGGCCAACCACTTTCTAGTACGATCGCAGATTTGGTAATGCAAAACATAGAACAAAAATTACTTAGAAACAATAAAGAAATATCATTTTATCAAAGGTTCGTAGACGATATAATAATAGGAGCTGAAAAATCAAGTACAGATAACATATTTAAAACCTTTAATAATTTTCACCATAGATTACAATTCACAATAGAAACAGAAAATATTAATAATTCAATAAACTTTTTAGACTTGACATTAATAAGAAAACAAAATGGAAATATAGAAACAAATTGGTACAGAAAAGAAATAAAAACTGACAGGTACTTAGATTACAATTCTCAAACAAAAATAAAATATAAAAAGAGCATAATAAATAGCTTAACAGACAGAGCAATCATACTATCCTCAAAAAAATTTCACAAAAATAATTTAAAACTAATTAAACAAATATTACTAAAAAATAACTATCCATTACATTTCATTAATAAAAATATAACAAAAAGAATACAAACATTAAAAAATAAACAGAAAAATGATTCTTTCAGCTTACAACCTAATTTTTTTGGAAATGAATTTAATAATACTCAAAAAAACTATGAACAAAACATAATAACTTTACCTTATATTCCTAAATTATCTAAATTATTAGAAAAAGAATTAAAAAAACATAATTTTCAAATAGCATATAAAAATCATAATACTATAGGCAAAAATTTTTTTACAAAACTAAAAGATAAAATACAAATAGAAAAAGAAACTAATACAATATATCAGATAGAATGTAATGATTGCGATGCACTGTACATAGGCCAAACTAAACAAAATCTAGAAAAAAGGATAAATCAACATAAGAACTCAATAAAAATTAAAATAACAACTCCAAATAAACCCAATACAGCGCTCTCTGAACATGCAGCAGAAAAACTCCATAATTTCAAATTCAACACACCCAAAATACTCCAAAAGGAAAATAATTTAAAAAAAAGATTAATTTTTGAAATGATTCACATTAAAAAAAGTCCTAAATCAATAAATTACAAAACAGATATAGATAATTTAAATATAATTTACCACAACTTAATTTAAAAAAAAATAAAATAAAACTCAAAACCGAAATATCTTTAAACTTTATATTTTCATCAATTTCTCAAAATAATTTGTACATTTGTCTTGGATCTAAAACGAGCTATACTTTTGGAATGAAAAGAAATTGGATATAATAAGAAGCCACTAAGCTTTCAGATCAGTGTTGCCGATCGTCACATAATTATCAGATTCTAACATAATTTTTTCGCCATTCTGGTAAAAAATTATAAAGTAACATAATTATCAATTTTAACATAATTTTATTGTCATGGATTATTTATTCTCTATTATCGTATCGTCGGCTTTCTGCAATTTCTAATATTTAAATGCGCCATCTTGTATCGTCATTGTCAAATTTTGTATGCATATTTTGAGACCTATTTACCACCTTTGGTTGCTTCACAATAGAGGGCCCGGGCAGTGGCAACCTCCTAGAGATCCTGAATATAGTTTACTAACCTATATACAGGGACTCTCCAAGTACCTGTATATAAGATTATACAGGTACTCTAGGAAGTATACGGTCGCTAGATTAATACACTAAGTGTAAGGTACCGCCATTCCATTCCTCGTGTGAGAATGTGAGAAAATTCTGAGATAAAGATAACAAATACACATTTCCCAAGTGCAATAAGGAAGACACTAGTTTTTGGGGATTTTCTTTTTGGTGTAATGGCACTCCTGTAAAGTGAAATTCTTGTTAGATTGTGTTTTTATCCCCAGTTGGAGAAAATTGTGCGACAAGGATAGATATAAAGAATCACTAATGGCGGTACCTTACACTTTATTGTGTTGATCTAGATTGGCGACATCTATTAACATACAAGCACAATTTATGTTTAATTTAACGACGTTAATCTCAATTAAATGGTGGATGAGCCGAAAAAACTGCTTGCGTTGCCATTTATAGGTGTTAACATAATTTAGACCAAAATCTGATAATTTTGTCTCGGCGATCCCATAATTTTAAATCGTACAAACGGCAACACTGTTTCAGATTTCGCCACGGTGTAAATTTGTCAACTCATATCCGTAGTACTGAACTTGCAGTAAATAATTTGAATAGTTTAATTTATATAAGACTGCATTAAAGTAATGACTAAATAACTATAATAATGTGGTGTGCATAATTCCACCACAAACAACCCACTAACTTCAAATTTCATACAAAATAAAACAAAACCTCTGAACAGTAAGTTTAACCTATAAAATACATGCGCTCACAATCCTAAACACAAAAACTTTTATTTCAGATGTATAAATACAATAATAAGATGTTAATTTTTAAATTTCAAATACCAACTATTAACTAATAGTAATGTTTCGAACTGGTAAGATAATTTAACACTCACAATTATTTTTAACTTAAAAACCTAACCAAAATATCTTTATTTCCAGATTAAAATTAATTAAAATTAAAAATGTAAACTCAAATATTGTAAAACACTGAAGAAGGCTTATATAAGCCGAATATATATTGTTTAGAAAAAATTTAATTTTCATATCTACATAATCTTAAATGACTGAAGAAATTTTACCTCCCACGTTTTCTATTAATTATTAGTGAATGACGAACCGATGCGTCCACTAGTTGCTGGAGGTCTGTGCGCAGTCTCTCTACAGCTAAAAGTTTTGTAGACGGCAAGAACGAGTAATAAAGCTGGGTGTCATCAGCATACATATGTAGATTGGCGCTTTTGATACACTTATAAAGATTGCTTGTAAAAATAGTAAACAGCAATGGACCCAGAATCGAGTCTTGAGGAACTCCTCGACTGATGTTTATACTCTGAGAGCAGCTATTTTGAAGAACAACAGTTTGAGAGCGATTATTCAAGTAACTACTAATTAGTGCAATTGAATTTTCACTGAAACCAATAAAATAAAGGATAGCTACTAAAAGAGAATGTGAAATAGTATCAAATGCTTTGCTGAAGTCTAATAGAATTAAGATACTTAACATACCTTTATCATTGGCATCGAGTATATCATCAGTGACTTTCAGCAAAGCAGTAGCGCAACTATAATTCTGTCTAAAACCAGACTGTATATCTGGAATGATGTTATACCGCTCCAGATGTTCCCTAATTTGAAAATTGATAATTTTTTCAGCTATCTTTGAGAAAGCAGGCAAAATACTGATAGGGCGTAAATCATTGTAACTTTTGGGATTTACTACTTTTGGTATGGGTATCACCAGTGCGTATCACCAGCAATCAGGAAAGGTATGAGTTAACAAGATAGTATTGATAATGTGCGTGATGTAAGTCAAAATATGTGGACAACACAATGAGAGCATATAAATACTAATTTTATCGGAACCACTTGCGTTTGATTTAATTTGATTTAACATTTTTTGAACACAGTTTACGTCAACGGCAAGAAAGGAATGCTCCACGATAGTATCACTAACTATATTATTAGTGTAGTAATGTAATAGATTTTGATCCACATCGGTGGAGGGAATGTTATTTACAAAAAAGTTGTTAATAGCATCAGATTGCATTAACGCTTTCGGCAAATATTTATTTTTATTTGGTGCAATTGTTAGTAATCGTAGTTCTTTCCATATGTGCTTAGAGCTACATTTTTTTATATTGAAATTAAAATAAGCCTTTTTCTCGTTTCTAATACTAATAGTTGTAAGATTTCGCAATGTTTTATAATATTCCCAATGTGTTGGACGCTTAGTTTTCCGATAACGTCGCTTAGCTTTATCTCTTAAAGTCATCATTAAACGTATATTATCAGTCAGCCAAGGAGATTTTCGTTTAGTGATTTTTACGGTTCGATAGGGGGCATGTAGATCAAATAGATCTATAATACATTTATTAAAATACTGAATTTTATCATCCACATTATCAATACTGCAAATATTCTGGAAGGGAGTTTTACAAAGGTCACTATAAAATAGATCAAAATTAAAATGATTAAAATCTCTAAACGTTTTATAAATAGGCTCGATTATGGGTCGATCTGCGACAACGGTACAAGCAATGAGGTCATGATCAGACCACTGTATGCCTTTGACACCAGCATCCTTAAAATGTGTGTGTTCTGATACCACAATAACATCTAATAGGGTAGATGTGTTTCTCGTTACTCTTGTTGGCTCATTAATGATTTGTTTAAAATTTAGTGTTTCACACATCGTATTAAAATAAACAGTTGCATTATGACCAACATCTAACATGTCAATATTTATATCACCTAAACAGATGATGTTATCAGCAGAAGACGCAGAATAAGATAAAGATTCTTCTAATTCATTTGAAAAAAACTTGTAATCAACAGCAGGCGCTTTATAAACTACACCGACAACAAGTGAAATTGAATGTAGTTTAATATTAATCCAAAGTTGTTCAATATTCTCATTACTATTTATAATTTGATAGTTAAAAGTATTACGAATAAATATGCAGACACCGCCTCCTCTCGAAAGACGATCTTTACGTAATGTACTGTATCCCTTGATAAAAATGCAATTATCACTTACCGCTGGTGTGAGCCACGTCTCACTGACAGTAAATACATCAATCTCGTTAGAGCTGAGATAATCAGACAGTTCATGCATTTTTGGAATGAGAGATCTTATGTTTAGATGTGCCACCCTTACCACACTCATGACATCGAATACCTAAATAACATAGTACATAATAACAAAAATTATAAGTGCTATAAGTTAATTATAGTATCAACCTTAGCGTAAAACAATCAAAATTGAAAATTAAGTTAAAATCAACAGAAAATAAATGCAACGTAAATTACAATATCAACATAAACATTTTGTTTTATGTAAGCTAATTAAAGCCAAATTAATTAAAATTTATTTTAAGTGTAACAATGCTATGTATAAATAAACAAGGCTACATTAATTGATAGCCAAGTTCAGTTATAATCAAACATAAATATGACTGTTGAAGGAGTATCAATAAGAAAATTAAAAAGTAATGCTATCTGGGTGTAAGTGCTGCACGACTATTTCTTTTATACACACGTTCCTCAAACGTATGCTTAAAGACCAGGTTGCTGGCTGGCTGTAGTGATTAAATTATATTGCGACAGTTCTTCAAGGTTTGATATGCGCATTATCCTGTTATCCACCTTCACAAATATTTTTCCCTCTAGTGACCAAACATTTCTGCTTCCAAATTTAATGGATGCTTCTTTTAAGATTTGCGCTCTGCGTTTAGTTAAGTCTTCTTTTATTAATATTTTGGTGCCCTTAAGAAGTTTTTTCTTATTAAAAATAAGCTTCTTAGTATTTCTGCTTAAGAACTTCACGATTATTGGCCTGTTAACGGGTTCTTTGCTAGGAAGGCGATGGCTACAGTCTATCATTTCAGTAGATACATCGAGCCCCAGTTTATCTTTGCACAGTTTGCTGACGACCTCATCTGTATTTTCACCCTTAGCTTCTGGGACGCCAAAAATGCGAAGGCTATTACGCCGAGTGTACTGCTCCAATTCGTCTCGGGAAAGTGCAGCTTCCATTTTATATTTTAATAATTCTTGCTCCATTTGATTCACCTTAGTTGTGTATCCTTGCATTTCTTCTTTCAGCAAAGCCTTCAGATTATCCTTGATTGCGTTTACAAGTGAAGCAAGAAACGTGGACGAGTTTAATACTTTTTCCACGACTCTCTGCACCAGTTGCTCTTCCTCTGCAACAGAACGCGTGACCCTGGGTTGTTCAGGCATCGTAGATGGTATTTGGCAATTTTAAAACAAATTAAATGTGCACAATAAACACAGCAACACAGCACCAAACCAGAACGCGTCTACTCAGTACTGACACCCATTGCAGAATAATATTTACAATTTTTCTCTATCTAAATTATTGTCTTTTCATTTTACTTTTAAATGTCTTATTGCGCCACTAACACTTTGTATTATTTAAATTGCCTTTCTCACTCGCGTAATTACACTGATTAGTTTTTAAAGAGTTCGCTTCCTTCACCAATTTTGTTTTACATCCTGCTGTGTCATTTTCTTGCCAAATTTTAAATGTCTGCTTTTCACGTATTTCCAAATCTTGCTGTCTAATTTTAATTGCCCTGTGCTGCCTGTTTATTGCTCTCTTGCAATGTATTATAATATAATTCTGGCTTCTGGTACCTTATTTAAGATTGCTCATAAATGTTTCCTACTTAATTATTTTGAAATCTACGCTTCATTAACACGCACATATTAAACCTTTTTGTGACAGTTATTTCTATTGGTTCGGTTTTGATTCTGCACAAACCTCATATTTGGCTAATTTAAAATGTTGACTCCAACCTGTGAAAAACGAACGCTGCCCTTTGCTTTCTGTACTCAAATCTTTCGTTACTACTGGCATCTCTTTTCAAATGCAATTACGGATTGAAATTTAGAAGCTTAATATTGCAGTTACACAAAATACCCCAACTCGGTGCTTTTTTTACTTCCTTGTTCATTTATACTGCAAGCAGAATTGAGTCGTGGGCTCAATACCATCTCAATATAGGGACATGGGCCTGATATTGCGGAAAACGGCGATTATAGATATTTATGCATTACCGGAGATATGAATGTTTTTTTCCTGAGGTTGACCGAAGGCAACCGAAGGTAAAGAACATGAATATCTCCCGTGGAGCATACAATATTTTATTTACTAGCATATTAGCAAGAATAGTCTGAAATTTCAAAATGACTTAAGTACATTTAAAATAAAAATATGTAAGTAACATCAAAGATTGCATCAATGTATGGTTGCTAAAACGCTGCTTGTATTTGCATGGTTACCATAAGATGGAGGAAAATAATTTGAAAAATCCCTTGGGCGTTATGAGTAGCTTTTCATACCCTGTTGCTTGTAAATAAATAATTTATTGCCGCAAAAATCGAAGATTTTTAAAAAATGTAAGCAATTTATGGACTGAAGATATAAAAGTAATATCACATCTTATTCAATATCTAAGTCTACATTTATAATAAAGTAAATTTTATGTCCATGAATAGTTTTTTATAACTGGTCGTATGCAACTCACATTTAATAATAATAATAATAATAATAATAATAAATGCCTCGATTTAAACAAATTCAATGTAAAAATGTACAAAAAAAAAACAGAAAATGGTAAATCGTAGAGGACAAACATCAGTATGGCATCCGAAGATACAATCTTCTGCTCTTACACTTAACCCTCGCAAAACAAAATTTTAATATTCTAAAACTAATGATGAAGGCATGAACCAGTAAATAAATAGTAAATTAACAGTAATATGACATACATTATACGAGTATAAGGGAGATCAGAAACAAAATATCAAATTCAATATTGGTGAGGCACTAACACCCCATGAAGGAGCTTGGCCTGCAAGGCGGAAGGTTAGAGCTTCCGTATCCTCGCTCTCACATCCGGCTGTCGCGTGTCAAATTCATGACACGTGGTGATGTGGTGAGCACCACGCATTAGACAGCCGCATTATTACCCCTTGTTCTTTCGAACGCAGGTTCCCAATTATTTAAAGCGACTGGGTAGGCCGCCCGCCAGGCATCGATCTGGGATTTGAACTCCAGACTTCCGCGCCGCAGTCCGATGCTCTAACCATCAGAACCACGCTGGCGCAAAATTCAATATTTAAAGATTATAAAAAATATATTTTAAACACTTTTTTTCTGTTGGTCATATTTTAAGTCATCTTTTTAATATCTAGATCCTAGAATAAAAACAGCAGCTTAAAACACGTTTCCCGGAACAACGTGTTTTAAAAATTTTAAAACACGAAACAAATATAGCAACAATAATGGTTTATTAAATGCGTTTTGGTATCTTGAAGTGTTACATTTATTTGTTTAAGGTAAGCAATTACATTCCCAAAACTGCTCAACGCGCAGGTTTTCTTTCACTTTTAAGGATGACTTCAGCATCGAATAATGTGGACAGAGTGAAGCATGTGACGTTTCTTGCTGCAAATCAAATGAATTAAATATAAATGGAAATGAAAATAATCGCAGACTTACCCTCTCGTCTAAATAGGCAAGAATGACCTCTTCTGTTACCGAGGAGACTTTGTTATTTTCTCACCAATGGCAGACATTTTAATAAACCTTCTCGTAAGCAGCTTTAGACTTCAAGGGCAACAAATTTTCTCGGAATAGATTCCCGTTCTTTAAAATATTTTCAGGAATTTGATTTGACTTTGGCATTTTCGTTTATAAAATAAACAACATATCCATAGCGACTTGTGACCAACGTGGTTGATCAACAGAAAAAATGTTGAATGACACTCTTGCGAAAACGCTTAAAGTACCTATCTCGGGTGTCTATGCAACTCGACTGCGTCTCGTTGCTTAACAACACCCTCGAACTTAAGCTTGTGTTTTTGCACTCGTATCATTAATAACTATTTAAACTGTGAGATCATTAATTAAGTATTGACGTAAATCTTGCTTAAATTTCGTTGCAGATAATGTTTTAAAAGAAACAGGCAAATTATTAGAATGTTTTACGATACAATAACAAAGGGAACGTTTATACATTTCAGAACAATGAAAGAGAGGAGTAAGCAGTCCTTTAAATCTTAAATTTAGTTTATGAACGTGACATCTAAATGTAATCTTATTATGTAAATAAGCAGGACTTTTTGTGACATTAATCGAGTGGTACAGACAAATAGCATGTCACAGCCGTCTATTATGCATATTGAGCCACTTCAATTCCCTGAGCTTGTAACTAATTCTTTGATACTTACGAATGCCAAATATCAGTCGCATGCATGCATTTTGCAATCTCTGAATTCTACCAATATCGTTTGAATCTAAACAAGAATAATAAACAACATCACAGTAGTTAAACTTCGACAGTACGAGAAAGAAGTATTTTTGTATTTGAATCAAATAAGTGTCTGTTATGAAATATAAGTTTAAGTACTGCGTATGCTTTTCTAATACAATTAGAGACATGCTTCTCAAAGCGCAGCTGATAATCCACGAGTACTCCTAAATTTTTTACGGAATCTCTTAAACCGATAACATCATTATTAATTTTTATACAAATTTTATCTGTCGTCCTCAGCAAATAAAATAGCCACAGATTTATGGGAGTTTTAAATGCAAACCATGTTATCGGGATATATCAGCAATTCGCAATAAATCTTCATTAATAAGTCTGCACGCATTTTGACAAGTAGATTCAGTAAAGGATAGATATAGTTGGGTATCATCGGCATAAAAATGATATTTGCAATTTATTATAGCTGTAAGAAATTCAGAGATGTACACAGAGAGTAGTAGTGGACCTAAAATTGATCCTTGGGGTACGCCTTTGCCAACGTGAAGATAATTTGATTTTTTTCCATTAAGTACTACAGCTTGACTTCAATCAGACAAATAACTAGCTATTAAATCAATTGCTGACGCGGCTAACCCAATATGGTGTAAGATGGATATAGGTATGTCATGATCCAGCGTGTCGAAAGCCTTAGAAAAATCTAGCAACACCAATACTGTCAAAAGATCCTGATCAGTGGCAGTTACGACATCATCTGTAATATGAAGTCGTAGAACAACTATGGCCAGGTTTAAACCCAGATGGATTCACGGGAATTATTTTATTTATACTTAGATGATTACGTAATTGGTGTTCCATTGTTATACCATTAATGGCGACTCTCTTACACGCTATTATACAATTAAAGATGTTGGTGTGTTGTTTGATTGTGAAGTACGTTTTAATCAGCACATTATTGAATCTGTAGCAGCTGCCAATAGAATGCTAGGCTTTATTATCCGAAGCACAAAATCATTTCGTCAACCAAATTCAATAAAAATTCCACACCATTCTCTTGTTAGAACTAAGATCGATTACTGTTCTGTTATTTGGAATCCGACATATGAATATTATAAAAATATGTTAGATAGTGTACAAAGAATAATGTTAAAATATATGTGGTTTAAAGTCAATCATGTGTATCCTGAGAGCGGTTTTGATCACTGAATACATTCAATTGTATATCGCTCGAGTCTCGTAGAAAGCAAAGTAGCTTAGTATTCTTATACAAATTAATCCATTACTCAATTGATTGTTCTGATTTATTAAATAAACTACATATTTTTGTTCCAAGATTACCAGTCCGAAATGTTTATACATTTTAGCTTCCAGCGGCTAAAACTAATGTCCTTGTAAAATCTCCCATTTATACTATGTCTCACTATTGTAATCTTGTTAGTGACAAACTTTATATATTTTGTTGTAATCTAAAGCAAGTAAAAGATAAAACTTAGAATAGCATTTGTGAAGACTAAATAAAATATTTCTTTTTTACTCTATCAACTCCGTACTGATACTTTAGAGATCTTAAGTTTTGCATGTAACTACTTAGTATACTTTATATGTGTTTGTCCTATAATTGGGTTTGTACCTGATGGGCAACATTTACTTAAATAAATAAATCAATCACTAAATAAAAAGTTGCAGGCCCCTGTGCTTATTCGTGATAACGAACTTAAGGCCACAAATTTGTGAAATACTGTTTTCCAAGTAATTTTTCTTTAAAAAAATTTTTAAATTGATAATAAAAAAGTTATAGTCACATTGCGATATTTTTTCCTCACCCTGTATAAATAGAGCGGCGTTATAAATAGAACAATTTTGTTATATAGACAATCAATATGTAAATTAAGTATATTTAAACATATTCAGTCAATGAGCATCATTTCATATAATTCTATACTTCTTTTTACCCTAATAAGACGTAAACATGCATTTTGAGATTTTTGGCTCTTGGATTTATCTGGCGAATCAAAACAAAATCAATACAACACATTACAATAATCAACCAGAGACAACAACACACAGTTGCATAGTGTGATATTGATATTAATAATACTAACAGTTTTAAATTGCATTTAGCTCTATGTGAACATTTAAATGTTTTTGAAAATGCAAATTTGATTACATCTACATTTCTAACGATATCGGTGACAGGTATTTCTTTATTATCTATTGCTAAACTCACTTTATTTTTTAAAAATTCAATTTAAATTTTTACTAAAGAAAATCACAGCTGATTTATTCTCATTAAGGTAAAGTGCATGTTGATATTATGCGTCAACTAGACTCTACAAGTCTTCATTTATATGCTGGCAAGCAACATTTAGTAGGCCTTTTATATTGAAGGATTGGTATATTTGAGCATCGTCAGCACAGAAATGTAATAAATTATATAAATTTCAGCTTTACAGGCCTTTAAGGCCCAGAGCTTTGCTGGAGATTTTTCTCCACTCCTTTCTGTCTTTCGCTAGGTTTTCCCAGTCGTTTATTTCTAGCTCTTTGAGATCCCCCTTTATACAGTCCAGCCATTGTCTTTTCGGTCTGCCTTTTCTGTTTCGTCCTTCTGGTTCTTTTGTTAGAAGTATTCTTGGGGTTCTATCCGTCTCCATCCGTATAATGTGACCTAGCCACCTAAGACGACTCTGTTTAATTACGTTTACTATGCTTGGTTCTCTGTATAGTTCAGTTAGTTCCTTGTTTGTTCTGCGTCTCTAGAAGTCCTCTTCTTTCACCCCACCGTATATTCTTCTGATAATTGTTCGTTCCAATATACACTATTTATATCCTTTTGCCTTAGAACCCACGATTCACTTTCGAAAGTTACCGCTGGTCTTATAATTGTCTTATACACTTTTACTTTCACTGCACGGGAGATATTTTTCGACATTAGCACTTTATTCACCATCGCTGCACTTCTCAAACCACTTGTTATCCTTCTTTCTACCTCGTTAGATTGGTCACAGTTACTGGTTATCTCGGCTCCTAGGTACACTGCCGCTTCCACTCTTTTAAACACTACTTCTTTCTTTCCGTCTTTGCTTTTCACTTTTAGGTGCTGCTCGTGTTGTTGAATTGTTGTTCCGCTTATCATGTAATTTGATTATTTTTCATTAATTATTAGGCCAAACTTTGATGCCTCGACTTGGATCTTTTTTAGTAAACTTTTTAGTTCTTCTTGTGTCCTTGTTATTATGGTTAGGTCGTCGGCATATGCTATCAGTTGGTATGGTTTGTTAAATATGTTGTTGCTTTGTCTAATTTTGCAGTTTCTTATGATCGTTTCCAGAACTATGTTAAAAAGTGTTGTTGATAACGGGTCGCCTTGTCTTAAACCACTATTACACCACCCCTTTTCCGGGTTTTTTATGTATAATAATTAAATTAAGATATCTACCCTATTTGCTTATTGAACAGAAGTAGTATCTATAATAATATATTTCGCACTTGCCTTGTTACTTTCAAATGAATTCTAAATTGACATATCTCATTAATAAATATATGACATTAAAATTATGTCATTTAGGTACCAAGGGTATTATGAGTAAAATAAGAGCCCAAGATTATTAGTGTACTAACCGAGGGCCTTTGGCCCGAGGTGTGTACAACAATCGCGGGCTCTTAGCTCATAATGCCCGTGGTGCCTTCAAGGTTTTATGTCCTACCAATTTTATTACCTAATTCATATTCATATTCAATTCATATAATTACTATGATAGAGTATTTAAGATTGATCTAGTTAGCTGATCTAAGTTAGATTTGTGACATTAGCTGAGCTGTCATTAATTTTCATTGTGGCAGTGATGCATAATAAAGTTGTACCCATGGAAACAAATACTGTTAATTTTTCATAATAACCCTAGTGTTCTTATGAAGAAAATAATTGCCCTGGAGCGTTATTTTGTATCTAAGATACCTTAAAATAGAGTCATTAATTTCAATTGATGTACTGGTAGGACATAAAATCTTTTTAAATGTACCTCGGCTAGCCAGCTTATTTAGCAATTAAGAACTCTATTTCCTTCTCAGCTAAATTAGTTATTGTTAATATAAATTATATCTTTAGAATTGTATTTTAAATTATCAAATTATTATCAATTTGACTTGCTTTTTAAATCACACTATGTAGTACTTGAAATTGAACCTTCTAATTCAGTTATAGTGTATTAATATGTTTGGCTTGACATTACATTTAAGAATCAAACTAAAAGTTGTCAAAATATTTAATTAAATTACTTGTTCCAAAAATGTGAAGTTAAACTTTCTTAAAGGTAACTAGATTAAAAATAATACAATTTCTAAATATAAAAGCCGAAAACGTCGAGTAGGTACTCAAATCAATTCAAATTTGGAAAACTTAATATTCTAAATGTTCTCTATATCTAAAATACAATGTTTTATTCTAATTTTGCCGTACCAAACTGTTATTAAAATACACTAACCTTCTAAAGATGAACTCGTACCTGAAGTGTGTTTCTATATCAGCTCCAAACTGATCACAGTCGTCAAGCATCTCCTTTAAGATGTCGAAGACCCATAAAAACTCGTTGTAGCTGTCGTGACCGTTTAATATTTTGTTAAACGGTAGTGCAGCATGCCACAAACACAAACACTCGCACTAAATGATGACTTAAACACCAATAACCACTTGAAATGGTTTCTATTAATCTCGCTATGCGAATAATAATTGTGACTCCTTGGTCAGACTTTGATCGTGCAGAAGGCTATTCTTGCTAACACGTACCAAACTTCAATATTATTCTCACAATTAAAGGGATATTAGACCTTTAACGTGACTAATTAGACTGAGATTACTCAAAATATAGAAACTTTTTCAGTTGCAGTAAACAAGCCTCTGGTTAGCTATTCCCTTACACTTGTTATCACATGATACCCTTTAGATATCTGGATATTAATTGAAAATAATTAAGCATTCTCACAGCATGCTACATTACACCACCTGCTGTTTCAAACTTTCCCGATAGTTTGTTTTGTATTTTAACCTGGTTTGATGTTTGACTCAACGTCATTGCCACTAATTTTATCATCTCCTCTGGTATGTTTAGCTTTTTCATTGCTCTTAGTAGACCTTTCCTATCAATTTTATCGTATGCCTGTTTGAAGTCGAGGAACAGTATGTGAAGCTATATATTTTTTTCTCGCATTTTTCTTGGATTCGGCGCATGGCGTGGATTTGGTCTATCACCGATCTATTCTGACGAAATCCGCATTGGTACTCTCCTAATACACTCTCAGCTAGTCCTTTCAGTCTGTTGTTAATTATAGTTGCCAATAATTTGTATGTTACGTTTAGTACTGAGATAGGCCTGTAGTTCCCACAATTCAGTCGGTTTCCGTTCTTGTGAACGGGACTTATCACCGCTTCCCTCCATTCCATTGGCATATTTTTGCTTTCCCATATTTTTTTTATTAGGTCCAAGAGTTTTTCTGTTAGCATTGGTCCTCCATGCTTTATAAGTTCGGCTTGAATCCCGTCGGCTCCTGAACTTTTATAATTCTTCATTGCTTTTATTGCTTTTTCCACCTCATCTTTTGTAGTCGGGAGTATTTCTTTTTCTGTTTGTGTAGGGTTCTCTGTCTCCAGTTCTTCCGCTGTATGTTCTATTGTTGACAGTACATCTCTATAATATTCAAGCCACCTGTCCACAACTTCTTCTTCCCCTCCTATAATCTTACTACTTTTGTCTCGGCACATGGATACTTTTGGTTGGTAACCTCGTTTTACGACCCCAACTTTTCTGTAGAAGGTTCTCATTTGTAGCTTGTTGTGTGACTCTTCTATTTCTTTCAGCATACATAGGTGATATTCCCTCTTCTTTGCTCTGCAGGTCATTTTAGCTTCTCTCCTTGCTTCGTTATATCTTTCTTGGTTTTCTCTCGTCTCGTTTTCAATCATTCTTACTTTAGTTTCTCTCCTTTTTTCTAGGATTTTTTCGCATTCTTTGTCGAACCAGGGTTTTCTTATTTCTTTTTCCTTCGGCTTTAGTTCTTGTTGGGCTACTTTTATTATTACTTCTTTCACCGCTCTCCATTCTGCTTCTACTTCTGTGGCGTCGTTTGTAGTTCTTAGGTGTTCTTCTATTTGTTGTATAAATTTTTGTTCTACTGCTAGGTTTTTTAGTTCCTCTGGGTTCCATCTTCTTTTCTCACCTGATTTTTCTTCCTTCCTCTTCGGTATCCATTGTTTGAGGTTTATACGTACCATATAGTGGTCCGAGTCTGCGTCAGCACCCCTGCAGCTCTTTATGTCGTCTATGCAGGTTGTATGGATTTCTTCAATGAGGACGTGGTCTATCTGGTTGGTAGTTTTACCATCTGGGCTTCTCCATGTTCCTTTATGAATTTCCTTGTGCTTAAGATACGTTGCCTTTATTACTAGTTTTTTATCAGCTGCGAAGTTTATTAGCTTCTGCCCGTTATTATTTGTGTTTAGGTGCTTGCTATGCTCTCCGATTATTGGCTTATTCCTTTCTTCCCTTCCCACTTTCGCGTTGAAGTCCCCCAGAACGATTTTTACGTCGTATTTTGGTATTTTTGTATATTCTGAGTCCAGTTGTTCATAGTACTGTTGCTTTTCTTCTTCTTCTTTTTCTTCCGTAGGAGCATGTGCGTTAATTATACTAATTTTCCGGAATTTCCATCTGATTCTCAAATAACATAAGCTGTTACTTATTGCCTTGAAGTCTATTAGTGCGTTTCTTATTGATTTTCTTATTAGGAATCCGTTCCCTAGTCTGTTTTCTAATCCTCCGCTGTTCATTAATGTGTAGTTGTCTATGTCCATGATTTGGTTTTCTTTAATATTTGTTTCTTGTATTGCAAAGGGTCGATCTCATATCTTTCTAGTTCCTTTGTTAATTGTTTCAGTGCTCCTTCTTCGTTTATGCCTCTTAAATTCCAAGTGGCCATGGTTAATTGCTTACTTGTTTTCCTTCTTATGTTTTTCTTCAGATTCTTTTTCATGCCTATTTTCGTTGCCGTTAGTCCGTCCTTCATACTTTTAGTTAGTAATTTATTCAGTAGTTTTTTGGATCCTTATCCGTGGTACGTTTTAGGCTTTCTCCGTTCTCCTCTGACCATTCGTACTTGAGGTCATCAACTTATAATCTCCGGTAGCCTACGCGGATTCTCTTGCCTTTAGATTTTGCTTCTCTGGCTACTTTCCGTATTTCAGCCTGTACAGTTTGTTCCTCTTGGGTCAGGTCGTTATCTATAAATATTCGTTTAGTTCCTAGTTTGGGTTTACGTTTCAAAACTTCTAATGTTTGTTCAAAGTTTTTGAGTTTTACTATTGTGTGCTGCTCTTCTTTCCCCACTTTTAAGGCTTCTTCTACATCTATCCTCACGCCCAATTCATTTTGTAGAAATGCAGCAACTTCTTGTTTTTTATTTTCTTCATTGAAGCTTGTTCCTTTAATAACTAAATTGTTTTTCTTTTTATACTTTTCTTGGTTCTCTAATTTCCTTTTCATTATCTCCATTTCTTTACGTAGCTTATTCCTTTCTGATCTCCATTCCACTTCTTTCTTTAAAATTTCCTCTTTAAGGGTTCTAATTTCCTTCCCATAAGTTTTCATTTGTTCCTTAATAGTTCTTATATCGGTTTTTGTACTACCAGTATCTTGTCTTATTTCTTTCAATTGTTCAGCTATTCCGTTTATTAATTTTTCTAGGGTCTCCGTATCTGTAGGAAGGTCGTTTTCTTGTTGTTCTATGTTTTCCCTAACTATTGTTGAGGGTTTCGGGCTCCCGCGCTAAGTTTAAGGATTATACTTGTTCGTCGTTTTTACGTGTTTGCGCGTCCTCGCACTAGAAGTTCACGACCTACCCGTTATCCTCTCGGTGTTTATTACGGAAATTTCCTACGTTCTTGTTGGCCGGCTCGAAATTTAATGCACCAATCTCTACTGCCTTAGATTATGACGCGTGCTGTGACGTATGCGTCTGGCCTTTCGTCCGCGATCCGCGTAAAAGAACCCAAACCACAATGACCTTCCGCGCTTCTGCTGTAATTTTCCGCGTTCGTTTCACTTTGTCACTTTAGGTTTTTTCGTACTAGTATATCTCGGAACTTGGGTTTAGCGACTGTACACTTTACAAACTTTAACACTCACTCTGCTTTTAAATATCACGATTATTTCGCTCGGGTCAGGGCTGCGTGTGACAGCTTGCTGACGTCCGCGTATACACCCCACAGAAATGTGCAGTTGTTTAATGCATTCGTAACTTGGAAAGTATAAATTGTAAATAAGAGTGGACCAAGAATTGATCCTTGAGGAACACCAGTACAGATATTGCAAAAGTCAGATAATTGATCTTGAATTTTGACAGCTTGATATCGTTTGCTTACATAATTTTTAAGTAATATAAGTGAATCAGGGGAGCATCCAATATAATGACAATAGAACATCGTCACTTGTTGTATGTGCTTTGGAGTAATGTAACAAGACAAAAACAGTTACTTTACCGGAATCTGTAACTTGAATTATATGATTAGTTATCTGTAATAACGCCATAACACGACTATGTCTTTTCTCTAAGAACAGATTAGTAACAGGTAATACATTGTTAACATTTCATCATCATTGTTGGAGCTACAACCCAGGTCGGGTCTTGACCTGCTCCAAGATTTGACGCCATTCTGTTCTATCTCTTGCAGTCCTTCGCCATCCGCGGATATGGAGGTTAGCGATGTCTTTTTCCACCTCATCCATCCATCGTGTTCTTGGTCGTCCTCGTCTTCGTCTACCTTCAGGTTTACTGTTTGTTAGTTTTCTGGGGATTTGTTGGTCGTCCATTCTTGTTAGATGCCCTACCCATTGTAACCTCATAATTTTAATGCATCTGGTAATGTCAGGTTTTTTGTGCATTGCATACAATTCGGAATTGTATCTGATACGCCACTGATTTTGTTCTTTAATAGGCCCATATATTTTCCGCAAGATTTTTCTTTCAAATATGCCAACTGCCCTTTTGTCATTTTCAGTAATGGTCCACGTTTCTGCGCCATATGTAAGTACAGGTCTAACAAGAGTTTTGTAAATTGATATTTTTGTTTTTCTGCTAACTACACTTGATCTAAAGTGGGCTTGCAGTCCCCAGTAACATCTGTTGGCCATCATGATTCGCCGTTGTATCTCCTCACTAACTGTATTCGTAGAGTTGATTAATACCCCCAGGTAGACGAAGCTCGTTACCTGTTCAAAGGAGAACTCTCCTACGTTTAATGCTCTTGTGGGTATAACTGCATCCTTTGTCGCCAGCATATACTTCGTTTTGTGTTCGTTAATACACAATTCCATATTTCTTGCCGCTCTTTCTAGCAGCACAAAGTTCTCAATCACTGCTTGCTTGGTCCGTCCGATGATATCAATATCATCCGCATACCCCAGAATCTGGACGGACTTATTATATATTGATTATATATTGTTCCAGTTACATTGATCTGGGGATTCTCTAACAGCTTTTTCCAGGGCAATGTTAAATAGGAGACACGCCAATGCATCCCCTTGTCGTACTCCATTTTTTATTTGAAAAATATTTGAGGTTTCGCCTTGAATTTTAATGCACGCGCTGGATTTCAGTATCGTCATCTTAGTAAGCCTTACTAATTTTCTGGGAATTCCAAAGTCCATCATTGCTTGAAGCAGTGGCTCTCTCAGGATGCTGTCATAGGCCGCTTTGAAATCCACAAATAGATGGTGTGTGTCGATGTTGTATTCAAACGTTTTCTCAAGGATTTGCCGTACTGAGTGTATTTGGTCGGTTATTGACCTCCCAGGTGTGAAACCACATTGGTATTTACCAATAATATGGTCGGTGTAATTTCTCAGCCTTTTGCAGAGAATGTGTGTATTTTATAGGCTGTGCTTAGGAGGGTAATTTCTCTATAATCCTCGCACTCCAGTACATCGCCTTTTTTATGTATAGGGCATATGATACTCAGATGCTACTCACTGGGCATTACTTCCGTATTCCATACAATTTGTATAAGGTTGGATATGACTTTCTGCAGTGTTTGGCCTCCCGATTTTTACAATTCACTGTTGATCTCATCAACTCCCGGAGCTTTATTATATTTTAGACTGGCGATGGCTGCTTTAACCTCTTCTTCTGACGGTACTTCGGTATTGATTACCATCTCCTCTACTGCTTCAGTTTCATTTGGCAAGTGTATGATCTCTTGTGCGTAATCATTCAGTTTTGTTTCAAAATGTTCTGCCCATCGCTTTAGTATTGCATCCCTATCATTTAAAATTTCTCCATTTCTTCCCCTGCAACTTGTCACTCTGGGTTTGAATTTATTTCTTGCTTCTTTAACTTTTATATAGAATTTTCTCACTTCCTGTTGGCTATATAAACTTTCTATCTCTCTCATACGTTGTTCTTCCCATGCTCTCTTTTTTCTTCTGTGGATTTTCTTCTCTAGCCGCCTCAGTTGCCTATATTCCTCTTTTGTTTTTCTAGTCACTCGTTCATTTAGAGTTCTCATATGTGCTACATTTTTCTTATTCGTTGCTTCTTGACATTCCGCATCAAACCATTCCTTCCTCTCCTTGGGTTTTGCTTTCCCCAGGGTATTCCTGGCTTTTTCAAGCACTGTTTCTTTACAAGGTTGGCACAGTTGGTTTACATGTTGTCCCAATTCTTTTCATTTAGTTCTTCTTCCACTTGTCTTTCATAGTCTTCCTTCATAGTGACATCTTTAAGGCTCTCAATGTGTATTTTATCTACCCTTGTTGTTTTGCCTTCTCTAGTGTTGGATATTCTTGCTCTTATCCTGGCTTGTACCAAGTAGTGGTCGCTATCAATATTCGACCCACTGTAGCTTTTCACGTCCAAGAAGTTAGACACATGTCTGGCGTCTATAAGAACATGATCAATTTGGTTAACAGTTTCGCCATCGGGTGATTTCCATGTCCCCTTGTGTATGTTCCTATGTTCAAATGTTGTTGTTCCTATGACCATGTTTTTAGCGCTAGCAAAATTTACCAGCCGTATGCCATTGTCGTTGGATTCAGAGTAAAGGCTATGTTTTCCAATTGTTGGCTGAAAGATATTTTCTCTTCCTACTTTGGCATTTAGATCGCCAATGATTATTTTAATATCATGATTTGCCACTCTGTCCAGTTCTCTTTCTATTGTGTCATAGAATGCATCTTTGTCTTCGTCACTTTTTTCCTCTGTGGGCGCGTGTACGTTCAGGAGACTATAGTTGAAGAATTTGCCTTTGATGCGTAGGTAGCACATTCTGCTGTTGATAGGTCGGAAATCTAATACTGCACTCTTCATTCTTTTACTGACTACAAAAGCGGTTCCCAATTCATGAGCTTTTTCTTGGCCACTGTAATATATACTGTAGTCTTTTCTTTCTATTATTCCCTTTCCAATCCATCTGGTCTCTTGAACGGCAGTTATATTGCTTTTACACGCGTTAGTTGTTCCACCAGTAGTCTTGTGGCTCCAGGGGCATATAGCGTTCTCACATTCCATGTAATAAGTTTGAAATCATTGTTCTTATTTCGTTTGCGGGGTCGTCGTCTAAAGTCCAGTCCGGCATTTTCTCTTTGAGCTTTCGTAACCAGATTGTTTTTACAAGATAGGAGAGTTATCCCTTTGCTTAACCCTCAACCTGGAGGGCCAGGATATTCCTCTTAGTCTGTTAACATTTACTTGTTCTAAAAAGCTGTCACTCCAGACTCCGTCTAATACCTACATTAGATAATGCTGATAAAATACTGACTGGTCTTTAATTTTTCAAATTTGAAGCTTTTATTTTACGTAAATGCGTTATAATATAGCTAACTTGCAAGCACTGGAAAAAACTGAAGTAATTATGGAGAAATTAATTACACTACTGATGAACGATATAGAAGAAATGTATAGATATTTTACTATCTTGAATGCTGATACCATCATATCCAATAGCATTTGCCTTAATAGATGATTCAATATTTAGCTTTTTTTACTGTCTTAAACTGAAGCTTAGAATTATACACGGTCCTTGATATAATTTTAATAGAAAGATGTAATACCATTTACATTTTGGTAAAATTTTTGGCACAACTTCAGTGAGATTATTAATTTTATTACAATTGGATATCTGTTGAGGAAGTTCGGTGTGATTTGAACTTTTTGATATATAAAAAGCTTTGCTGTTCCGGAATATTTTCTAGAAAACCCTTTTCCTTATTACCGGAAGATGTACCATTAAATATTAGACGTGCTAAGTGGTATCAACACGATGGGACACCAGCACATCAATCTCTTCGTGTTAGAGCTTGGTTAATGCACATTTTTCGGGAAGATGGATTGGAGTAGGAGTACCCGTAGTATGCCACCGCGTTCGTCGGACCTGACTCTATTATAGATTTTTATCTTTGGGGTCATATGAAGATCCTGTATGCAACTTAAATACACGCGCTAGAATAATTGCGCCAAAGAATACAGCAGGCTGCCGATATTATTAGGAATAACCCAGCAACCATATAGAACACAGCGATCTCTTCAGCGACGCTCGGCTTTGTGTTTTGAACACAATGGAGATAATTTTGAACATTTCTTCTTGTTGGGGAGCCTCTCAGATTTCCGTTATGTTTGGAAAATTCATGATTGCTAGCTCGCCTTGGACGTTAATGGACTGTATTGATTTTCTTTACTAAATTATACACACGTTGAAAGCAAAGTAGGTAATTTATTGGCAATAAATTAGTACACAAACATTTGAACATTTAAACAAAGAATTAACGTTTCTCGGTGTGGACCGGTTCGCGTGCTGCCACGTTGACAGACGGAACGTAAGTGGCGATGGCATGCACTGCAAGAAGTGTTGAAATGCGCTTAGTACAACGCACAACTACAAGCGAGGCGGCACAATTTTATGAAACACTTAACATACCGCCCGCCTTGGAAAGGGTAACCTTTCAAATAACAACAGTACAAATTTGACATGTAACATCTAGAGTAAGACATGTAAATAGATCAAACATATATAAGCATGATAATACGTAAATCTTAAGGTAATACAAGAAAACCCGAACAATGGATAGCCAAAGGGCTTTACGAAACACCGCGCAAGACGCTAACGTACTAGTTCACAACACTAGGTAGCGGGCACAATTTGGCGAAGGATCGCTTTACGATCCCTGACACAGTTTTCACTGAAGCCACACGCGTAACGCCGTCAAGGCCAGGGTGCAGCTCGGTGACCCGGCCTAACCTCCACTTCAGAGGGGGAAGATTGTCATCCTTGATGAGGACCATGGAACCAGGCTGGAGGTCCAAAGTGTGTGTGCGCCATTTGGTGCGCTGTTGGAGTTCCGAGATGTACTCTTTACTCCATCTTTTCCATACATTCTGGTGGAGCTGTTGTATTCTTTGGTATCTAGACAGCCGAGACTCGGCTATCTCAGTAACGTTGGGGTCAGGCAGTGACACCAAAGGACGACCGATCAAAAAATGAGCAGGAGTCAAAGGCTGAAGGTCGTTTGGATCAGCGGACAAAGGAGACAGGGGTCGGGAGTTTAAGGTCGCTTCCACCTGTGCTAGCAAAGTGCAAAATTCATCGTAATTTAGACTAGCGTTACCTATAACGCGCCGTATGTGATGTTTGGAGGACTTAATTCCGGCCTCCCACAATCCGCCAAAGTGGGGACTGTGCGCGGGTATAAAATGCCAAGCTACTCCGTCGTTCGCGACTGACTCGGAAATAGAAAGGCCTTGTTCCGCAAGAAAATTGCCTAATTCGATTAATTCGGAATTAGCGCCGACAAAGTTAGTGCCATTGTCTGAATAGACATGGAGCGGTTTGCCTCGACGAGCTACAAACCGGCGAAAAGCTATTAAGAAGGTTTCAGTAGAAAGGTCAGCGACCAATTCAAGGTGCACTGCTTTTGTGACAAAACAAACGAATAGACAAAGGTAGGAGTTTACTAGTTTAGAACCACGTCCTTTGCGATCCTTTATCATAAACGGTCCATCATAATCGATACCAGTCGTATGAAATGAGGGCGATGATTGAATACGAGAGGCTGGCAGATCTCCCATTATGGGTTCGGTTAACTTAGGAGAAAATCTAAAACACCGCAAGCATTGATGAACCACTTGCTTGACTATATTTCTGCCAGAGGTAATCCAATATCGTTCTCTGAGATTAGCTAACAGCATTTGAGGTCCGGCATGTAGAAGCCGAAGATGCTCATGCGAAACTAGGAGTTTGGCGAATGGATGTTTGCCAGAAATCACTAGAGGAAACTTCTTGTCAAAAGGTAATTGAGAGTTGTGGAGCCTACCACCAACTCTTAGCAGTCCCTTGGAATCCAGATACGGGTTCAAGGATATCAAAGCAGAAGATTGTTTCACAGGCTTGTTCTGTGACAACAGCTTAAATTCGTCAGAAAATGACTCACGTTGTGAAAACCTTGCAAGCCTTACAAGGGATGCTTGCAGTTCATCTGTAGAAAGAGGCCCAGAAAGGCGATCAGCTTTGGGGGTCCGCGCATAGTTATAAAAACGAAAGCAATAAGCTGTAACTCGTTGTAATCGAGCCAAACTTGAATACTGATTGAACGGAAATGGTTCAACAGATGTTACAGAAAAACTCTGAACTTCTTTTTTGAATTCTGGAAGCTCAGCAAGAACATGTCTGGAAGTAGGCCAAGATGCCTCTCCTTCACTTAGCCAGGCGGGACCATGCCACCAAAGGCTTAATTCTTTTAAAACTAAAGGAGTGACTCTGCTAGTGAGAAGATCAGCAGGATTCGACGCGGTAGGAACATGCCTCCACGTGGCATCAGAAGTGAGTTGCTGAACATCTGCAACTCTGTTGCACACAAAGGTTTTAAGAAGATTTGGACTGGTTTTCAACCATCTTAGCACTCTTGTAGAATCTGTCCACAAACCAATTCTAGATATGGGAAAATCAAGTGCCTTTATGACTTGCACGGAAAGTGAACAGAAGAACAGCTCCGCAGAGCTCGAGCTTCGGAATTGTTAAGGGCTTTAAAGGGGCTACCTTGGCCTTGGAACAGAGAAGGTGAACTTGTACTTCCCCTTCCTGATTCTTGGAACGTAGGTATATCGACGAACCGTAACCATTGTTGGAGGCGTCGCAAAAACCATGGAGTTCTATCTCAACCACGCGCCGACAGAGGACGTGACGAGGAATTGCTAAATCATTGAGCATGAGAAGGTCATTTCGATACGTAACCCATTTTTCTTGTATGGCGTTGGGAACGGGTTCATCCCAATTCAACTTTTCCATCCAAAGTTGTTGCAAAAAAACCTTGGCACCCATGGTGCATGGACTTAGCAGACCCAGCGGGTCAAATATCTGTGATATTTCAGACAAGATGCTACGCTTGGTAGCCTTACTACTTGCAGAATTTGAAATATTGAACATCAGATGATCGCTTTTGAAGGACCAAATCAAACCAAGGGTGCTTGTGTGCTCATGTGCACTGAAATCAAGAACACCAGGATGCAAATCGAGATCTGGGACTCCATCGAGAACTTCTGGAGAATTAGAAATCCATTTCCTAAGTTTGAAACAGCCTGAATCAAGAATTTGATTCAAGTTTGAACAGAGAATACGCGCTTTCTCAGGAGTGTCGGCGCCTGTCAGAAGGTCGTCGACGTAGAAGTCCTCCTTTATAATTCGAGAGATTTCGGGATTTGAAGCTGCACATTCGATGCCCAATTGGGTCAAACATCGAATGGCTAGAAAAGACGCTGAAGCGGTGCCATACGTAACTGTATTCAGATCGTATGACAGAAGAGGCTCAGTTGGAGATGACCGCCACAGGATTCTCTGAAGGGGCCTATGGTTAGGATTCACCAGAACCTGACGATACATCTTCTCGATGTCGGCTGATATAGCAAACAAATGCTTGCGAAAGCGAACAAGAATGGAAAATAAGTCTTGTTGCACGGTTGGGCCAACCATCTGAATACTGTTCAGAGATTGCCCTGAAGTGGTTGCTTGAGAACCATTGAATACAACTCGGAGTTTAGTTGTCAGGCTTTCCTCTTTTAAGACTCCGTGGTGGGGTAGATAATAGGATATCTCGTTTGAATTAGGGTTTGAAACGGACATATGACCTAATTCAGAATATTCATTCATGAAACTCGAATAGCGATTGGACAAGTCAGGGTTCGCTTGTAACCGCTTCTCTAATGATAAGAATCTTTTCTGAGCGATTTGCAATGAATCACCCAATACCTCTACAGGTTTCTTGAGAGGGATAGAAACAACGAATCGACCATTCGCTTCTCGTTGCGTATTTTGCATGAAATGTGCCTCACAAGCGTTCTCTTTAATTGTGCGGACCTTTTCCTCTGGGTAATGTTCGAGTTGCCAAAACCTAGCAATGGGGTCAGAAGCATCCTCGATCGTGCCAAGATTGCACTGTACAGGGTACGCAGAAGGGGGGCCTGTAGGGCCAGAAAAAATCCAACCAAAGCGAGTTTTTTGGAGGATGGGAAGATTTGGGCCTAGACCAATTTGTCCAATACAAAGGAGCTGCCAGAAAATGGGCGAACCAATCAGAATG
This sequence comes from Agriotes lineatus, assembly GCA_940337035.1. NCBI lineage: Eukaryota > Metazoa > Arthropoda > Insecta > Coleoptera > Elateridae > Agriotes > Agriotes lineatus. Next base: position 311,685 of record CALNHX010000007.1, read on the forward strand.
TCGATGGTGCCCGGTTGGTCGTAGGACAGATCTGATAACTTGATGTTATCAGGAACCTTGAAACTGTTTCGCTGGACGCGAAAACTTGGGGTTGTACCTGTAATCTGATCGAGAACAAGATAGGATAGACCAATACTGTATGAGGTGTGAGGGGCTTGCAGCTTGATATCACACCTAGCTTTGATTTGAGAAGTAGCCTTACTTAAGCCAGAAACAGTGACGTTGACTTCACGAGTTGGAAGCTTCAACCTTTTACACAAATCTGAACGTATGAAGTTCGATTGGGAACCGGAATCCAGCAGGATTCGCACAACATGAGGCGTACCATCATCAGCGATGAGTTTAGCGGTAGCCGTAGGTAAGAGTACCTGCAAAGCATTCGAACAGAATGCCGAAATCGATTGATTTAGTTCAACAGGGGTTTCTGCCGACATCGCAGATCCTGGTTGACTAGAAGAAGCATTTTGAGGTTTGTCCTCATGAAGAAGTGTGTTGTGCCTTAATTTGCACTTTCTACACGTATATTTGGAGCTACAGCGGCTCGAAAGGTGACCCTGAGTTAGGCAATTAAAGCATACACCGAGCTCTTTTGCCTTTGAATTTCTGTCAAGAGAAGACAGCTTGACAAACTTATCGCATTTGTACAAGGGATGAGATCCTTTACAAAATGGACGCGAAGGGGTACCTGACACAAATGATTTCGAATGTACCTTGGAAGACTTTTCGGGTACAAGCTTAATATTTTTTACTTCCAGAGTTTCTAGAAGGTTTGCTGTGTTTTGCAGAAATTCCTTGAACTCATCAAGACTAGGCAGGTCAGAACTTGACCGGTTTCTAAGGACCTCCCATTCACGGAATGTCGTGGGGTCCAGTTTTTTAGAAACGACATAAATGATAACAACATCAAGAAGCTCGCTTTCGGTAGCTAATGATTTGATTGCTGTGAAATGTTTGAATAACATATCGCTAATCGTACGTAATTTAGTTGCAGATTCCTTACTGCACGATTCAAGTTCGAATATAGCATTGAGGTGGTTATGAATCAGAATTTTTGGATCATTGTAACGATTACACAATGCATCCCAAGCTAGAGTATAATTACTCGCAGTAAACTCTAAACTTTTTATAATTTGGCCTGCATCACCCTGTAAACTAGCCTTTAAGTAATGCAGCTTTTGAATATTAGTTAGCGTTTGATTCTCATGAATTAAACTAATAAAAATCTCACGAAATTCCAACCACTCTGACACGTTTCCTGAATATTTGGGAATCGAGATGGTAGGAAGGCGTACAGCTCGATTATTGCAATGCGAATTGCAGTTTGAATGCGTTGATCTCACGCTACCATTAGGAGATCCAGCACGATCTGGTGCAACATCATACTGTTTGTTGTATTCATTAATCAAACATTCAGCTTGTGAAATTGCAAGAAAATAAGAGTCTTCAAATTCGACTTGTTGCTGCATTTCAGATTCTACATCCTTACTGGTTTCTAAAATTTGTTCATGAACCGCATAATATTCTGATAACACGGTGGCTATAGCATCCAATCTTTTCTGCAATTGAACAATCTGAGCGCTAGATAAGAATTGATCTTCATCGTGAACTGTTTGCAAAGATTGTACGTAATTTGCGAAACGCGTAAGCTTGCCCTTGATAGAGCCACGTGCTCTTACAAGCGGAACCATAATTGTTGAAATTAAAACAGTTTAACAGATAGAACTAACTCTCGTACGCTACTGGTACGGAATTTTGTTTACAACGCAAGGCAGCCTTGATAACGACGCGAGATTAACTTGGCGCTAACGACGCAAGGAACGGCACTGGTACAACGCGAGATTAACTTGTGAATGATTCGACTGCAATATGAAACATGCAGGGGATATGTAGTCGCGAATCAAACGAAATAGCCTGGCATTTTACGCAATTAAAATGTTTATATGACTCATAAACCATTTGTTTACGCAATAATACGCAGCTGAAATTATGCACATACATAACACAGATGATAGAAAACCAAATTCATGCATAGGAAATCACAAAAGGGAAATTAGGCTTACATTGATATTGGTGTGTGCCGCCTTTTCATTGTTGTGGCTTGAACTGCCGTCTCGTCTGCAGCTGGCCGCTGCCTGCACACCTGCACGAACTTGGCGTTTGGCTTTCTCGCTCCTACGTTTATAGCACCGTCTGCTGTCTTCCTTCCTCTCGTTAGGGATGAATTTAACACGATTGAAACTGCGTGTTGTACTTACTTGCCTTGTACAACTGCGAATCCGGGCCGATGATCCATGCGGCTCGAAGGAACAAAGTTGGGGAGCCTCTCAGTTTTCCGTTATGTTTGGAAAATTCCTGATTGCTAGCTCGCCTTGGACGTTAATGGACTGTATTGATTTTCTTTACTAAATTATACACACGTTGAAAGCAAAGTAGGTAATTTATTCGCAATAAATTAGTACACAAACATTTGAACATTTAAACAAAGAATTAACGTTTCTCGGTGTGGACCGGTTCGCGTGCTGCCACGTTGACAGACGGAACGTAAGTGGCGATGGCATGCACTGCAAGAAGTGTTGAAATGCGCTTAGTACAACGCACAACTACAAGCGAGGCGGCACAATTTTATGAAACACTTAACACTTCTAAATAAAATAATGCAAATGTATTAAAAAAGTATGTAATAAAATCCGTTGGAATAAAATTTTAGGCACTGTTAGGGACAGTCGAGTAAGCGAGCGTTGTCTTCTACTTTTAGCGCAAGCTGTAAATGCCCGCTTTACATGGTTTCTGCAAATTCGGATAGAATTCTTGGAATCAACGCGTGCAGGTGTCGAATCCTGGCTTCCGCGAGCGAGTTTTAAATACGCGATTAGAGGGAGATGCTCTACGAGTGCGAGCGAGCCCGCAAACTTGCAGTCACCCTTTCCATTGTTGCACGTGTTCAGCGCGAGCCACAGAAGCGCTCTTCCACCGCCCAGTTCTGGCGGCGCCGGCGTTTGGCAGCGCGAAGTGGTGTTTTTCGAGGATTGGCTTCCCAGACACCGAGCGAGTTGGTCGCAAGGCCTTGAGTGTTGTTTGTGCTTGTCGCGTCGAAATCCTTCTTAAATGAGCCGTCGGCCGATACGTATAACCGCTGTAGCTGGTGATCAAATGGAGGGCGGTCTAATCCCTGGTTAATTTCACATGTGATCCGGCGTGCCTTTTCTTTAATTCCGGTTGCATCTTTACTCCTAGAGAGGAATCTGCTGGACATTACCATCGCCGACGCCTTGAGCTCCTCCCCTCTCCCCCTGGTTCGTAGCCTTCTAAAACTCATCTGGTTACCAGCTGGAGCTCTTCGACTGTCCCCAGGAGAAGCTAAGGTACTGTACTGTTTATACGTATTTACGCGGACTGCATGCTTTGGCTGCCGGCCCGGTGTTTAGAAGAATTCCGCGTTAATCAAAAAGAGTGCGCGCCGAAGAGAGGCCTCGAGCCTTCCCCGCGTGTGATCGCCTTCCGCTGTAACTTGAACTTCCAGTGGCGGCTTTAAGTGAACGATTTATACTTAATGAGCTCGATTTGTCATCATACAGTGCCATTTGCAGGCGCTTATTATTTTGTATAATAGCTAATGTTTATTTCAACACACCTTGTCGATACGCAGTGTGCGTAGAAGTTCATTTTACAGTGCCATTTGCAAGCGCTTATCATTTTGTGTAATATCTAAGACGCACCCCCCCTTTTCTGCAACTTGCATTGTAACAAGTGTTTGCATTACGTGTCTAAAGATCCATAGACCCATTTGTTAAACGTTCCCGCTGTATTTTCTTTATGTTAAATGCTGTGTTTCGGTTTAAGCAATTGTAGTGTCGTCGCTCGATTGGCGGCTAGTGTATGATTGGATCCTGGACGAATGTTGTGAACGTCAAGGTAGGTTCAAACGCTCCACCTGCCGTCTCCAGGTAGCCCCAAAGCTACACACGTACTCCAACCCGATTTGGCTTTCGGGTTTCTCTCAGACGTGGGCTTAATTCCGAAACCCGTGGAGCCCTATTATTTTTAAACATCCTGTTTATGTCACGCTTGTTCCTACGGCGTCCCGTTCGTACAACCACCGTGTCCATTAGTCTGTCCTTGAGAACTTCAGGGCACGTGGTTTCCCGGACGTGATAAGTCTTGTGGTACTCTCGTACCCCGAGGTTTCGTAAAAACAGTTTTATACCGTAACAGCACATAAATTAAGAAATAAACAATAACTCGTTAACGGTAACATTTAGGACATATGTTTATATGGACTTTTCGACTCTAAATAAGTATAAATAGCATATGAACCCATCTGGAGCAGAAATATGTAGTGCTAATTTTGAAGCAAAAGTATTAAGCTTAACCCCATTAGAATTATTTCTTCGGCAACCCCAGTTGATGTTTTTACTATTGAGGTACCTCACCAAGAGCGTGGGATGTATATATTCAAATATACCCCTGAGCTCATTAATCAGCAGTCAGTTGGGTGTTTTGTATGCAGAAACCATTTTAATTGTTGAGTTACTCACTGGGGTGAATTTAATTGCAGCAGCTTCAAGTTGGTGTATGTCGACTAATTCTACAGCGGTTACTGCAAGGTTACCTTTAGTGATTATGGCTGAGCCTCCCCAACCTGTTTCCGTTTCTTTGTCTTTCCGGAAGATTTGATATTCGGGGATCGTAAATTTCTCATTTTGAGTTAGGTGAGTTTCTGTAATATATGCAATATCAATTCCGTGCCTGGCTAAGAATGAGATAAATATGGATCACTGGGTTTTTAGTCCATTTGCATTCCCAATGAATCAGAGTTAACTTATGTATATTGGTTATTTGCCGCCATTTAAAAACAGGATTGAATATATTCTTCTGCTCACATTTTGCCGCATTTTATCAATTTGCCTGAAATGGTATAGTCATAACGAAAATTCTATTGTTCACTCGCGTTTTGCCGGCTTTTTATAAAATTCCCAGACATTTTGTAAAAAGCCTAATTTTGCATTACGACTACGACATATACATATATGTATAACGCTATGCAAGTACCGTCCCTGTTGCCAATTACTATAGTGTATCTCTATTTTTTAATTAGAAAACCAATTCCTTGGCACAAGACACAATCACTCACGCACTGAAGCTACGTTAAATGGTTTTCAGATCTATTGTATTCAGAATAGATAAACCTAAATGAAAGGTTACTTCTCTTTCGAATTATAATAATTTGATATTTATTATCAACCATTAACGTAGGGAAAATTATTTTACCACTACGTTTAATATAAAAATTATAAATAATATACAACTGAAAACAATTCAACTTTCAGCGTATCTTTTTTACAATTCTGAAATTGATATTATTTTGTAATTTATTTATCACTCTTAGTGACCTGTTACTATCTTAACTCCCATCAACCATTCACAGGATTGTTCTTGCAATATAATTTTTTAACTAACTGAATTCAAAAAATTTAAAATTATTAATGCATGCGCTTGCATGTTGCATTACAGCCTGATCGATTGGAAAAACAATTAAAAGATGTGGTAAACAAGGTACAGGAAACTGTTGAACTGGATTTGTCAGCCGAAATCACAAATTCTAAATGTCTTTAGTACTCAGCAGTGTTACGGTACACAACAAAGCACAACATATGCGAGTTTAAAATCAATAAACATTTCTGTGTCTTCACTAAGCCAGTTTCATTATGAACAGCATGTCAAGAAAATTCTCGGCATGTGGGTGATTTTCTTCCCTCAAAAACGCACATATTTCCTAATAAGCTCAACTTTTCCACGTGATAACCACCGAGATTCGCAATAAAACTGTAGTGCTGTATAGTTAGCGCCCATATCATCGCACATTCAAGAAAATAGTCTTGCCCTTACAGGCCTTGCTTTTATATAATTTACAGTAGAAATTGCAATGGGTAATATCAAATCAAGTCCTGAGCTGATTGCCTTCGAAGCGAATAATTCTCTGTGTATCATGCAATGTTACCAAGTGGCATTTGCACCTTTTTTCATATACGTGTTTGTAGACCTTTGTATTTTCCTGCCATTGCCAGTGTTTACTAAATAATTATCAGTAACTTAAAACAGATCCGCACCTTTAGTTTTTTTCTGAATTTCTTTGCAAAAATGTAAATCCTCGCTTCTAGTTACATTATCGCAGTAGCGAACGTAGGCTATCAAATGTGCTGTTTCTGTAGATACTTCGACATATCACCAATAAGCCTACTAATAGTATTATTTGATACTGGTATTTTCTGAATCTCCTTAACATAACTGCACTGTTAAGAAGATAATGTGGAAAAAGTGGTTTAGAGCTCCATTTTTTCAAAATGGCGGGGCCAGCGGTAGCTAGAAAAGTTGGAAAAACTAGGAATTTTTATTAAGACCTCGAACTGGTAAACATATACATAAATTAAAACTGCGCCATTTTCAGGGCAAGACCCTTTTTTTGTACGCTTGTTACAGGCCGAAAACGTTATTACGACACTAACAATTAGCCAGTTTGTTACACGACGAAAGCCGCTATAACGGCATTAATATCACCCCCTCAAGCGTGCAAAGCAAAATCATACGCTTGAGAGCCAAACCTGTTACCTAATAAATGACTAAGATAAAATCGGGAATCTTGCCAAATACTCAGCCCTAGCCTTCGTTACAAGGTGTGCTGTAACAAAATGCGCCGACTATTGGATGCTCAGTGAAGAAAGATCGTGGTTCTTTACTATCTGAAAGTTAGGGCTGTGCTCTGACACAAAGGGGGTTAAAGCTGTTAAATAACGGAACGGCACCATTTTCTTAACTAAATCGGGAAACAACAATAACAACACAGGTGAGATTGCTTTGAGAATGGAAGTACATAAAGTCACCTTGCTATTTTTTTCCTTGGCAGAGCTCGGTTGGCGAAGACGTACAGTATCGACTTACCTTACAACAAAACTTGCTCATGAGCAGCTGTTCATCTCCTTACAACTGAAACAGTACACATAAAACGCATGCAAGAATCACGAACACAAATGAAAAACAGAAGTACTTGACCTATTAGAATAAATAAATATATATATAGGTGACAATAAACATGAAATTGACTAGTTAGAATTTAAAAGTACTCAAAAAGGTTAGTTAGGTTAGATAGCGCAATACGTTAACTTATTTACAAGTGGTAAGCTTGACTGTAAACAACAATAATGTGGGTCAAGGCAAACGAAACTGCCCCCAGTTACGTTAAACAACAAAAGAATGCATCGGTAAACCATTAAATTTCGCAAACAGCAAAGCACAACGTTAATAACAAATGCGCTGATCGTTCAACACTCAACGAAGCGTTCACTTTTAATTATACACAATAAAACTAATTTACAAGATCTTTACCTGGAGAACATCAGCTGACTGCATAATTACGGGCGATACTGTATGTAGCGTCGCTTCCCAAATAAACTGCCGGAAAGAACGGACAACAGCGAAATCACAGGTGATGACGTGGTGCGAGCACAGCCTCGAAGATGCTGGCAACAACTAAGGGTGGCATGATGCAATAGAGTCCCCCGAATGGGCGAAGTCGACGTAACGATAACACGGGGTCAACCCCTCGACGTGCGAGTTTCGATAATGCGACGTTAAATTCAAATTAGCGTTGGGTTCAATAGAAAGAGTTTGTTAGGATCCGTATAAACGATATATTCAAGGGCCTCGCAACCCTCGACGATAAGAACTCTTGACCCCACTAATTAATGCTTCACATGCACTTCAAACGGAAAGTTCACCACCACCAACGCCGAAGATTTCTTGCCAAACGAAACAGTTCGAGAACGCTAAATTGGTACAACAAACAACACGATGCACCCAAAACACACAGCTATTCACAACGAAAATTACGAAAGTTCGAGCAGCGTCCCCCGGCCGCAAGCGATGCGAGCCGGGGGCTGAAGAAGCCAAAAACGTTTGTTCTAGTTCAACAGCCGGAAGCGAAGTGAAGTTCCTGCCAAGCGGCAAGCATGAAGAATGACAGCGCAGACGCGGCTTATCTACCTCCTTGTTCCACTCGTTAAGTTTAAGAATAAGACGGATCGAAATACTGGAACAACTTTACTTAACCAGGGGATTCACACGTAAAATTACAACCTCCGGTTCGGCGTCAAGAACCACTTAAGACGTGATAGTGGCAAGATGACATCATGCATGCAGAAGGCAAAGACAGAACAAAGCTGCTTTGATAAGCGGCATACTAAGAATTTAAAAGAACAAAGAAACTACTGCTTGCAGCAGGGTCAAGGTTTGATAACACTTTAGCAATGGAAAATTAAGTCTCGATGAATATGCCAGACTGTAATGCGTCAATATTTGAAATGGACCACGCGGAAATAAGGTTTATGGAAATGACTTTTGATAACATTACTGCAAAATCACGAATTTTTGCTTGCGTTACTCGTGAAAATACTAGGATTTGAGGCTAAAATACCAAAAGTAACTGCTTTAATAGAATTGTTCTAACACCCTACATACATCAAATTTTGAAGTGGACCGTGTCGGGCTCAAAAAATGTGGCCCGATAACGATAACAAAAATCTAATTTCACGTTCAATTTATTAAACATTTTTCTAGCGCCGATACGCCGTCGCCCAATCGCCGGCGTTCAAACGTCCTGTTCCGCGAGACTGGCCTCATCAGTAAACCCAGCCTTCTGTGTCTGCAAACTATTTGTTGTAATGTTACTGGGGGCCGATATATTTTAGGTGCATGTTGAATTTATGCTCTTATTCTTCGATTGTCTTTATGTGATTATTTTTGTATGTATCCTAATGTAAAAAGTTTATTTGTGTGTTCATACCGTAGTTAGTATTGTTTGTTTCTGCCTATAACCCTAATGATTTGAAAGTAGAATTGTGACGTTACCGTCGGCCGAAATTATTATTTCTACACAATTCAATGCGTTTTAATTTGGTTCCGCTAAAACTTCGTTACATTCAGCTAGAAAACCATCGTTCTGCGCCCGCATCGACCGGACATCTTTCGGTGCATTCCTCCCAAATTTCCAGCACTGATAAACAGTATGGTCTTGGCCGCCAGGGGACGTTTGCACCAGCCACAATTCCGGTACGTGTACGATCTTGGTGATCTGCAACCCGTCCAGCCCGAGAAGCGAAAGGGGTTGTCTGCCTGCCAGGCGTTTATCCGAGAGTACCTCCGGATCAATTTTCTTTTGTACCAAATACAGGAAATATTTTTATTATGTTACAATGTAAATAGTTATACCCAAATAAATCCCTTTTATGTTATATGTACTTTTCTATATACTGGAGAGAGTAAATTGTACCTTGGCATTTGAGCTGCCCGGTAGTGAAATTCTTATTAAGAATGGTAATTATCAAGTTTTGAAAGAACAAACAATAATTAGTCAATGCAGGCTCTTACATGGCGCCCGAGCAGGGACGTAAACTCAAGTATATAGTCAAGTATAATTTAGAACAGTTTCCTCCAGCAACCAGAACCCAGGAAAAATCCAAGTGGCGCTCGAGCAATTTTTTTACCTGAAAATAAAGTTTTAGTTTAGAGTTAACAGTGTTGATTTTATTATTATACAAACTCTGTTCCCAGTATGTCTGACCACGACCGCGAAAGCGTTGATAGACCGGTAGCCCCTCCGAGGGTAAGGGTAGGATGGATCTATAATTTGAGAGTGGAGGTCCTCCGAGGCGTCCTGGCCGGGGCTGGATTAAGCAGCGAAGGAAAAGCACAGCAGCTACGTCAACGAATGTCACAATACTTGAAAAGTAGCGGAGAAGGAGATATGGAAGAAGACGAAGAGGATGAAGAGCTGGACGAAGAGCAAGAAGAAGAACAAACCGAAGCCCGGGAGAGAGTAGGCGAACAGGCCAACGAGCAAACCGGAGCAACAACTCCAGCGACCACCAGCCCCAACATAGCTTAAGTCTGCAACAGCATTCGCAAGTGGGGGCTCAAATTTGATGGCACCACAGACCCGATTTCCTTCCTAGAGAGGATCGAAGAATTGTCAAATTGCTATCAATTCCAAGAGCAGCAAGTACTCACAGCATTGCCCGAGCTGTTCAAGGGGAAAGCCTTGCTGTGGGTTAGAAACAACAAGCAGAATTGGCTAAGCTGGAGAAACTTCGTCAAAGCTTTTAAAACTCAGTACTTGCCCCCACGATTCCAGTTCCGAATGGCAGAAGAAATTCGTAACAGAACTCAGGGGCAAACAGAATCCGTGGCAGACTTCACCACGTCCATCCAGACCCTGTTGCGCCGATTTGGTATCACGGATGAACGGCAGCAATTAGAACGCATCTATGAGAACCTCCGCCCCGAATACAAGTTATACATCCGCAGGAAAGACTTCCATAGCCTGGCAGGGCTCATACGAATGGCCGAGGAATACGAGGCCCTGCAGCTGAAGCAGGCGTCGTTTTAGCCCCCACCGATAGCAAGTCAAGCCTATATGGCGGAAACAGCATACAAACCAGGAAAAACAAAGACGACACCTCCCTCGAATTTCCAAACGCCCCCCGTGTCGTCGCTGCAGGAGCGCGAGGTCGTAAAAAGCAGAGCAACTCCACAGCCCGACCAGCATACAGTCGCACCGAAAACTGTTGGAAATGTGGCCAGCGCGGCCATACCCGTCTCCAATGCCGAAGGCCTACGAAACTCTTCTGTTCATGGTGCGGTAAGGAAGGTACCCTCACCAGGGATTGCACCTGCAAGAGGTCGGGAAACGCAACCGGCCGTCGGGAACTGTGAGGCGTCCACGATAAAGGAAGGCCAGGGACTCCAAGAGTCTACTACAACCTGAATGGTCGCAGTGGCTCCAGCAAATTAAACATTTCTACAAAGAAACCCAGACCCAGTCGACTCGACTGTTCCTCCAAGTAGTTCTCCGCGGAAAGGTATTCAACGCCCTGGTCGATACAGGGGCTGCACAATCTTACATAGGAGAAAAACTCCAGCGGTTTCTGAAACAACAAGGCACTGTAAGTTGCCAACCAACCCAGACCCGCATCCAATTAGCCGATGGCAGAATCGTCAAGACGCAAGGCCAGTATAAACTTACCCTGATAATCGAAGGCCTCGCCTACAGCCTACAGGTCAGCGTCGTAGATACCCTGTCAAGCGACGTAATCCTGGGACTCGATTTCCTCACCAAGCACAGAGCTATTATCAACCCCGTAGTCCAGGTGATAACTCTAGGTGAAGCAGAGGTACCCTTACAGTCTCACCAGGACCTAGAGGGGCTAGCCGGCATCCAGCCTTTGTCCCCAACTCAATCCAGCCAGTTATCCAGGTTCCTCGAGGAGGAGTTGCGCAAGTTCCAAGGCACCAGAGGTCCCACTACGTTAGTTGAGCATTGTATAGTCCTGAAGGAGGGCACTGGACCCATTAAACAAAGGTACTACCCTCGCAACCCCGCCATGCAAGCCGTGATCGACGCGAAAGTCGACAAGATGTTGGCCGAGGGAGAGATAGAACCTTCCAAGAGTTCGTTCAGTTCCCCAGTGGTCCTGGTGAAGAAGCCAACGGGCTAGTACCGATTTTGCATCGATTTCCGAAAAGTAAATGAGGTAACGCAGACCGATGCATATCCCATTCCCTTTATTGATGCAATCCTGAACAAACTCCAGGGTGCCCAGCACATAAGCATCTTGGATTTAAAACATGGGTACTGGCAGATCCCTTTGGCGGCAGCAAGTCGTCCCATTTCGGCCTTCACAGTGCCTGGACGGGGCTTGAATCAATTTAAAGTTTTGCCCTTCGGGCTTCATGCGGCGGCGGCGACGTTCCAGAGGTTCCTAGACAGCGTCATAGGCCCGGAAATGGAACCCAATGCCTTCTGCTACTTAGACGACATCATAATCGTCAGCAGATCGTTCAAAGAACATTTACAGCACCTCCGAGAAGTATTTCAACGGTTGCGGGCGGCCGGCCTCCAGCTGCAAAAAGAAAAATGTAATTTTTGCCAGCCAGAACTTAAATATCTCGGCATATAGTCAATAAGAAGGGAATTCATACTGACCCAGAGAAGGTGGAGGCCATCACCCGGATGGAGGCGCCCAAGAATCCGAAGGCTATCCGCAGGTTCCTGGGAATGGCCTACTGGTACAGGCAATTCATACCAGGATTCGCTCGACTAGCGGCCCCCTTAAATGAGCTGCTGAAGAAAGGCGCCAAGTTCAAATGGACTGAGAAGCAACAGGAAGCCCTGGAGCAACAGAAGACTGCCTTAACTTCAGCACCGATCTTAGCATGTCCCGATTTCTCTGTGCCCTTCGTGCTCCAAACAGACGCAAGCACCACTGGCCTGGGAGCCGTCCTCACACAAGTGTTAGACGGCCAAGAAAGAGTAATTGCATACGCCAGCCGTTCCTTGACAGATGCTGAAACCCGTTACTCCGCGACGGAACTAGAGTGCCTGGCAGTACTCTTTGCGATCAAGAAATATAAAGGGTACCTGAAAGGATACCATTTTAAGGTAATAACTGACCACAGGAGCCTAAAGTGGTTGCAAAACTTACCTAATACTTCCGTAAGGCTGGCAAGATGGGCTGTCGAGCTTCAACAGTATGACTTCGAGATCGAATACCGTAAGGGAGCGTTGAACCACGTAGCTGACGCCCTATCCAAAGCTCCAGGAGGTTCTAAGGAAGGCCTCTCTCCCGTGGCGGTTCACCAACCAGAAGTCGACTGTCCATGGGTCCAGAGGGTGACCAACCTGGTGCGAGATGACCCCGAAACGTACAGCACGTGGAAGGTAGAGAACGGCAGCCTCTATAGGAGCTTCCCCAACGTCAGCGTAGTCCTGGCCGAAGGCTTTCAACCTATATGGAAGCTGTGCGTTCCAAAGCCACAACGAGCCCAAGTCCTGCAGGAATGCCATGACGAGCCCGCCGCAGGACACCTGGGGGTGACGAAGACTGTCGCTAGAAACTACGTCCCCTAACTAAAATACATGTGCGTAATACATCGTTTATTTATCTATTACTATTTACACTTATATTCTGCATATATAATTTAAGATGAACTCGGATCTTTTAGATTAACGTGCGGTGTTTGCTCAAGCGCGGCCGGAACGGAACTGGTTTCAATTGAACTGCTGCCAACCGAACTGCTGCCAACTGTGTAGGCGTGATGTGTCTTTTCCTGGCGCGAGATTTGAATGAGAGTGGTCCCACATGCTCATATGTCCTGATTTTCGACTGGGGAGGAATATAAACAGCAACAACTACATAGTTTTGCTTTTATATTTAAACTCAACAAACAGCGCCTCATAGTCTCCATTAGCTTGTATGAAAACATTATTCACATTATATACTTTTTTAAGTGCAATTAATGCGCCTCCACCCCTATATTTGTGGCTGAAGTTAGAATTTCTATCTGAGGGGTATAAATTATAAAGGTTTTTATCTGCAATTTCAGAATCATAAAAGCATATATTCAAGGAGGCTTCCGTGATAACAATAATGTCATACTCACAGTTTGATGATTGTGTATAAAATGTATTTGTTTTTGTCCTCGATCCCCTGACATTCTGATAGTACACCTGCAACGTTCCAGGCATGTGTTCCGTTTCATTCCCTGCAACGACAATACAAGCGCAATGTATGGGCACGTTCATAATTCGTGATAATTCATTTCTTTCTGTAGCAAATGTAGCTAATTGTTAGAGTTTGGTTATTACGCTTTAGTAAAATTGTAGTGTGACTAGCACAAACATTTATCAATCACACTGTATATAAAATATTAATAGTGTAGAAATTGTGGCATACATACGTGGTGCTTTGTAGTGCAGACGTGTTTAAACAGTGCTCGCAGTTATTTTGCTTTTATAACTAATCTGTTGAATCTAAATTTTTGCTAAAATTCTCATTATACACTAGTATTCTAGTTATCTTTCTTGTATGAGCGAAAATGGTTATGTGTAAACTGTGTAACTCAACTATATCAGGCACCAGGAATGCACCTGGCATTCAATGTCAAGGTAATTGTGGACATTCGTATCACAATAAATGCATTGGCGTACAATCTGACTTCAATGCCGCTGATTATGTTTGGAAGTGCAAGGAATGCAAAAACTCTACCGGTCCCACCCTCGCAGATGTTATGGCATCAATTAATATTATAAGTGGCGATCTTCAAGATGTAAAAAAGCGTCAAGATGATATGTTCACTTCGATAGAATTTTTTTCGGCAAAGTTGGATGAGTACGAAAAGAAAATTTCAACTTTTACCGATAAAATGAAAAAGCTCGATGATGTAATTGCCGAAAACAGCAAACTTAAGAATCAACTTCTCAACATAACTAGCAGAGTTGACGATCTCGAGCAATATTCTCGAATATGCAACGTAGAGATTCAAGGCGTTCCTGAATTTAAAAATGAAAACCTACTTCAAGTAGTCTCTACCATTGGTAATAAATTAGGATGTTCCATAAAAAAGGAGCATATCGACGTTGTCCACCGTATTCAACCAGTAAAAAAGTCAGATGCACCAAAACCAGTGATAGTCAAGTTCTTTGCCCGTGAAATCAAGAATACGCTTATGTCAGCTTATCGCAAGTCAAGAAACTTGAAGTCAGAAGATGTCGGATTTGGAGGATCCTCTCATAAAATTTTCTTGAATGACCACCTGTCGCCTACAAGGAAAAACCTACTTCACCGTGCAAGAGCCCTGTGTAGTGAGCATAATTTTAAATATGTGTGGGTGCGCGATAATAAGATCTTGGTGCGAAAATCAGAAAATTTGCAAATTATTCACATTAGCAATGAAGCGGATCTGTCTAAAATAATATAAACTGTGTTCTTTTCTATTGTAGTTACAGTATCGATCATGGCTCTGTCAATTTATTACCAGAATATTCGTGGTCTCCGTACCAAAACTGATAAAGTAAAAGCTCAAATAATTAGTAACAACTACGATGTTATTTGTTTTACAGAAACATGGCTTTTGCCTAGTATTCACTCCAATGAAATTTTCGACGACAGGTACATTGTATATAGACGTGATCGCGATTATGCTGCTACTAACCAAGTTTTGGGAGGTGGAGTTCTTATAGCTGTCCTTAAAAAATATGATAGTTCCTCTTGTTTGTCCTATAATAGCACGGCCGAGGATCTTTGGATCAAAATTATGTTAAAAAACAATACCTGCTTATATGTATGTAACGCTTATTTGCAGGACAAGCACGAGGAGCATCTCGGAAAAGTGATTGATATTGTACTGCAGATGCGTCAGAACTCACACTTTTTAGTTTTAGGTGATTATAATTGTCCCAATATAATTTGGAAGAGACAGGAAAGTTTTTTATATCCTGAAACTGTATCCGGTCGATTATCAGAGATCATTTCTGACTCCATCAGTATTTGCAATTTCAAACAATACAATCATGTTTCAAACGCTAATAACAAATTGCTAGATTTGGTATTTTCTGACACTAGCGTATCAGTTGAATCGGCGACTGAATTTACATTGTCGAAAATAGACAGCCATCACCCGCCACTAGCTATCACTGTAGATTTGGACTTATTTACCTCGTTAGCAAATATATCGCACCCTAAGTATCTTTTTCATAATGCTGATTACGCAAAAATTAATGCCGATCTCGCGAGTCAGAACTGGTCTCTTGCTTTAAATCATCTAAACATTGATAACGCAACCGATACTTTTTACAATATTCTTTATTCAGTTATTGATAGACATGTAGAAAAACGTACTCCTAAGCACAACGACAAATACCCAGTATGGTTCTCACGTGAGTTAATAGTTTTAATAAAAGAAAAAACTAAAATTAGAAATAGAATAAAATCCTATAACAGGGACTGTGATAAAATACGTTTTAACTTTCTTAGATCTAAGATTAAGTCATTAACCGATCAGTGCTACTCTCGCCATATAGCTAAAATAGAAAAAAATATTCAATCAAATACTAAACAATTTTGGTCTCACGTTAGGCAGAATAAAACAGATTTTGGACTTCCATCTAAAATGACTGACAATGACACTTCCAGTAATATTCCAACGATAATAGCCAATTATTTCGCAGTTCATTTTTCATCAGTTTGGGAACCTGCTGCATTTAAACCAATGCAAAATATTAATACACCCTCACCGGATATTCCCTTTTCCGAATTATCACTTAGTCAAAATGAAATACAGGATACTCTTTCTAATCTCGACGTTTCTAAATCTAAAGGCCCTGATGGTATTGATCCATATTTTATAAGAAATTGCTCTCACACTTTATGTTATCCTCTACAGCTTTTGTTTAATAAATCATTGAAATGTGGTGTATTTCCAACTAAGTGGAAGTTAGCTTATATTACGCCTATTTTTAAATCAGGCGATAAATCAGTGGTAACTAATTATCGACCTATTTCGAAGCTCTCGGTATTTGGAAAGGTATTTGAAAGCATAATAAACAAGTACTTAATGTCTTTTATGGAAGCTTACATAACTCCCAAGCAACATGGATTTTTAGCCAAAAAATCAACAGTAAGCAATTTACTTATCTTTTCAAATTATCTTGCTGAGAGCTTCGGGGAAGGGCTTCAGGTCGACACGGTGTATACAGATTTTAGCAAAGCCTTCGACAAGGTCAACCACTCATTACTTGTTCAAAAACTTTTATATTACGGCGTTACAGGAAATTTACTGCAGTGGTTTACATCGTATCTCACTAACAGAACACAGATGGTTGTAGTAAACGGTTTTAATTCTAATCTTCATTACGTTACGTCTGGTGTGCCTCAGGGCTCCCATCTCGGACCAACTTTATTTTTAATCTTTATTAATGATTTATCAGTTATACTGTCATGTGGTCATTTGTTCTTTGCAGATGATCTTAAAATATATCAAGCCATAAAAAACCAAAACGACACAAATAAATTACAAGTAGATCTTGACACGTTGTCGACTTGGAGTCTTCTTAATTGCTTGCCACTGAATACAAATAAATGCTGTTACATTAGATTTACAAGAAATTTAAATTGTTTAAAATATGACTACACGATCGCACAAGAAAGTATCCATGAAGTAAATTTTATGAAAGATCTTGGTGTTACTTTTGATTCTAAATTAACTTTTATCAAGCATATTGAAAACATTACAAATAAAGCAAATTCTATGCTAGGATTTATTTTAAGAATTACAAATTCTTTTAAAAATATTAATACATATAAACTGTTGTATTCTGCTTACGTTAGATCAAATCTTGAATACGCAAGCGTAATCTGGAACCCTTGTTATGCAATTCATTGTAATAGAATCGAAAAAATCCAACGAAAATTTGTAAGAATTACTTGTAAGCGACTGAATATTGACTTACCTAGCTATGGCTGTAGATTGGCGACTGTCGGCTTAATGACTTTGGAAAATCGTAGGAAGTGTAATGATGTTACTGTTCTTTATAAGATTGTAAATAATATGTTCAACTGTCCGGATTTAATTTCATGTATTACTTTTAATGTGCCTCAGTTCAATACCAGACATTTTCAACTGTTCAAATCGGAATTTGCTAGTACCAATGTTATTTTAAACTCACCGTTTTGGAGAATTATGCGATCTTATAATCAGTATGCTAGGTGTATCGATATTTTCTGCATGTCTTTTCCAAAATTCAAAAATATGCTTATGAAAAATCTTTAAATTTGCTTTGTTTTTTGTTTTCATTACTTATAGTTTTTTATTTTCATTTTATTGTACTACTAGTACCACAATGCTGCCGTGCTTGGCTGGAGAGTAGTGTTTCCATTGGTGAACATTGGAGATGCTGCTGTTTGACTAAGTGCGGCAGAATAATAATATCTTGTAATTCGTGTCAACCTGTAATTGGGTTCTTACCTGTTGGTTGACCATGTGATATTCTCTTAAATAAATAAATTATAGCTGCATAATAATTGGTTGCCCAATCAGCCGTTTGAAAGAGCTGTTCAAGAATAATAACAAAGATATTCTTTATAATAAATTTTTTGTCCCTCAGAGGAATTCCCCCATTCCTAGGATTTATACGTTTTCGGGGAATGTGATTACCGGCAATGACTGCGAAACGAATTGTGCGAATGCATCAGATATTTAGAAATAAGTAGACCAAGTTTGTACTTCGAGCATGCAACATCCACATTATATACAGTGAAATCTCCCATAAGCGGACACGCACAATGCCAATGTTTTTGTCCGGTTATTAGAGGCGTCCGCTTAAGAGAAAAATCCATTTTTGTTTAAAAAAGTTGTATTATGCGAAGGTATACGTGCTAACAATACAGACAAGGATATAAAATAATTGAAACTAAGTTATGTAATAGTTGTTACAAAATCTAAAATACTCATTTGACGTAAGGGTTTTTCGGACTGTTTATTATACTTTCCGCATGTATTTCTAAATATTTTGACAGTTTGAATACTTTAAGGTCATTACTTTCTTTAGCAAAGCATTTAAAAATTTTCACTGTTAATGCTTCCGTGTGGGTCTTGATTACATTCTCACAAATTTCTAAGTCGCCATCGTTTTCTAATTCTGCCAACTGCACATCAACGGCAGCTGATTCACCTGAAATTTCGGTTACATCATCTTCCTTGCTTATTTCCTTGTCAATGTTTATAAATTCGTCAGGGTCGACGTCTTCGATTTCTACTGATACGGGTAACTCGTCCTCTGGTTCAATAAAAGCAAGCAGGAAAAATTCTTGGTATTTTTATTTTTATCATAATAGGTTGCCCACGCAAAAGGCAAAGTAGTTTTGAATTGTAGGCCTCTAAAATCAAGCGACATGGATTGTTTTGTAATAATATCGCGCATAGGGTAATAAAAGTGTCGAATTTCCTGCAGTCGTAACGCTGATTTGAGTTGACTTAATACCGCCCGTTTTGCAAAAGAATTCTATATTTTAACAACATGATCATTAAATGTTGGATTTATGGATTGTTTTGACGCCTCACGACATTAGCTGGGCCTGCATTTCGAAGTGTCCGTACAAAAGAAATTCACAGTCTAAAAATTGTCGAAAAATAGTCTCCGTGTCTGTTTAAGAGAGTGTCCGTTTAATAGAGAAAATTTTATTAGTAAAATTAATGCAAGCAAATTGGTTCCCAACAAAATGTCCGTCTAAGAGAGGTGCCCGCTTATTAGAGGTGTCCGGGAAGGGAGATTTCACTGTATATATATTGCGATCACAGCACAACATGTACTGTAATCCCCAATGTTACTTCTTGCAAATCATAAACATTAGGGGCCGGTTGCAGAAAGCAACGTTAAGTCTGGTGTTAGTTAACGCGACGTCAAAGTGAACAAAAACGAATCAAATCTCAAATGCTTATGGTAAGTAGTACATTAGTAAACAAGATTTGATGCGATTTTGTTCACTTTGACGCGACGTTAGCAAACACCAGACTTAACATTGCTTTCTGCAACCGGCCCTAAATAGTATAACTAGGTTATCTCTGAAAATGAGGTCTAAAAACGATTATTATTGATCGATCGTACATAAATTATGTTTATTAGGTTACTCTTAAAATGTATAAATTTGTATAATAGTCCAGTCAAATGGTAATTCGAGGTGGAAAGTTCTGGTGTAATTGGTTTTAGTAGCTTACTTTATATTTTTTGGGGTGCTGAACACGAATCTGAAATTGTCCAACAAAAATTTTTTCGGCAAATATGAGAAATCATAAAAAAACCGCTAAAAATCACAGCTTTTTTTAGTTTTTGGCTTATAACTTGCAAAGTAAGCTTTTTACGCAAAAGATGATTCTATATTAAAATAAAGACGAGCAATTTTTCTACAATTCATGTTGGTATCATTTTTTTGTACGACATATGGTTTCCGCGCTAAGAGGCGTTGAAAAACTGCCGAAAATCAGTAGATTTTGGAAAATAGCAAAAACACATTTTTTACAGCCTTTCCGTTCATAGCACTAAAACTAAGCATTTCTCTGTAAACATTATCCTATACTTTGAAACAGCAGATGAAATTATGTACAATTTATGTGTAAATAATTTTTTCGGACCTTCAATAGTTGAGAAAAGCAATGACGAATGCATGAAGTAGTCAGTCGCCTCCTTATTGGAGGCATATACTTAAATGCATCATTATACGTCTGCGCAGATATGTAAATCGTTAACGTTAGGTTACATAGGTGCAACAAAAAGATAAATAGCGATTCATGGTTGATTAATATGAAAACTGTGTAATGTTAATCAATATAATAAAATAGGTATGTGATGTATTGAGCTAGCGGACTATCTTGTGATCTTTAGCTCCCCCTGCTCATATTGCTGCTGATTGTTAGTACCATGATAACTGTTTAAAAAATCTGTACATTGGTAGGCCCAAGGTTGATGTGAAAAACAAGGTTGGCCCTTATGCTAAAGAAATTGGGAGAACATTTTTACTTTTATGGAAAACAGTGATGAGGAATGTCAGTTTTCATTAGACCAGTTAATAGCTCAGACAGAGGGTGAATACATTCCCCAATGGAAAACAGTAATAAACCATCTACTGGAGAGATATGGGGAGGATGTAATCATATCAAAGATTAAACAGAATACGATCGTATGTTTCAAACATACTGGCCATCGGATTTTGACAGATGCGTCGTACACCGAAAAACGTCTTCGATTAGTTGAAACAGCGGCTGTTATAATATCTGTAGCGTTTGTCGTGGATGATTATCCCCCTCCAGCTTCTTTCTTGGGTTCTCAAACTTTTCCTTGAAATGCTGATACTGAAGAAGAACCGTGAGGACAGTGATAAATGAAAAAAAGTTTTTGCCATTTCACAGTGTTATTAGCGCTGTTAGACCTAGTTCTTTTGTTTCAGCCTTACAAATTGGACTATCAGCTTTTTTTATAAGAAATATGGGTCACGAAAACTAATTGATATTATGTCAGCCTTGGGACTTTGCACCTCTTAATCTGAAGCTGTTCGTTTGGAAGTGTCAGTAATCATAAGACCATCTTTACAAATATACTCCACACCTTTCCATCAATCCGTTCATGACAACACGAATGTTAACACTCGTACACTGGATGGATATAATACCTTTCATGCAATAGGGTGTATACATTTGATAATCCCAAGAAATGCTATTGCTCCAGATCAGAGAATTGTCCGAGTGAAGAAAATACTACCAGCTCAACTAGTTGGCGAGATGGGTGCTGTTTTCTTGAAAAATTTTGAGAAATCAGGTTCTCCTAGCTTAAAGGATTTCAAAAAGTTTTTTGTTTCATCCGATACTATCACACCCTGTTTGGCGGACCTAATTTGGCTTTACATGAAGTGGAAAGATGTGCCCAGCATTCCAGGATGAAGTGGTTTCATGGAGCAAACCACAAGTGGTCTCCTTTGTGACACAATCTTTGTTGCTTGCCTGTCATTTATCAATGCTTCACCGAGCGATTCAACAGTATATATACAGCTTTACTCACTTTCGTAGAACAATGAAAATCTATGAATCAGCAAGCATCTGTGAACACTTTCGACCAGCCGAGGCTGGCTTGAGAATGAAGAACATCCTGAACAATGGGGTTGGAAGAAAACCACAGATGGTATGGAGCCAGTAACCACGCCAGAACCACCAGCACCTCGAGCCGTTTTGAAACTTATTTCTTGTAAATGCAAGAAGACCTGTCACAAAAACTGTGGATGAAAAAAGCAGGCCTCAAGTGCTCCAGTATGTGTGTGAACTGCGAAACCAGTTGCAATAACATGCCTCTTACTGAAATCGAAGAAGACGGGAATGACCCGGGACCTCCTAAAGTACATTAAGGTAACTATGCATAGGGGTCGAGCATTGCCAGCTGAACTGAACGGCTATAAACGCTGTGAAGATTCATGCCGAGGCAGTGCAGCCAAGTTGATCAGGTCTTGCACCTCCCGCCTGACAACAAGGAAGACCGCAGGGTATCACTGGCAACGATCAGTGATATGCGATCCTAGCGATTGCATCCTTCTCGTGGTGGCCCCGTTGAGACTGAACCCCGCGGATCTAGACTGGGAAGTCGATAAACATCCCCCAAGCCCAGCTGTCGTGTCGTGGCTAAGGGTCTGCACTTGGGATAACGATGCCGGCAAAGACGAACCTCTGGTCACGTCATTGCCGTTATACCATACATGGATATCTCTGCTGTAGGCATGTATTACGGGAGATATCTGTGCTGGGGGTCTTGGCTTCACCGCCCGGACCAAGAGGAGAAAACCTCAATAAAAATCCTAAATCTCACGGCGGGGGACCAGGCTCAAGAGATGCATGGCTGTCTAGAAGATCAGCCTTTCTGGTTCCAAAATCCCCTTTTCGAATGTGTTATGCGACCCGTGCAAAGCAGAGCACCAGCAGGTGTAGGCGCAGGGGCTTATAATATGCGTCATCAACGGAGCCTTCTGGATACCAGGCGCCCTCCAGAAGTATTTAGCCAAACCTCTTACAGTTGAATTAAATACTCACTTGTATGGATTTAACAACTGCTTTTTCACAGGGTGAAGACGACACACTGATGGAGTCATCACCGCTTCCGACCACTGATGCTCAGACTTCGGTGACCGAGATAGAAATGGAACAGTGTGCCTCTACTGCAGAGTTGACAGTCCAGACTTCCAGTCAAGGACAGTCTTCCGAGCAGGAAAAGGCCGCAACCGGAGCGGACATAGCCGATAAACTAGGCAAAGTGTCCCTCAAAAAGGTCCAACTTACAGCCAAGGAACGCAGAGAACGCGCCAAGCGAGCCTGCGAAGCCAAGGGCATTAAGTACGACCCAAACTTTAAAAGAAAGCAGAAGATGGAGAAGAAGAGGGCAGCAGACCCAGCTTCGAAATCTGAAAAACCTGCAACCAACCAGGGACAAAAGAGGCAACGCTCTGACGAAGCCACTCCCTCCTCGGCAAACGCCAAAAAGAGGCCGAGGCAGAAAGTAGACAAGCCGACCTCACCAAAGGCAGGCACCAGCAAGCTTGATTTTGCTGAGGCAGCCACTACGGTGAAGATGGCCATCTACCCTGCTGCATATCCAGACGTCAAACTGACAAAGGAACAAGGTGACCTAGTCAGAGACAGTCTGATAAATCTCATCTTCCAGATGGAAGAAGAAGAGAACACACCTCTCTTTACCAGCCACTATCTCGAAGCTGGTACATACGTGGTTGCGTGCAAGGACGAACTCACAAAACAATGGTTAAGTGAGCAAGTACCTAAGCTGCACCCGTGGACCAATGCCAAGCTGGAGGTAAAAGAGCGGGCAAAAGTTATTAACTCCGTCCGGGTAGTGTTCAACGTCCCCAAGTGGTACGACAAACAGAAACCCGAGGTTATTCTCCGTTTGATCGGAAAACAGAACAAACGGAAGGCAGATCTCCAAACCGATACCTGGAGAATACTCAACGTCACTCCACTAGAAGATGGCGGTAGAACGTTCGCAGCAATGATAGATGACAGGGCAAAACAAGCACTAACATCCATCAACTGTGTAGCGCACCTAGGCCTCAACAAGGTCACTTTCCTTATCCGCTCCAAGGATAGGAAAGAAGAACTTGAAAGTAGTGCAAATTAACCTCCACCACTGCAAAGCAGCCACTGCAAATCTAAGCAGAAAGCTGCTAGCAGATGACATCGATTTAGCACTGATCCAAGAGCCATGGATAGTTAAGGGACAAGTCCGTGGATTAGGGGGTGCTAAAGGTAAGCTTATTTATAATCATGCAAGTCCTAGAACATGCATACTTATAAGAAATAATCTAGACTGTTTACCACTAATGGAATTCTGTTCTAGAGACATAACCACAATTAAAATAAAATGGAATAACGATGAAGGTTGTGACCAAGCCATTATAAGCTCCGTCTACCTTCCATCCGATTCCAGGGAGCCACCGCCTAGCGAGGAACTAGAGAACCTAGTATCATCTGCCTCCCAAGACGATCTAGACCTCATCCTAGGCTGCGACGCAAATTCGCACCACACCATTTGGGGCAGCACCAACTGCAACATAAGAGGTGAGTCACTTTTAGAATTTATCTTAACTAACAATCTAGTAGTAGTCAATAAAGGTAACACTCCAACCTTTTATAACACTAATAGACATGAAGTTATAGATATTACCATAACCACAATGAGAATTAGTCAATCAGTGAATAAATGGCAAGTTTCAGACGAACCATCACTATCTGACCACAATTATATAACCTTTGAACTGTCTCAACGGGAAGTAAGCCAAAGAGTTTACTACAACCCAAGAAAGACAGACTGGGACCTATATAAACAAAAACTACAAGAGAAGATAGAACACCTAAAGTTCAGATCTTCCAATAAAGTAGTTTTAGACTCAAATGCTGACCGGTTAAAAGAGGCCATGATTTACTCCTTTCAGAGTAGCTGTCCTCTAATAGACCCAAGTCAGCAAAGAGCAAAAAAACACACAAATTGGTGGAATAAAGACCTAGAAAAGACCAGACAAGAAGTCAGACGTCTGTTTAACAGGTCTAAAGCCACAAATAACTGGGAGAACTATCACAAGGCTCTCACAGACTATGGCAAAAAGATCAAGGCAGCTAAGATAGCAGCCTGGAAAAAGTTTTACCAGGAGGTGGAGACCACGCGATCCACAGCTAGACTCCA
Organism: Agriotes lineatus; assembly: GCA_940337035.1. Lineage (NCBI taxonomy): Eukaryota > Metazoa > Arthropoda > Insecta > Coleoptera > Elateridae > Agriotes > Agriotes lineatus. The sequence goes on from CALNHX010000007.1 coordinate 336,298, forward strand.
CAAAATCATCTCAAAGCAAGCCATGAACCCAGTAGGCACTCTTAAAAAAGAAAGCGGAGAATACACTACAACGGAAGAGGAGACTTTATCTCTTTTGATAAAAACTCACCTACCCGGAGCAGTGGAACAACCCACTCTGGCTGAACCCAATCATACCCCTAGGAGGGAAGACTGGGAAACAGCTAAGAGAATAGTCAGCAAAGAAAGGATTAGATGGGCAACTAGCCTCTTCAGTCCTTTCAAATCTGCTGGAAACGACGGCATACAACCCGTAATGCTGCAGAAAGGGATAGATATACTGATGAACCCACTCAAAGACATGTTCCAAGCAAGTCTTGCCTTGGGTTACATTCCCCAATCCTGGAGAGTGACTAAAGTAGTATTTATCCCTAAGCCTGGTAAGAGCAGCTATGCAGAAGCTAAATGTTACAGACCTATCAGCCTAACGTCATTCCTCCTTAAAACGTTGGAAAGATTAGTAGACAGATACTGGAGGGAGGAAGCCCTAACTTCACTCCCGATTCACAAATATCAACATGCTTACCAAACAGGGAAGTCATGTGAAACCGCCCTACACCAACTAGTGGGGAAAATTGAGAGAACCTTGGAGTACAAGGAGTACGCAGTCGGAGCATTTCTAGACATAGAAGGTGCCTTCGACAACACCTCCTACCACTCTATTGAAAGAGCAATGACAAACCATCAGATCGATAACACCACGATAAGATGGACTATGGCAATGCTCAACACCAGAGTTGTAAAAGTCAAGTTATTTGACAAGGAAAAGACAGTGCAGGCGACAAGGGGATGTCCCACAGGGAGGAGTTCTTTCTCCACTCCTGTGGTGCCTCACAGTTGATGAACTGCTGATCCAACTCAATAACAAAGGCTACTACACTCAAGGATACGCTGATGACATTGTCATACTGATTCAAGGTAAATACCAAAGAACCGTAGACAATGTAATGAAATCAGCACTAAAGATAACCGAAGAGTGGTGTCTAGAGAATAATCTTAGAATTAATCCCAGCAAAGCCACTCTCGTCGCTTTCACTCGTAGAAAGAACATCACAAACAGAATGAACATAAAACTGTTTGAGACAAATGTCAACTGGGAGAACGAGGTTAAGTACTTAGGTCTAACCATCGATTCCAAACTTGGAACTCCCACTTAGACAAAACAATCACCAGGTGCATACAAACATTAGTTATTGGAAAAAGAGCCATAGGTAGTACGTGGGGGCTCAAACCGGAACTGACCCTCTGGCTGTACAAAACCATGGTTCGACCAATAATTTCATATGGAATAATCGCCTGGTGGCCCAAAATAAAACAAGCAACTGCGATCCACAAAATCAGCAGAATACAATATCTAGCTAATCGGTGCATCACTGGAGCCTTTAAAGGCACCTCAGGACAAGCACTGAATGCTATTTTAAATCTGCCACCTCTGCACATCTTCTTGGAAGGTGAAGCCAGAATGGCAGCCTACAGATTACAAAGTACAGGTCACTGGATGACCACAGCTAATAATCTAGGACATGGCAAGATCATGTCACACATCAACAACCCAATATTAGAAATGGGTTCTGATCTTATAATCAAAGCCTATGACTTTGAAAAGAACTTTACTGTACACACAAGTTGGAATCCGGACCAACTACCAACTCCAACAAATAAGAACATCATTTTTTACACTGATGGATCTAAGTTTGAAGGGGGTACAGGTTCCGGTGTGTACAGTACCAATCCTAGAACCAACGAAAAAGTCAGTCTAGGAAAGTTTTGTAACATCTTTCAGGCTGAAGTACAAGCTATTAACGTATGCGCAAACATCAGCATAGAAAAGAAGCTGCTCAATCGAGACATACACATTCTCTCAGACAGTCAGGCAGCATTGAAAGCGTTAAACGCTTTCAGTACTTCATCGAGACTGGTCAAGGAATGCAAATCCAAACTTCAAACCTTAAGCCAGGGAAATACAGTAAAATTATGCTGGATCCCAGGTCACCAAGGTATTGAAGGAAACGAAAAGGCGGACAAGCTCGCAAAAGAAGCAGCCCGTAATGCAATGACCGGTCCAGAACCTGGTCTAAGCATTCAGAAAAACCAAGCCCGCTCAGCCATTAATGAATGGGTCAATACCGCACACCAACTAAGGTGGAGAAACTACAATCAAGCAACACACTGCAAAAGATTGCTAAAAACTCCGAATCCACATACCACCACAACCCTGTTGAGACTGAACAGAACTCGAATCAAGCAAGTAGTCAGTCTACTAACAGGCACTGGAGCATTCAGAGAATTTATGCACAGGATCAATATCTATAGAGATGAACCTGTTTGCAGACTATGCCAAGAGGATGATGAAACAGCCTATCATATCCTCTTTGAATGCCCAGCATTAGAGCGTAAAAGACACCAACTCGATTGGAGCCTTAACTCTATTGACAACCACAAGCTAGTAGGGGACATTGCAAGTCTAGTAAAAGACACGGATGTCGGCTTGCTAACTTGAAAACTCCCGACAGTACAAAAAGCCCTAAGGGCTGACGTGCGCATGCCAGCAAAAGGCAGTCGTGTAATCTAATCTAATCTAATCTAATCTAACTATGCATAAATAATTCCATTTCACCTTTATTTTTTCACTCATTCATTTTTATTTATGTGTTCAAAATGTGTATCATAATACAACTATTCAATGTTCAAACAATTAAAACTAAGTATTTAATCATATTTAATTTGTTTTTTAGATGTAGAAGAACTGGAAGGCATCCCTGCAGAAATCATGGAACCTTTGATGAAGAGGGCTTGGTTTGACTGGTTTCGCTTCAATGTCAATAATCATTTAATAATATAAAATACCTACCTATATACCTATGTTATTATATGTATTGTTTAACATTGCACAGTTTTCATATTAATCAACCATGAATCGCTGTTTATCTTTTTGTTGCACCTATATAATCTGAGATTAACGTTTTACATATCTGCGCAGACGTATAATGATGCATTTAAGTATATGCTTTCAATAAGGAGGCGACTCACTACTTCATGCATTCGTCATTGCTTTTCTCATAACTATTGAAGGTCCGAAAAAAAATATATACACATAAATTGTACAGAATTTTATCTGCTATTTCAGAGTATAAGATAATGTTTACAGAGAAATGCTTAGTTTTAGTGTTATGAACGGAAAGGCTGTAAAAAATATGTTTTTTGCTATTTTCCAAACTCTACTGATTTTCGGCAGTTTTTCAACGCCTCTTAGCGCGGAAACCATATGTCGTATAAAAAAATGATACGAACATGAATTGTAGGAAATTTTCTCGTCTTCATTTTAATATTGGATTATCTTTTGCGTAGAAAGCTTACTTTGCAAGTTATAGGCCAAAAACCAAAAAAAACTTTGATTTTTAGTGGTTTTTTTATGATTTCTCATATTTGCCGCAAAAAAATTTGTTGGACAACTTCAGATTCGTGTTCAGCACCCCAAAAAACATAAAGTAAGTCACTCAAAACAATTACACCAGAACTTTCCACTTTAAGCTCTTTTTGAACACCATTTTACTGGACTATAATAAAAAACCTTGAACGACACACGGCCGATACAAAAATAACGGCTTGGTTCATTATAAACCTCGACTATCGCATCAGAATATAAAATTCAACAGCGCGAGTTATTTCCTATGTATCGACCTAATGATGTTAATAACTTTAACATACCTAATCCTAATAATACTGAAACAATAAGAGAAAACACTTGGGCATTACATCATGAGAATTACATCAATTTGCAAATAAAAACACATCGCAGGCAGTGAGATTCGAATCACCTAGGAAAGCGATTTCAACGATTAGCAGCAGCCAGCGCACAACCCACCCTTTGGTACCGTTCTGCCAGGAAGGAATGTCTCGCATCTGCAACATGCGGCTGGATTATATACAACACGCTTATTGTTGTCCATTTTTGTCTCTTTTACACCATTTACCCTGTATCTGCTGGGTCCCATTTTCGTCAAGGGTAAAGCTTGAGCTATGTGCAAATTATTACTTTTATTTATTCCTCAGTTAGAGCACAAACAAACAAAATCTTATTTTTTTAGGGAACTTACCCTGCTCTATTTGTATTTGTCCGAAAGTAAAGTATGATCAAATATTAATTTCATCTAGTATGGCTATGAAATAGTTCCTAATTTATGAATTGAACTACGTTTACATTTAAATGTCAAAGTTGACATTTGATTTCTAAATGATTTGTAGTTACATTAAGAAATTAGGGACTATTCCATAGCCGTACTAGATGAAATTAATTTTTGATCATACTATTTATTCGCTTTCGTGCCAGGTAGGGCTTCCAGTACCGGGACCTTTTCGGGATTCTATAAATAAAATAGAGTCGTGGGAGTACAGCCACTACAGGCAAAGTCCCGGGATCATGTCAACATGTGTACGAGTATACGATAACAGAGAATTAGGAGGGGTATCCACCGGCGTCCGGCATATTACTTATGCCTCGTGCACAATCTGCATTATTTGCATTTTACGTAGACCAGAGAGGTATTGTCTACCAGCATGGAATCCGAAAGAGCGTTTTCAGTGGCAGGAACTTTTTCTACGACAATTCGTTCAAAATTAGAGAATGGGTCCTTAAATGCCCTTGAATATCTAAGATCCTATTTTATCTCAAAATAGTATATTTCTTAGTTATTTACACTTGTTTACTACTACTATACTATAGTATATTACCAATATGTATTTAAATATCACTAGTAAAGTAATACTACCAATATTTAAATTAAAAATTCCTTATTTAACGTAAAACACTTGTTTTTCTTTGGAATTTGTTTTCCAGCTGAATACTATTTCTTCTTCGGGACCATTTTCGGAAATTTAGTTCGTAAGTCCCGAAAACGCTTTGGTTTCGAAACTTTTAAACCCTAGTGCCAGGTAGACATAATTTATAATAATGTAATATGTAAAATGTACAGCGACGCCTATAATTGGCCAGCGGCTGTTGGCTGAGTACCAAAATAATATAAAAATAAAAAATAATCCGCATGCAAAATATCGACCTTTTTCAACAAATAGCTTCTGAGGCTAAAGGCACACAGACAGGGGACAGGTCTTAAAAAAAAACATGTTTTTCGTCATCTAGGGACCCTGAAACGTATAGACCTAAAGACATCTCGGCAGGTGATTTTTCACGATTACAATTATTTCTTCGTCTTTTAGAAGAGTGAAGTAGAAACATAAAATCGAGAAAATTTCTAAAAAACCAACATTCCAGATTTCAGTCTTAAATATAAATATAGTATACACATATATGTATAACGCTATGTAAGTACCGTCCTTGTTGCCAATTACTATAGCGTATCTTTATTTTTTAATTGGAAAACCAATTCCTTGGCACAAGACACAATCACTCACGCACTGAAGCTACGTTAAATGGTTTTCAGATCTATTGTATTCACAATACATAAACCTAATTGAAAGGTTACTTTTCAGCCATTAACGTAGGGAAAGTTATTTTTTTCTATAGCACATGTTAAAGTGTGCTTTTATCAACTCAAAACAAAAGGTCAAGTTTTACTTTAACAGCAAGGGTAGATAAAGTAGCACTTTAACATCAAGGATAGATAAAGTAATTTAATTTTCTAACTTTTGTTTAAATTAAATATGACAGCTTCGTATTATCGTAGCAACCCAATCTAGCTACTGACATTTTAAATTTTGTGATTGACTGTCATTATTTTCTTTTGAAATTGTTAAAGTTCTTGCTATAGAAAAAAATATTGTATTATACACGACGATAAAGTTATTTCTATCCACTCTTGAATTATTAACGTCTCGACTTCGTCTCGACGTTAAACGATTCACTCGTGGATAAAATTTAACTTTATCGTCTTGTATAATAAATTACTATTACCACTACGTTTAATATAAAAATTATTATAAATATACAACTGAATACAATTCAACCTTCAGCGTATCTTTTTTACAATTCTGAAATCGATATTATTTTGTAATTTATTTATCACTTTTAGTAACCTGTTACTATGTCAATCCCCACCAACCATTCACACGATTGTTCTTGCAATATAATTCGTTAACTAACTGAATTCAAAAAATTAAAAATTATTAATGCATACGCTTGCATGTTGCATTACAGCCGGATCGATTGGAAAAACAATTAGAAGATATGGTAAACAAGGTACAGGAAACTGTTGAACTGGATTTCTCAGCCGAAATCACAAATTCTAAATGTCTTTAGTGCTCAGCAGTAATGTTACGGGACACAACAAAGAAGAACATATGCGAGTTTAAAATCAATAAACATTTCTGTGTCTTCACTGTTTATCTTGTTTGACCAAAGGTCCAATTTTCGCAAAAAGCTGTTAATTGCAGCTGCTAGTTGTAATATACGAGTATTAGTTCCTTGCAAATGGGTATTTAAAATATTTAATTTTTCAAAAACGCCAGTCAAATAAGCCAGTTTCATAATGAACAGCATGTCAACAAAATTCTCGGCATCTGGGTGATTTTCTTCCTTCAAAAACGCATATATTTCCTAATAAGCTCAACTTTTCCACGTGATAACCACCGAGATTCGTAATAAAACAGTAGTGCTGTATAGTTAGCGCTCATATCATCGCACATTCAAGAAAATAGTCTTGCCCCTACATGCCTTGTTTTTAAATAATTTAACATTACAAGCCAGGTAAAACAGTTTTTACTGGCGATAGGATTGGGATCACTGGCGAGCCGCTAGGCGAGCCTGTCATATCCTTGAGCCAGTAAAAATGGTTACCTGGTGTGTTTTGTTGAAGATTTAAATTGTTTCTCACTTGTAAATAACTAGAAATTTACCATTTATTCAAAATGTCAAACTGACAAACAACTAAATTCATCAATATGACACATACTAAGGAAGACAACTCTGGCTTTGCACGCTATCATTTATCTATGAGCACGCTTGTAAAATATAACTAGCTAGCCAGTACATTTTTTACTGGCTAGCCAGTTAAGAAACATTTTCAAAGTGAATACAGTGAGTTGATAAAATGATGTTTACAAGTGAGAAACAAATAAAATAAATTACAGTAGAAATTGCAATGGATAATACCATCAAATCAAGTCCTGGGCTGATTGCCTTCGAAGCGAAAAATTCTCTGTGTATCATGCAGTATTACCAAGTGGCATTTGCACCTTTTTGCATACAAGTGTTTGTAGACCTTTGTATTTTCCTGCCATCGCCAGTGTTTACTAAATAATTATCAGTAACTTAAAACAGATCCGCACCTTTAGTTTTTTCTGAATTTTTTTGCAAAAAAGTAAATCCTGGCTTTTAGTTACATTTGTGTGTTCATACCGTAGTTAGTATTGTTTGTTTCTGCCTTTAACCCTAATAATTTGAAAGTAGAATAAAGTACGTTTGTTAAATAACCTTTGGTGTTTTATTGAATAATTTGCCGAGATCATTAAGTACGCTCTCCCCAAGTGCCACTTTTTCTTTTCTTGTGTGAAAATATTTGTAAACCACATTGTAAGAGAAGGTTGGCTTTAGAAACCAGCAATTGAAATCCAAAAGATTTTGTATGATACCCAATTGCCTTGGCAGTAGTCAGGCAATTTCATCCAAGGTTGGTAAATTGCGGTGGCGCCGTAAGCACCATGTAAAATGTTTAACGTTTTTAATAAAACACTGCTTAAGTAGAATTATTAATGTTTATTACAAACAAGAAATTGACATTTCTAATTTATCTATGAATACCAACATCACAACAATTATAAATGAAGTGCGCTCGGCAATAATGTGCGTTCCACCTTAACAGAGGTAGCTATATCTATCGCTTGTATGAAATTTCATGTGTAAAAGTAAAGTCCAGGGCACTTCATTCCACACATAGGAATATGGCCTAAGACACAGCGAGTCAACGTCGCCGAAATATCTCCCTATGTTTAACTAAATTAAATTTTACTGCTGTTCTATATTTCTAACAATTTTTTCGCCTGTGTGAGTTTTCATGTGTGTGACTAAATGCCGTTTCTGGCCAGTTTTATAATTACAAACGGAACAAAAGAACGGCTTCTCGCCAGTGTGACATTTCATGTGTCTGCCTAAATTCTGTTTCTGGGCAGTTTTATATTCACAAACAGAACAAGAGAACAGCTTCTCGCCTGTATGATTTTTCATGTGTGTGACCAAATGTTGTTTCTGGATAGTTTTATACTCGCAAACAGAACAAGAGAGAACGGCTTCTCGCCTGTATGAGTTTTCAAGTGTCTCACTAAACACTGTTTCTGGACAGTTTTATACTCGCAAACAGAACAAGAAAACGGCTTCTCGCCTGTATGAGTTTTTATGTGTCTGACTAAACACTGTTTCTGGACAGTTTTATACTCACAAACAGAACAAGTGAACGGCTTCTCGCCTGTATGAGATTTCATGTGTTTGACTAAACACTGTTTCTGTATAGTTTTATACTCACAAACAGAACAAGAAAACGGCTTTTCGCCTGTGTGAGTTTTCATGTGTGTGACTAAATGCTGTTTGTGGGCAGTTTTATACTCGCACACGGAACAAGAGAACGGTTTTTCGCCTGTATGAGAATTCATGTGTGTGACCAAATTCTGTTTCAGGACAGTTTTATAATCACAAACAAAACAAGAGAACGGCTTCTCGCCTGTATGAGATTTCATGTGTGTGACTAAACACTGTTTCTGGATAGTTTTATAGCCACAAACAGAACATGAGAACGGCTTTTCGTCTGTATGAGTTTTGATATGAGCATCTAAACAATTTTTGTAAGCAGTTTTATACTCGCAAAAAGAACAAGAGAACGGCTTTTCGCCTGTGTGAGTTTTCATGTGTGTGACTAAATGCTGTTTGCGGGCAGTTTTATACTCGCAAACAGAACAAGAGAACGGCTTCTCACCTGTATGAGTTTTGATATGAGCAACTAAACAATGTTTGTAAGCAGTTTTATACTCGCAAACAGAACAAGAGAACGGCTTTTCGCCTGTGTGAGTTTTCATGTGTGTGACCAAATACTGTTTCAGGCCAGTTTTATAATCACAAACAGAACAAGAGAACAGCTTCTCGCCTGTATGAGTTTTGATATGGGCATCTAAACAATTTTTGTAAGCAGTTTTATACTCGCAAACAGAACAAGAGAACGGCTTCTCACCTGTATGAGTTTTGATATGAGCAACTAAACAATGTTTGTAAGCAGTTTTATACTCGCAAACAGAACAAGAGAACGGCTTTTCGCCTGTGTGAGTTTTCATGTGTGTGACCAAATACTGTTTCAGGCCAGTTTTATAATCACAAACAGAACAAGAGAACAGCTTCTCGCCTGTATGAGTTTTGATATGAGCAACTAAACAATTTTTGTAAGCAGTTTTATACTCGCAAAAAGAACAAGAGAACGGCTTTTCGCCTGTGTGAGTTTTCATGTGTGTGACTAAATGCTGTTTGCGGGCAGTTTTATACTCGCAAACAGAACAAGAGAACGGCTTCTCACCTGTATGAGATTTCATGTGTGTGACTAAACACTGTTTCTGGATAGTTTTATAGCCACAAATAGAACAAGAGAACAGCTTCTCGCCTGTATGAGTTTTGATATGAGCATCTAAACAATTTTTGTAAGCAGTTTTATACTCGCAAACAGAAGAAGAGAGCGGCTTTTCGCCTGTGTGAGTTTTCATGTGTGTGACTAAATGCTGTTTCTGGGCACTTTTATACTCACAAACAGAACAGAAAAATGCCTTTTTGCCGGTATAAGGCTTTATATGTGTAATCAAACTCTGTGCCGTTGAATTTTGAGCCATATAATTTTGGTCTTTCAGTTCAAACTCGCATTTAATAGCGATTTCTGAATAATCACTAATGTCGTAAGTGGTTTCAATGTCTTGTTTGATAGATGATTTGTTTATATCTTTATTGTTATCTAGGTCTCTCACTACATGCAGTGTATCTTGATTAGTGGTCATCATGGCTAGTCTAACGGTTTGGAAGGTAACACTTTTTCAATCAAATACACGATTACGGCAACATTTGAGATTGCAACACCTGGAACAAGTAGGTATTATTAGAAGTAATAATTGTAGTATTAGCAGATTACAGATAATTACATTTTAAAGAAAACTGGAGTTATTTTAAAACTAATATTTTAAACACAAATATTATTGCATTAAAAACATAATCACATTAACTACCAATCTGTCTTTGATTTACTAAGTCATTATAGCAGTTTAAAGCAGCTCTTTATTTGTTCTGTTCATGTGCACGGAGTCTATTTGAGTTTCCACTGACATGTTCATACAGTCTTAACTTGGTCTTAGTCCAAATTGAACCTACGACCTGACCTTGAGAGTTCCCAAAGTTTTAATTTAGCCTTAAGAATTTTCTAAGATAGGATGAAAGTTCATAGGTCCAAATGTAGTAGTAGCTGATGGGGTGACAAAATTTGAATTCTTCAATATTTTTGAATAGCAAAAATACTTGTGAGCTATAATCTACAAAAGTATTTAGGTAAACTTAATTTTTGTATTCACTGCTATTGCGTTACGCACATTATTCAACTACTTTTGTGCAATTACTGTTTATCAATCAGATTGCCATAATAACTACCGAATTAGTGTTATCTAGTCTGCTGCCTAGTAAATCCCACCAAAAATATGAAATAACATACAAAACTTTCATGGATTTGTGGACTATTACGAAAGTAAAATCCTTTTTCAGAAAATGCGCTTCTGGCATATTTTAACAAGTTGTCAAATAACTATACAGCTTCATCTTTGTGGACATTCTACTCCAGGTTTAGAAATACACTCAATATAAATACCAGAGTAAATATAGAAACTTTTGTGAAGTTAAAAACATGCCTCAAACAGAAATCTGAGAATTATTCCGCAAAAAAGCCAAAATATTTACCCCTGAACAACTTAACAAATTCATAACCGAAGCCCTGGATAAGAAATATCTTGCAACAAGTTTTTTTTTTATTTGAACATTATTATAGTTTACTAAACTAACCTAATTTAGGTTGCCTTAATAATGGGCATAATGGCTACTTGTCCTGCTTGTACTCCATGCAGATCACGGATATTCAAGATCTTGGATCCACCTTTATGATCAGTGTGCCCAATACAAAAACAAAAATCACCAGAAAATTGGCCATAACTAGATATTTTTATAATGCAAGCAAATAATATGTCCTTTACATATAGTGCAAACACCATTATAAATTCCAAAACAGAACATATTTCTTTCAAAGAATTGGCATCAATAAATTTGGGATGGGTAAAGAAATCACCACATTACTGAAATTGCCAGATATTCATCTGTATATCGGCCATTGTTTTTGCCGTTCTTCGGCGACTCTACTGGTAGACGCTGGTGGCGACATTACAGCTCTAAAGCGTCACGGTTGTTGGCGATGATCGAGTGTAGCCAAGGATACATAGATGAATCCACAAAAAATAAAAGAGACACCGAAAACAAAATTTCTAGTTCTATCGATCGACAGCCAATTGCTAGTACTTCTAAGTATATACAACCTACAAGAAACGGAACCATAACTCGCCATAACCTTACATAATTCTACACTTTCCATGCAGATCACAAATTACTCACATTTTACAATTAATTATATTGATGCTAGCGTATAAAACACCAGCGTCTACACCGGTAGGTAAAAGAGGTTACAAATAACACATACATACAGACATAACATACAATAAAAATAATGATTAAGAAATACCTACTAATGTCTCAAATAAATACAATTATATTTTAATTTAATGGCGTTTCAATTTACAGAAAATTGTTACAGGTGTAGATAAAGTATAGTATTCAGCTTGCGGTAATTGCAATAACTCACTTGGATGATTACCGCACTCGCCTGCGGCTTGTGTCACATGAGTTATTGTCTACATTACTGCTGGATAAACAATATACTATTAAATAGTTATTTTCCAATTTTGTCTAAATTATAGTTGTAATTTTAAATTACATGTATAATCACCTGCGTTTTCTCTTAAGACTACAGCTAAGTCAAAACTGTGGCTAATACCAGGGTTAAGGTAAAGCAAGCTGTATAAACCATACATAAAGGTACAACCGTTTTGCTTCTAATATTGACTGATTGCAATTTACCTTGAATATAAACAAGAAGTCTGGAGGAGAAAGGTGGAATGGTCTGCAACTACTCCAATATCGCGGCTCTTTAAATTATCTGTAAAGTAAAGAATAATAGTTAATAACTATTCGTGTTCAAATGAATGACACTTAACCTAAGTTTCAGAAGGGATTTGTTGAAGGTGACACTCAAGTGCAATTAAATATAGCAATTTACAACGTCAACGTTGTCAGAGAGTTGATGACTGTCATTTCATCACACACTAAACGAAAACGACAAATTGATTAAAAACTTAATAATTACAGTTGTTCTTGGTTGAAAAACCCATATATATAATACACATATATTGCTAGTACGGCCTGGAAACGTCAGAAAACATTACGGCGCCGACATAGTCTCACTTAGAGTATAACGGGTCTCGTGCGCATGCGTGAGAATTCGAACTCCGCCTTTAGAAGTGAATTCTAAACTTGACCACTTCGTCATTGGCCGGACGACGCCGCCGCGCTTGCACACAGCTCACCATTATACATTGAAGAGTTGGTTGTCTATCTCACTTCCTTGGTGAGTTTCCCACTCATAGCCGCTAGCAATATACTGTATTAGATATATGGAAAAACCAACATCAACTAATGAAGTCTGTGCTACCCAGCGTTGCCAACCACAGAACGAAAAACTGTAGTACCAACCGCTCAAAACTATCGTATTCTTGTCCAACAGCAAAACTACAGCAGTAATTATTAGTTTTAGAATCACACACCTATTCAAAAAACATACCGTTTACCTATTTTCGTTAATTGAAACACATGACATAGTGCTGTATATCAAGGAAAACATCTAATGTCAACGGCGCTGTGTGGTGTTACGGGGAAGTTTGTATAAACTAAGGAAATAAGTTGGGTAGGGTCTGAAGACATTTTTGGCGACACAGGTCGCAAAGAGCCTGGATTCCACATTGAAGATTGAACTATTGTTGCAGTGTTGCCAACTCTTGATTTTTTTCCGTAATAGAAATTTTAAAATTTTTTAATAGATTTGGCAATTTGGGTAATAGGCTAATAATAATTTAAATTCTACTCAAATTCGTCAAAACCATTAGTTGTTTATGTTAGCGTTAACTTTTGAACTCAGTCTTTGGCTTCTGTAGACTAACTGTGGAAAGTTATATAGGTAGCCCAATTTGTTTTATATGGAAATGCAAATAGGGAAATTCTAAGGAAATAATTGTTAGCAAGTATTATCATTAAACTGATTTGTGTTGGTACATTATTTTTGCAGTGGGGTTAGGTTTCATGTTGAATGGTGACATTTAATTAAGTATTTTTTCTACGACCACTAATAAAAGTAGGCCTTTTAGCACTAGCTTGTTTTACTAAAAATTACGTTTTTTCTATAGCACATGTTAAAGTGTGCTTTTATCAACTCAAAACAAAAGGTCAAGTTTTACTTTAACAGCAAGGGTAGATAAAGTAGCACTTTAACATCAAGGATAGATAAAGTAATTTAATTTTCTAACTTTTGTTTAAATTAAATATGACAGCTTCGTATTATCGTAGCAACCCAATCTAGCTACTGACATTTTGAAATGTGATTGACTGTTCTTATTTTCTTTTGAAATTGTTAAAGTTCTTGCTATAGAAAAAAATATTGTATTATACGCGACGATAAAGTTATTTCTATCCACTCTTGAATCATTAACGTCTCGACTTCGTCTCGACGTTAAACGATTCACTCGTCGATAAAATTTAACTTTATCGTCTTGTATAATAAATTACTATTTATAAATCAGCGTGTTAACAGTGAAATCAGCTGTTTACTTTTAGTCCATGTGCTACAAGTAAACAGCTGATTTTGAATTTAGAATTTTGAACTGGAAGTGAGATTATAAAGTTATTCTAGTTGCTTCTTTCGTTAGAGGTAAAGTGTTTTTGAAATAATTAAAGCGTTATGTAATGAATACAGTCAGATCTATAGTATTAATAATTACCTTTTGTAATTGACCTTGGCAGTACCGACTGCAGAAACAGTCACCTGCGCTGTCATAGCCTTCTCTTTGGTATGACATAAATTATAACTGTCATAAATGCAAACCTTTGTTAAATCGAAGTGTCCCCACTTTACCGAGTAAAGTGGGGGTACTTTGCCCGCAGAGGTAACTTTGCCAATTCAGAAAGAAATCTTGCTAAGTTTTAAATATGATGGAAGGGGAAAAGTTGGCAATCGATTAGTAACGGTATTGCGACAGTTCCCGCCGACAGGCAGCAGTGAACAGGTGGTTTTGGCACTTAAAATTTTCAAGTAAGTAAATACGTAGTAGAATGCGTATTTATAATACCTAACTTCTAAGGCCTATCGGGTCGCTAGGATCAAATCAAGTGGTGTTAAAGCTTGTTGTTATCAAACTAGATACCTTTCTTAATGATATGCCGGATTCTTAGATTCGTTTAATAATTTGTGTGCAACATATTGAATAAAATATGGCGACACGTATTTTTTTTCATAGATTTTGCCGACGAAATTTTTGGCTTGTATTTGACAATAACTTATTGTTTTAGATACAAAAATGGTTAGAAATTATAAGCGAAAACTAGGCTCTCGACGGTATAGAGAAAACTTAGCATCTGCTGTTCGCGCCGTGCGAGATATAGAGGTATGTCTTATGCAACAGCTGCTGTCCCAAAACGTACCGTATATAATAAAGTTAAGAACCTCCACCAAAAGCCTGTTGGCGCACCAACCGTTTTTGAGGGTTGTGAAGAAAGACAAATGGTAGATCTTCTAATAGCAAGTGCAGAGTATGGATTTCCTCTTAGAATGATTGTAAAAGAGTATTTGGATCGTTTGGGAAACAGTAAAAATATTTCCCAACAATACGCCTGGAAAAGATTGGTGTTATGGGTATTTGAAAAGACATAAACATCTTCTAACGTAAAGATCATGTCAAAATATAAAGGGAGTACGTGCTCAAACAACAGAAGAGTCAATAGAAGAATATTTTGATAGACTAGCAATAAGTGTTAAAGATGTGCCACCACAAAATGTTCTGAATTACGATGAAACCAATTTATGTGATGACTAGGGAAGGAAGAAATGCATTTTTAAACCAGGTACAAAATATCCCGACCGTATTTTGAATTCGACCAAATCTGCAGTTTCTATCATGTTTGCTGCTACAGCTTTAGGAGAACTGCTTCCGCCCTATGTCGTTTATAAGGCGGAACTGCTTTATGATAAATGGTGCCTAGGTGGCCCCCTGGAGCTCGCTATAACAGAACGAAATCGGGCTGGTTTGACGGGACGACGTTTATGGAGTGGTTTGAGACGATGGTAGTGCCATGGGCAAAAAAAAATACAAGGACCCAAAGTTATTATCGGAGACAACCTTTCGTCACACCTGAATATTGAAATATTGCGCTCCTGCCAGAAACTCAACGTCCGTTTCGTGTTTTTGCCTCCAAACATAACACATGTTACACAGTCTCTCGACGTGGGATTTTTCAGATCCTTAAAAGCAGCCTGGAGAGAAATACTAACGACCTACAAAATACAGAATTCGAATGTGTCAACGTTGAATAAAATCTATTTTCCAGTTTTGCTGTGTAAACTGATTAATAAGATGCATTCCAAAGACAGAGGTATCATAGAAAATGCATTTAAAGCCTTAGGTATATATCCACTGGATACATTTCAAGTCACAAAAAGAATGCCAAAGAACAAAGCACAAGAATTGAGAGAAGCAGGGCTGATTAATGAAGCTGTTTTAGATTTTCTGAAAGATAAGCGGAGCCCTGAAATACACCAAGCAAGGCAGAAAAAAAATGTTGTCTGTTCCTGCAGGGCAGTCTATTTCCCATTTGGATACGCTTCGAAGTGAAATGGACGAGCTTGAGGCTGGACCATCCACCGTAGTCTCTAATGATGAAGACACTCCTAATATCGTAGAAGTAACATCAAGTATGGATAAAGATGAAGCAGATGAAGACGGATTTGCAATAATTCGGTATCACAAAAAAAACCAAAATTTGGAGACTTTGTAGTTGTGAAAAAAGCAATTCAAACATTATATTGGTATGATTTTATCTCTTCAAGATGAAAACTCCTATAAAGTAAAATATCTGAGAAAAGAAGCAAAAATTTGTTTGTTTTCCCTAATATCGATGACATAGAAATTGCTTTCGAAGAGGACATCGAAACTATTCTCAAAAACCATAAATTGCCAGAAATATTTTTCGATTTAGTGAGGATTTAAGTGCCTTTAACTTTTAAAGATGTGATTTCTTAAACGTTCCTCGATTTATTTTTAAGGTTTTTTTGACTTTCAGACGTCTATTTCCGCTTTTAGGTTGTTAAAAGAAAAAGAATCTGATTTTTTATAACGTTTATAATAGTTTTCTAGTTGTAGTATTAGGTTTTTTTTTACTAAAAATGTTATTTTAGTTTACCTGCCTACGTAAGTTGTTGTTGAAAAAGTTGTCTGTTTGAATTTTCTATCTAGTTTTTCAAATAAAGAAAATAAAAAAAATATTACATTCATTAAACTTTACTCATCTATATGTTCCATTTTTCTGATCCAAAGAAAACCTAATTTAACTGTAACCGTTTGTGGCAACTTTTAAGTAGGCATCTTTATAACGATTTTATACGTGATGGCAAATTAGCCCCACTTTGCCCGATACAAAATAATTTAAAAAAACACTGTGGCTCAAAATATGTTATTTAATTATTGTGATATGCTTTCTGAAACATTTTTACAAGCCTAAAAATATATTATAAATTGCTAACCTTCGTTTCAAAAAAATTATACAGCAAAATATCCCAAAAGCGTTGCAATAAATAACTTGATAAAATACAACACAGGTATTTGAAGAAAAAAATGTAATAAACTCTTTTTCTTTAGTTATTTATTTTTGTCGGTTCAGCATCAATGCTCTACACAACACTGGTAACAAAAGGCAATATGTGACATTTTAGTTACATGTGGGATTTATGCCTAACCAAATTAGCGTAAAATGTTAATACACTAAAAGTTTTTAGCACAAAATAGTGTTCTGTTTAGTTGCTGTCACTAACTGTAGAGTCTTCTGACCATAAGAGGCAGTTTTGTGGTAGTCTTTTTGTTTTAAAACGCGTCATTTGAAACAATTTTTTGGCTTTGCTTAATTTTTTCGCCATTTACCAATTTATTTCAGGCTTAACCTGTATATTTTTATTTGAAATATATATCGTTTGTATTTCGAATTCGTAAATTTTCCAAAGCAGCTTATTTTGTACCTGTATCGAGTTCCTTTCGTTTGCGCGATGCCCTTTCTGACCTGCGCTATCTCTTATCAGAGTCCGAGTTTTCCTTTGGCACGAATAGTTCGTACCTGGCACTTGCTATTTTGGGGCCCGCCGTCTCCAGCATGGTTAAACAATGTTCAAGTCAAATTACGTGCGCTCAACCAATTTTTATGAGCATTGTGTTTCCTAGGGCTGATTATGATCAGGTACGATAGCGCTTTTTTGTTTTGTTATTCGCATAGTAATTACATTTTTTCTTAGCTCTTAAATAATAGTTCTAACCCAAGAATTTGATCGGGAAGGCAATGCCGCCGCCCAGTTATAATTTTCCACACCGGCTAATGCCTTATTCACCTCTGCCGTTGGGAATGTTGTGCTGCTACGATTACGGATGCATCCAAGGTGTTTATAGCCACGTGGTGTAGCAACCCCTGACCAACATCTTTTCCCTGAGTAGAGGTTAGTGCCAAAAGCTACTATAGACCGGCTATTCCACGATTACGTTGTGTTAAATTATTTTCTACACCTGAACTTTTATTCTAAAATTATCATTCTTAAAATCTGCACTTACGCTTACTATCATTATAAATCTGTAAAGCTCAATTTTATACATGCTCTTGTATGTTCGTATTTAAACTTTTACGCAAATATTTAATTTTGATTAATGTAGTTGCAATTTTTGATGTGTATTGACCCGTTGTTAGGGGAGCATTCACGCTTTTTTGATTTCAATAACCTAAAAGGGTTTTATTAAATGAATGAGGTATGCATATACCACGAATGTTTTTTGTTAAAGTTATTAAAATAACCCGAAAGGGGTTCTTAATTTAATGCTTGTCGCAACCTTCAGTTTACGTACACAATTTTGTTCTAACATTATTTGCATTTTAAGTATTCAGATTATTTATTACTGACACTTCAAAACTTTTTATTGATTACGGTGAGTACAAACATTACAGAGCTACCGTGGTGTATAAATGATAAGGGGGTTGATCTGCGATTACACTACCATTGATTATTATTAGTGATCGATCGCAGGTTGGCTTCTTTATTGTTTCACATTGTACGTTGACCTATATTAAAGAATATTGCGCCAGGACAATTTTGAAGTTTTGCAAAATAGTTCTTGGCACTCACATGATTAAAATCTTTTATTGTAAACACTGAAAGTAGTGATGGGCATAACCGGACAATTTTCATAACCGAATTATTTGCATTCGAATGATATTAATAAGCAAATGATTATTTGAATAATCATTCGAATACATTTTGGCCGTTTGCCGGTTGGCGGTTCACCGTCATCTGCATCGACATCGTAACTTGCAGATAGCAGAGGAACTCAGTTAATCGTTAATTATCATAATAATTGTATAAATGATTTTTATTTGATTTATAAGGAGTTTGTGATATAAGTAATTGTGGATATGATTGAAATATATCTGGTTACACCTTTATTGTTTTCGATTGCTGGCGATTTATAGTAATATAATAATATATTGTTGTAATTGTATGTTTTACGGCTCGCTATTCTGCATTAGCTCGATTACTGGTACATTCTTCCAATCTATAACCAAAACATAATATGTACGGTCGGCGCCTTAGAAATCGGGACACGTAATATGTTCTTCTAGTCTTTGGAGTATTCTTGCTCCGGTTACTTCATTAATGTGAGATGGCATTTCATAATTAACAAACAATAAACAGTCTCACGTAACAATTAAAACCATAATAACCGCAAAAACCCAGTTTATACGTGCAAAATATATCATAATAGTGTGTCCCGATTTCTAAGGCGCCGACCGTACATTATGTGTTATGTATTGGAAAAGGTATTTATTAAGAAGTGTAGAAAGAAATAAATATGCGGGACTGCTTGCTAATCGCAATACGTTTATCTTTATCGATCGAGCGGGTTAAAGGCGCCGCCTCTTGTTTTGAACCTTTGGATATGTAAGCAAATAAAAAATTGTTTTATAGCTTGATGCGTTTGCAGTTTTTTGGGCGTTCAGGTTTCAGGTCCTCAGAATTTGATATTTTTTATGATAGGAGGTAGGTACGCGATAACCAAATGGTGTTTTCAGTATAACCTGCTTTGTTTATGAGTTATGACGTATTTATATTTACAGAATTTCGAGCACTGCGTAGGTCGCTAAGATATGGCACGTAGTACCTTTGAATAGAGGTTTTATATTCAAAGCGTAGTACGTATCAGCATGAGGTTATTTTTCATTTGAATACTTGGAATGAAAACCGAGTTACATAGGTTATTTCAATGACCGGATAACCGGTTATTTTTCATTCAAATAAGCCCATCACTAACTGAAAGCTCTTCGTGTAGCTGTCCGTTTCGTACAAACCACGGTGCATTGCATATTATACGTAGCACTTTGTTTTGAAACCTTTGCACTTTGTTTATATTGGTTTTCGATGTCGTTCCCCACAACAGGTTAGCATACGTTAGGATTGGTCGAAGTACGCTTTTGTGTAACAGAACGCCACATTCTATTTTGAGAGGCTGTCTTTTGTTTAACATGGGGTATAACATGCTAAGTTGAGTGTAGGCCTCGTTGAGTTCTTTGTTTATGTGTGCCGCCCATGTTAGTCTCGTATCCATGTAAAGACCTAGGTATTTAACGGAGGTATCCTTAGGAGTCCAGTCACTCCAGTCTATATTTTTATGTTGAATGACGATGTTAGCTGGAGATATGTATCTTCGTAATGTAAAAACTTTAGCTTGCGTTTTTGTAGGATTGAGGTAAATGCACCATTTGTTACTCCACTGCTCTATTGCAAGTACTGCTTCGCGAATATGAAGTGTTGCTTGTTGAATGTCTTCATGCTGAGTTAATATTGCAATATCATCTGCGCAAGTTGCCAGTTCCGAGTTATCGGTTCCCGGTATATCATGTGCGTAAATGCAGTACAGAAGGGGGCCCAGAGCTGACCCTTGGGGAACTTCAGCAGTTGCGCTCCTGAGTTTTGAGTATGCATTGTTCACTCGAACAGCAAAGGTCATGTCTGCAAGAAACGATTTTATAATGAGGAGCAGGTAGTGTGGTGTTTGAATGTCTATTAGTTTATAGATAAGCCCGGTATGCCAAACCTTATCAAAGGCTTGTGTTGTGTCCATAAAAACCCCAATGGTGTACATTTCCTTTTCACAGCCGTTCGTTATATATTCTGTCAATCTATGCAGCTGGTGTATAGTAGAGTGATTTGCTAGGAACCCAAACTGATGTTCTCTTCAATAAAGGACGAGGGCCTACTTTTAATAGTTTTTTCCAACAATTTCCCCAATGTTGGGAGAAGACTTATCGGTCTATAGCTGTTTACATCTGAAGTTGGTTTGCCTGGTTTGTGAAATGTTATCACTTGAGTGTGTTTCCAGGTGTGAGGAAAGTACCCCATTCGTAAACAGGCATTATATATGGAGCATATAGCAGCTATTATTTTCTTGGGCAGCTTTTTCAAAACCTCATTTGGCACCAGGTCGTGCCCAGGGGATTTTTTATTTCTTAATTGTATGATATATGTTGTTATTTCGTCGCTGTTACTGGTTCAATTGGTCCAACCTTTAGTGGGGTAGTTTTATTTACATAGTCAGATATCGCTTTATTATCTTTACTTTTGATATTGGGACACTCAAAGACTTTTTCGAGATGGCTACTTAAGACATTGCATTTTTCTTCTTCAGTGCTATATGTTATGTTATCTTTTTTTAATATTGCCAAGTGCTGTGTTTGGCCAAGTATGCGCTTTGTGGTTCGCCATAAATTAGGGTCACTTGGTTCAAGTTGACTAATATATTGGCTCATATTTAATTTTGCTGGTTAGTTCATTCAGTTGCTGCTTGTAGAATATATCTCTTGTTTGTTGCCATAATCTTCTTACGTAATGCATCTGCTGTATTAATTCCATAATGTAGTGAGGAGGATGCCTGTATGTATGTGTTTTGATAGTGGTTTGTATAGTAGCTGTATGAACTGCACAAACTATTGCCGTAGTAAGAGTGCATGCTGCTGCATCGATATCGGAGGTTGTTTGCATGTTGTTCGGACATGTATAATTATTTTCCAATTTTCTTTAAAACGTTCCCACTCAACTTTTCTATTTATTAGTCTAGGTGGCGGACAATTTTTAATTAAGTTGCTTTCAAAACTTATCACTACTGGGACATGGTCGGAGTCCATTTCTGACAGAACTTGTTGATGGATTGGTTCATGAAATTTTTTAATGACCATTATGTCTAAAATGTCGGGTTCGGCATTTTCTCTGTAGAGGTAATATGTTGACTCATTAGGTGCTATTATTTGTACAGCGTTGTCATTAGCTATCTTATAAAGTCTTACTCCATTAGGATTATTTACTCTACAGTTCCATATAGTATTTTTGCAGTTGATGAGTACCGTTGCTTCCCCTGATGTAAAGAGTAGCTTAATGTCATTGGGATTCAACTTAACGTTGGGCTGTTTGTATGCCACAACTTTAACTGGTCTTCTATTATCATCTTCGATTTTGATTCTTATTACTTCTATATAAGAAAGATTGTGCAGTTCTACCTGCGAGTGATAAATATTCTTCTTTATTATTACAGCTACACCTCCGAAAGCACATTCTGCTTTACGGTTTTGTCTATACCGTGTGTCCACAGGAATACGCACCATAGGGATAACCAAATAGAATAGAAAGATCGGCTAACGCTGGAATCGCCGGCACGCTAAAACGTTGTTTTCTGGCTTCTGACTCGCCACTGTATGAAACAATATTGTTATAAATGGTACAAGAAAAGGGACGGTGGTCATAGCACTGGTTGATATTTATATTCTATTAGCATTATCTTATCTCTATGGTGCGTACTCCTGTGGACACACGGTATACCGGGTGACTATAAATGATTGAGCTTTTTTTTCTTAGGTTGGCACTGTTTATGTTGGTGACACTGTAAGTCTATGTCAAATTCAATGTTTGCAGGTTAGGTTTTGTGTCAAATCTGACGCAAAACCTAATATGCTAACCTCGAATTTGACATAGACTTTCAGTGTCACCAACATAAACAGTGCCAACCTAAGAAAAAAATCTCAATCATTTATAGTCACCCGGTATATTGTATCCAGCAATTTTGAATTTTTCATTTGGTATTAAATGAGTTTCACTTATACATGCGATATCTATTCTGTGTGTTTCCATGAAGGCAATAAAGACTGACCTCTGCCTCTTAAGGCCATTTGCATTCCAGTTTAGGAGCGTTAAATTCTTGAAATTACTATTTAAATTATGGAATGTTGAACAATAGTGGGATAACTTTTTGTATAAGGAAATTTTTAATTACACCAATATATAGAGTAAGTAGCTGTATTAGTTAATAAATTTGCTGGTGTTTGTTCGGTTTCTATGGGTTGAGGCTCCTGTGATCCGGCTGTGTGTTGCCCTGTTACTATCTGAGAATAACGAACATTTTGAGTTACAGGTCGGGCTATTCGCTGGTTTTGTTTTTTCCCAGTGAAGTTAATTCTTGCTTTAAGTTCCTGATAATAACGACAGCTTTGATAATTAGCGGAATGCGTTTCTCCGCAATTCACACATTTTGGTGGGTCTTCTTTATTCTTTGTGCACTCATTGTACATATGATTTCCCAGACATTTCACACATCTCGCATTCATCCGGAAATAATTTTTAGTATGCCCAAACCTTTGACATCTTATACACTGCGGTACTTCTTACGACTTCTTTTTTGGTTCAACTGTAACTAATGTATGGTAAAGTTTATCAACGTTGTACATTTGTTTAGCTTTATTATTATTGGTTAAGTCAACGCAGACTGGAATTGGCTGTTTGTTTCTGTTCAGTAGTCTAGTAATTTTAATTATTGGCAAATTCTTGTTTGTTTGATGCAATTCTTCAAGTACTTCTTGTTCAGTAAGTGAAATTGGTACACTCTCAATCACAACCGAGTGTGGTCTATCTTCTGGATTTTGGAACGAATCAAATTTTAGCTTTGATTCATCACAATATCTAGTCAATCTCTGGTAGTCCTCTACAGAGTTTAAATTTATACGTATATGTTTTGCGGTATATGCTGTTGTGAACTCATCCTTGGCCATTTTTTTAATATCTTCTACTACGGTTTTATGATTGTTTTCTTCGCTCAAGAATATTAGCGGTATCTTCGGGTTGGTTCTTTGAATATTCAATTATGTTCCTTCCTGTGTATTTAGTTGTTTCTCGATACTTTCCGGTAGGCAGTACCTGTTTTTAGTTACCATGTTGTCCGGGCTCCATTTGTAGCGTTTTTGTGTTTCACTATCTCTCTCAACAACAACAACGGAGGAGGAGGAAAAGAGAGAGATATCTCTCTCAACAACAACAACGGAGGAGGAGGAAAAGAGAGAGATCTCTCTCAACAACAACAACGGAGGAGGAGGAAAAGAGAGAGATTCTCTCTCTTTTCCTCCTCCTCCATGTTGTATTATGGTAACTACCGGATAAATATGGTTTGGTTTATTACTTACATTATCTGTCCGAATTTTTGATAACTCTTTAGCTACGTTGCGATTGTATGACATTGTTAGCACCTTATAAAGTCACAAGAAAACACGTTAGCGTTATCTGCGGCTCCGAACCCACAGATGGTCACCGACAGTGGTATTCACTTGGTTAAAAATGTTTAGTAATCAATCACCATTGTTGTTAAATAATGTTTATTTATGTATACTATGGAGGTCGCTTGATAACACTTAAACTGCACGTTGCAAGCGTCCGCTCGCTGTGATAGCACGAGCTCAACTAGTATAAACTCGGATAGGTAAGACATAAACAAAGAAACAACACTTCCAGAAAGTAAAAAAAGGAAAAATCTGATCATACACAAATAACAAAACAATACTTAAATCAAATAGATATTCAAAAAGAAAGAAAAACGTAATAATATAAAGTTCCATAGTAATAACGTAACATACAAGTATATCATGCACAAAATCCAAGGCAGTACCACGATGAAAATGCAATCATTAATCGGAAGATGGCCAGCCGAGATTATCTGAAATTCAAAAAAGGCATATCTATGCAAGGAAAATACATAATTTACTGATCTATTGAACTAAAAGAGCCCTTTTAGAATTAGCTGGCCGACCACGACGTCTTTTCATTCCAATTGGAATTGCTTTTGCTTCTGGAGGTGGTGCGGTAAATTTTAGTGTTTACATATCAGCATTTTAAAGTTGGCTGGACAATCACATTCAGCATTAATCCAATAATCTTGGTCTTTAAGAATTGTTGTTGTCCACACATTGAACATAACAAGTAGTAGAGATGGACGGGTTCTAGGCCACCCCATGTCATTTCTGGGCCACTTTGTGGCTGACGCAATATTGCGCAATCTCAAGCGCGCCAAACCAAATGTCAAAGGTCATCGGTGTCTGTCAGTCACCAAAAATCTATCTGTCTCTCTTTAACACATAGGGTTCTACAAAAAAACCATCTTTCTCTCTCTAACTCAAGCGAGCCCGGGGGGCAAAGCCCCAGCCGCCATATTGTGGGGCCCCCTTGAGCAAGTTAGGGGGCGGAGTAAGTTTCAAGGTCACACCAACCCCGAGGGGCAGAGCTTCAGCCGCCGGGGGCTCGCATCAGGTTTTTTGTATATTTAAGGCTAATTTATTTCGGCGCTGCGGTTAACTGTCAAATTTTAACGAGCGTGGGAACCGGAAGTGAAACCGCAAAGGTGTCATCTTCACTAGCTTGAGTGTCATCTTCATAATGCCAAATGTCAAAGTTCATCGGAGTCTGTCAGACTCCGGGGGGCAGAGCTCCATCCGCCGGGGCCCCCATGTTCAAGTATATATTTTCGGGTAAATTTTTATATTAAAAATGTAAGATATTGCTAGCCGCCGGGGGCTCGCATCAGGTTTTTTGTATATTTAAGGCTAATTTATTCCAGCGCTGCTGTTAACTGTCAAATTTTGATAAGCGTGGAAACCGGAAGTGAAACCGCAAAGGTGTCATCTTCATTATCTTCAGTGTCATCTTCCCATCGTGGGAACCGGACCCCCATGTCTAGGTCGGGTAAAAATGCAGCAGCGGAGGAAGTTTTCAAGATCATACCAACCCCGGGGCAAAGTCCCAGCCGTGGGGCCCGCATGCGAAGCACCAACCCCGAGGGGCAAAGCCCTAGTCGCCGGACCCCCATGTTCAAGTTAGGCAGCCGCCATATTGTGGGGCCCCCTTGAGCCGCCGGACCCCCCGTGTACAAGTATATATTTTCGGGCAAATTTTTATAATAAAAATTCAAGATATTGTGCAACACCAACTCCAGGGGGCAGAGCCCTAGCCGCCGGACCCCCATGTTTAAGTTAGGGGAGAGGGGGGATGCCCAACGTCACATCAGATTTTTGTATATTTAAATAGTACTGGTTATTTTTAAGGCTAATTTATTCCAGCGCTGTGGCTAACTGTCAAATTTTGATTAGCGTGGGAACCGAAACGCAAAGGCGACATCTTCGTTATCTTGAGTGTCACATTACATCATCTTTTGTGTGCGGGGTGGAAAGGGGAAAGGTGGTTCACCAATCCATCCGTTGATTATTACGAATGGGAGATAGAAATGTGTATTGAAGACATAAGACTAAATCTTTTACCTTTTGAAACACGTTTACTTACATATTCCAACTGGGCCAACAGTGTGGTGTTACCTGCTTCTCTAGCCCGGGCCAGATTTTTTTTATTGTGTGCTTTGTATGTCACGTGGTAGTTCATGATTGGAAAGAAGGTGACGATCCGCTGTCTGAACATATTCGTTGGTCTAACAACTGCTTATTTGCAAGACTACTTTGGGAAGAAAGGAAGAAGCAATTTGGGCACGACACAGTTGACACATCACAACAACGGCGTCGTCTTCAAGCACCAGTATGATTGTTGTTAAGGAGATTGAGGAGTTTGGCAGATCTAACTGCGGCAAAACTAACATAATGATCAGCTTGTTAGAACATCCAAACGGTTTACGACTCGAAAACGTTTATTTATATTGCAAATCTTTGGATCAGCCAAAATACCAGTACTTGAAGAAACTTCTAAAACCCATAAAAGAAATTGGGTTGTATGAACATCTCGGTGGGTCTGTAATTGAACAAACCACACTACGCGGGGAGGGGTGGTGGGAGGAAGAGTCCCAGCCGCCGGACCCCTCCATGGTTTGGTTAGTGGGGTGGAGAGAAGGTTTAAGGTGGCATCAGATTTTAATAAAAATGCTGATTTAAGACCAATTTGTCGTTCGTCATTCAGCCCTTCTCTTACGCACGGGGCGGGAGGAGGTGGAGGGAAGATTCAATGTTACATCATATTTTGTATATTAAAATAGAATACCCAGTACTGAACATTTTTAATAAAATGCAAATTTAAGGCCAATTTTTCGTTTGTCATTCAACCCTTATGCTTGTAAACTACATCTACATATTTTACGGGAGACACCTAACAAACCCCAGAAATTCATGTTAAGGCGCTGACATTATAACCAAATCAAGTCTTAAATTTCATTTATATCCTATGCCGGCGGCGCTAAAAAATACGGCTGGTCTAATTAGCAGTCGCAAAGTTAAACTTGCACTTGTTATGTGAATCGAAGGTTGCGCTAGTCGCTGAATGTCAAGTGCTATATACCCCGCATTAAATTAGAAAGGTAATATTATGAATTTTAAATACCTGTCTATTGAGGCCTAGATTTTTTACAAATTTAAAATCATTAAAGGATTATTTCTAATTATTTTTGCAAACGCAAACCACCACTTTAAGACAAAATCAACCTTGAGTTCGTATTCATTGCAATATAAATTCATACTAGAAGCAAAAATGACATCTACATTTACAAGTTACAGAGTAATTAATTATAGTATAGACAAATATTATCATAAAAAATAGTCAATCATGCAATAACAATGTAATAAAAATTACGCGAAGTCCTGGTGTTTTAGATGTTAAACAAAATACATACCAGGGGGTCATTATTCCAATATATAGTGTTTTTGCAAATGATAAACATTGGATAAGGCGCAGTAACAAATAGATTGCGAATGATGCATGCAGGCCGGTTGTGATGGGGTGAGGGCCGGTTGTTCTTCTATCTCGACGATGTGTTTGTTGATGTAATTTCTTAAAAATGCGGCCTTTTCACGTCCTTTTACGTATATTACATCGGCATCTCGAACAAGTCGTTGAAGGATCTTCGGAAACATGAAGACCGGAGTAAACCCTTCGTTACAATTAATGCAGTGGTGATTGTTCATGAGCCATTTTGCTTCTTTTTGTAAATGCGACGGAGCCCTGAAGATATAGTGCGAAACGGCGTCTCCATCGTAAGCAGCCAATTCTTTCGGGCTAAAGTTCTTATCGCTTGTCCTGAAGCTTTGCAAATCTATTATAACAAAGTTCTTGCTGTTTTCTACCATTTTAAAAATATAATTCATTTAATTCAGATGCAAGCGCAATTTTGTCAACGCTCGTAACGATTTATGTATATATAGGAAATCCGCTTTAAAAATAGAGAATGTGAATTTACTTAAAGCAAAAATTAATTATGTTTATTCATTATCAAGGATACCTTTTACTCTTGCAACCGTTTATTTAGATTTTTATTATTTATAGGTTAACTATTACGTCCGCTACGTTTGCTTAATTAATTCCTTTTACTTAGATTTTTAACATTTTTACGCCGCTAGTTGTACAGTATATATAGGTTTCTATTTCATATTACACTAGTTTTCAAAATAGAATCAATTACAAATCGAATTCTTTTTTCGGATAGGCTAACAGTGTCGAGCACCAATTTTAAGAACAAGCGAAATGGAGGAAATGATTGAAGTATAAGCAAGACATTTATTTCGCGTATTTACTTGTTAATGAAGCGCAATTCATTCAACCTATATAGTGAGCGTACATTGCCTAATGTGTTTTTTAGCCCGCTATGTATGGACGGATTTTAGTAAATTGGCCCTGTTAACATTAATAACAAATGATTCAAATTGATACAGAGTAAAATACATTTAATTAGAATAATAACAGGTACATTGAAAAGTGCATACTGCAGTAAAAAAGTCCGCTAAAATGAATAATTCGAAGGGTTTTGATATTTTCAATCTAACTAAAAATGTGCAGCTAATTTACTTAAAAGCAAAAAGTATTTAATATATTCGTTGCATAACGCACTAACAAGGATACCGTTTATTTAGTAGAATTTTTTATTTTAACTGGCCTTTCAAGTAGTAGATATATATTATTCGCAAATCAAACATGAATAAGGTTTATCACCTCGATGTGTCTTCATGTGCTCCACTAATAAAACCTTTCTCTGCTGCTTTATACTCCCAAAGACAACACATGCAAAATCAATTG
Source organism: Agriotes lineatus (assembly GCA_940337035.1). Classification (NCBI taxonomy): domain Eukaryota; kingdom Metazoa; phylum Arthropoda; class Insecta; order Coleoptera; family Elateridae; genus Agriotes; species Agriotes lineatus. The sequence goes on from CALNHX010000007.1 coordinate 365,100, forward strand.
AATCGAAGGATAATCTACCTGTGCATAATTAGAAAGGTGGTTACTTGTTTATTGCGGAGTAGATTTTTTAATAATTCTAGAGAAAGCAAAGGCCAACTAATGTAATAACGCTCACATTTTTCCGGGCAGCTTATTCCTATATAAAGGACTGTTCTTTGTTCATATTATATTAGTACCAACTAGTACTTTTAGTTAAAAACGATCATAAAATGAATTCATTTTTCGAACAAGTTAACAGCGTCAGGCTTCTAGAGTTTAAGTCAATATTAAAAATAAGCGAAATGCGAATAAACAAAAACTTCATTATCGAAAATATTCAATCGGGTAATCATCCACAATTTGGACGGAACGTTTTTATTGAAACCGAGGATGTACGAATATACCTTCCAAAACGAATTTCTAAAAGAATGACGGATGAAGATATAACTAAAATTAACAAATCCGCGAAAAAATACGCTCTGGTTTTTATTGGTCGAAAAAATGTGTCTAAAGGGTCCGATGCCAACTTGGTCAAATTTGTGGAACTTTAGGATGTATACAGGTAAAACTCGCTATTGAAGTTTATAAGGGGTATGGCACTAACTTAGTAAATTTGCCCAGGTAAACAACCAATTGGTTATTGTACTAATCTTTTAAATGAACATTTTAAAAACTTGCCGTTTTTATTACAGCTCAAACTGGAATGTAAAAGTTAAGCGCTATTTTCAATCTACGCAGATGTGGAAAAACAAAAGACCGGTGTTCCAAAAATACTGAGATTTATCAAAACAACCAATTGCTTATGCTATTAATTTATGGACCATTACGATATGTAAAACAACCAATTTTTAAAAATAAACATTTATAAAAAGTTGTCGTTTTTATTACAGCTTATACTAGAAAGTAAAAGTGAAGGTTACAGCATAATATAGAAACGCTATTTGCAATATATGCAGATATGAAGAAACAAAAGACCGAGATTTATCAAAAACACGTTCATATGATAATAGTTTATTGACCCTTTATTATCTTTTGCCTCGCATTGAAATTTTGTATATCTAATAATAATAAATATACGAAAAGAAGCGGTTTTTGTATAATAATTAGTTAAGTCTCCTACCTGTAGAAAAACAACAACAACCAAACCTGATGAAGGACCTCGGGTTAGGCAACCAGCTGACCGAGGTGAAATAAATAGAAAGAGAGGAATAGGTGAAAGAAGAGTTCTAAGACAGTATTTAATGTTGATACCATTAAACAAATATATTAGTGTGTAGCAACATTCTGTGCGACGTGTATCTATTAAACACGTAAAATGTATCAAATGTTTGTTTTATTGTTAGTAGTAGGATATGCAGTTGGCAGCCAACAGAACTGTAACGAAACGGGTGAAGTTATCAAATACCTACGGAGTTTTGGGTTTTTGGAATCTAGCAACAACAACGAAAGTGAACATGGTTTAACATCAACAAAATTAACTGAAAATTCTGAGGCTTTCACATCTGCATTAAACACATTTCAAGCCCGCTACGATTTACCAATATCAAATACTATTAATACGGAAACTTTGAATTTTATGAAGAAGCCTAGATGTGGTGTTAAAGATATAATAGGGTTATTTCAAGTGCATAAGTCAAAGTGGAATGCACATGTTATAACGTGGAATTTTCAGCCGACTACCGCCGAACTAGTTCATGTGGCCAATAGGGCTTTCAGCATATGGTCGCAATATACAAACCTAGAATTTCAGTTTACGTACAATAGAACCGCTATGATAGCAATCTCTATGAGAGATAAGTATCACACACATACAACAGTTGATAAAGTGTGCGGGTTTGACTTTGAGGATAGCATACTAGGTCACTCTTATTTTCCAGGGCCCGAACAGAAACCAGTTGAAGTGCATATTAATACACCGGTTAATTGGTATACTGGAGTGGATGGTGTTGTACCTGAAGGTCAAACAAGTCTTCTTTCAATCTTAACTCATGAAATAGGACATGCTTTAGGCATGCGTCATTCGGCTGTGAAAAAGTCTATCATGTATTCGTATTATCGGACACCAAGCAACTTGTCAAACATTGGCCTCTCTCAAGATGATATACTGGGGATACAAAGTGCATATGGAAAAAAACCGAAGAATCAAACTATTATTACGGCGAGTTCTACAAGCACAACTGTTCGGGCGAATATTACGGCGCGTCCCACTACTACTACTACAAGCACAACTACTAAACGTCAGCAAGACACGCTAGAAAAACAGACAGAAAGGAAACCGGATCTATGCGCGTTAACTAAAACGGTAGATAAATTTCTAATAGTTAATCAAAAAATCTATATATTCTATGGAAAGTATGTATGGATGATAAATTTAGGCGAAAAGACGTATAACGAACCGCTTTTGCTTGCTGACTGGTTAACGTTCTTACCTAAAAATTTTACAGAAATCGATGCAGTATATGAGCGGCCTAATGGGCAAATAATGTTTTTCATAGACAAATATATTTATGCGATGGAATTTCCTTCTATGCAACTTGTACATGGTTATCCGAAACTAAACACAGTTCTAGGCCAACGTAATATAATTGAGATAAACGGCGTACTTAATACGTACTCTGGTCGGACGTACATTTTTTATGAGCCGAACCTTTACATGGAAGTGGACGAATGTAGTTTTAAATACTCAAAACTCGGTACGACTAACAAAGATTTTCCAGGGGTACCCATTGACTTTAAATCTGTTTTTCGATATACGAACGGACACATATATTTCTTTAATAAAAAGAATTTTTATGAATACAACGAATTTTCGGGTACGCTAGTACAAGCCGGTAAAAAGAATCTCGATATTTTCAGTTTGAATTGTCCGCACAAAAGCATTTTACAGCAATTATATAATCTAGTAACAAATCTAATGGCATTGGAAAACGTAGGATCGCATTAGCGTGCCTCGATTTACAAGATAATTAAGATGCGATTAAAAGGTTTAAACAGTTATCGGTACAATACCTATAGAAGATTATTCGGGTACATACGATAAAAATCAGTTCTGCTACGATCCTTGACCGACCAGAAGATGAGGTGCGCATATGCATAAAAAGACGATTAGAAATAAGGTTAATTGTAGAGTGAAAATATTTAATAAGGGCATTTATGAAATATCTGTGTGTGTTATTTGTGTAAAAGGCACGAGTATACATATGCTAACCATGGACAGACAGACCGGCAGATAGAGCCGCGTCTTTGTGTGTTAGACGGAGATGTTCAAAATGGCGCATTTAACAGTTTTTTATATAAACATAAATATATTTAGTAATATTTCGGTGGTTTTATGTCATAGTTATAAGCGCTCTTAGTGGCTGCTGCGATCTTCTAGAGGGTGGCCTTGAATTTTTATAGATTATAAAGACCATTTGAATTATTCCCGTGGTGTTTCATAACTTTAGCCACTTCTTTGTTAAACCCTAGCAAAAGCTATTCCCCTAAACAAGAAGCCCTATATTTCTTTTACGAAGAGATGGTATTAAATTTAAATTTATAGATTCGTTTCGATTTATGGATTCTTCTTTAGAAAGATTGGCATCCTATTTGTAACCGGCAAACCCTAATCTTTTAGTTAGTGTATTATTAAATCTGAACTCCTCGGTAGAAACACTGTATACAATTAATCGTGTGGCTGATGTAAAAGAAACCAGCATCTGCCAACAATTCTGGAGTTTGACTCCAATCGCTAAATGTCCATAATAGTTTACAAAATGTGAATATCGAGGTTCTGAGATCATAACGGCAATTGACTAACTATGTATAATTCAATATCACGGCGCTTATAACTTTGAAATAAAACCACCGAAATATTTCTAAATATATTTATTTTATTCCCAAATATACTTAATAAATAAAACTTCTCCGTCCTCCAGTCTTGCTAGGTGCCGCTCCACCGGCTTAAAGACGTTCGTCTGCCACCAGACAGCTGGCGATCGTCTCCTCTATGGGCTCTCCGTGTAGGCTCATGGTGAATTCTATAGTTGCTACTGCCTGGAGAGTCCGTTGGGATGGTGCCAGAGGGCAACTAGCTAAACACCGTTGAAAATGGCAGTAAAATTGGTCAGCGTTTTTAAAGCTGCTGTTGAAGGATTATTACAACTGCTACAGCAAACAGGTAACTTAATATAGGGATGTAGTCAAGGGTATCTACCAGTTTCCAAGCAATCACCGTTCTCTCGATTAACCCAAGCCTTTTAATAACAAATACTACTACAGTTGTACCCGAAAAAGGTTTCCTTGTTAGCGCAATGTATATATTAAATAATTTTTACTTTAACTAGATTGCAAATATCAAGGAAAACCTTTTCCTAATTAGTATGCTAATCAATTGCAAATATTCTCTTTTTACAAAATAATAACATATATAAGACGGTAGGTGGTTGATGGTGTTTATGAAACGGTGGCGAGTAAGCAAGAAGTAATATGGAAAGCCAACGTCAATTAATGGAAATATCCGAAGAAGAAGAAGGAAATATGGACGTATGGCCTGAAGGTACGCAAAATACTTATACTTTGCCGTGGCATGTAAATTTTGATTATGATGTGTTGTTAGAAGATAAGAAAAGGAAATCGGAAGAAGAAGATGTTACAGCAGTAAAGAAAATGAAAGTAACGGAAGAGGAGGCGATAGAAGCACCGCGATTTATGTCTGCTAATGTGAATTACGCGACGAAAATAATTGATGGGAAAAAGTACATATGGTGCCCGGGGTTTGGCATAAATAAAGATAAACCAGACGGGATTTTAGTATGGATGTTTAAAGGATGTGTGGTACCATTTTTTCGGAGTTATTGTGGTGCTGGGGGTTTGGATTTATATTCTGCAGAGGATATCGGTGTAGAAGGAAGAAGTATGGTGAAAATCAGGACCGGGTTTGGTATGAAATTACCTGTAGAAACGGTAGGGATGATTTGTGATAGATCTTCTGTTGTTAGTAGTACTAATTGTGTAGTAGTAGGAGGAGTAATAGATAGCGATTATTTAGGAGAGATTAAAGTTATGATGTACAATATGAGCGATAGCAAAGAAAGATTTTTAAAAGGAGAGAGGATAGCCCAAATGTTAATTTTAAAAAGGTATCATGAAAACAATGTAATTTTGTTGGACGAACCTTTAACTACTCAGTTTAATAGAGGTGATAAAGGATTTGAAAGTAGCAATGTCGGCAGTAAATAAAAATAATACATATTAATTAATCAACACAAATTCGGCGCCGGATTCAAGCTGTTGTTTTTATTTTCAGTTTTTAAAAATGTCAGATGTGGGATTCGAACCCACGCTCCTTTACAGGAACCAGAGCTTGAATTCGGCGCCTTAGACCTCTCGGCCAATCTGACTACATACAGCTAAAGCATGCATGCATGCATCATTTTCAATCTTTTGCTACTGCGCCTCATCCAATGTTTGTCATTTACATAAAAACTATGCGACGCAATATGTATAATTAAAGGCAAATAAAAAACTTATATAAACGTGTTTTTTTATTTTGCAGTTCTAGAAAATAATGTCCTCATGGAATGGTAACTCTTCTATTTTCTAATATGGCGTTTATCATCTAAAGCATTAGGAGCTACCTTAGTTTGTCTTTCACTATGCTTGGTAGAAGTTATTTCGGTTTATTGTGACGGTTATATGGATATCAGTATCTTTCAAAAAGGCGGGATTAGTACCCAAAATCGCATATAAATTAACATTAAATGAGAAATTGTAATAAATAGGATGATTTACTTGTTTTAAAAGTGTCAGATGCGGGATTCGAACCCACGCTCCTTTACAGGAATCAGAGCTTAAATCCGGCGCCTTAGACCGCTCGGCCAATCTGACTACATACAGCTAAAACATCCGCACATCCTACTACTACTAATAATAAAACAAACATTTGGTACATTTTACGTGTTTAATAGAACCACGTCACGCAGAATGTTGTTACCATTCAACTGGTTGCCTAATCCGAGGTCCTTCATCAGGTTTGGTTGTTGTTGTTTTTCTTCAGGCAGGAGACTTAACTAATTATTATTATACAAAAGGCCTCTTCTTTGTTATGATTATTAGATACTCAATTTTGCCTACAATTCTACTAAAAACTGGAATATACAAATAACCCTCAAATGTCGAATTACGCAGATTCTCTTCCAAATTCTATTGTAAACAATTAATTGAATAATATACTAATACAACTGCCGCTGCTTCATCCGAACCACCGTTTATTTCAAGGATTCTTTGATATTTACTTTGAATTAATTTAGATCATTTCTTATTAATTAAAATATTTACTAAAATCCCACTAAACAGTGTACACCACCACTGTGCGTTTTCCTCATAATGCTCCACTACCTACGCTAAATGAATTGCGCTTTATTACCAAGAAAAATATTTCGACGCGAAAGAAATGTCTTGCTGATACTCCAAAGTATGAGTTGCAAATAAAAAACGGCAACTTTTAAAAATATTTATGAAAAAATTGGTTGTTTTGCCTTAATATTGTGTCATATCCATTAGAAACTACAAAAAATACTACATAAAGTAAAACAAATAAATTATTAATTAGCGAGTTTTACCTGTATACATCCTAAAGTTCCACAAATTTAACTAAGTTGGCATCAAACCTTTTAGACACATTTTTCGACCAATAAAAACCAGAGCGTATTTTTTCGCGGATTTGTTAAGTTTAGTTATATCTTCATCAGTAATTTTTTCGGAAATTTGTTTTGGAAGTTAAATTCGTACATCCTGGGTTTCAACGAAAACGTTTTGTCCAAATTGTAGGTGATTACCCGATTGAATATTTTCGATAATGTAGTTTTTGTTTATTAAAAAAATCTACGCCGCAATAAGCAAGCAGCCACCTGTCTAATTATGCGCGTTCTTAATAGATTATAAAGCAGCAGAGAAAGGTTTTATTAGCGAATAAAAAATTTTACTACTGCTGTATATTAAATAATTTTTGCTTTAACTAGATTGCAAAGATCAAGGCCCTTTAGTGGACTTTTACTGTAGTATGCTATATTGAGGTTTATTTTCAATATACCTATTATTATTGTAATTTTACTTAGGAGTGGACATGGCTCGCTCTTCTGGAGATATATTTCAAATATTGATCACCTGTAACATTTAAATAAATATAATTTTATCTTATCAATTCTATTTTTGCTCGTCAGGTACGCAAATAAAAAACATAATAAAATTAAAATGTGGTTTTATTAATCCATTACAGACCGTCACTTATTATATTTTGATACAAAGATTTACATTGATACAAAGCACAATGACATAATTCTAAATAATGGTTGAAGCATGCTGGGGCAGTAGGATCCATTTCAAAATTGTAATCTGCAACTGCAATAACCTTATCTCCTAGAAACTGCTTCAGGTATTTCTCCTTTTGCAAACCCTTGCAAAATACTGTGTGGGCGTTCTCAGTTTCATGTAGTAGAATTTCGGGTAGCTGTGACAGGAAAACGAATCCTCGGCTCCATTTCAGACCATGATGGTTTTTTCCAACCAAACTGCTTGTCGTTGCAAATCTACCGTTAATTTTGTGAATCGAAACGGCGGCTTGAATAAGTAGTGGCTAGTTCTTTTTCCATCGAAAAGTGATAGTTCTTTTACAGTAAATTCCGGAGTATTGAAACCCTGCACATCGATTGTCAAAAACATTGTTTTGTACTGTTACTACACGACTGAATACAGTACAGAATTTCTTAGAGTCTTATATTAAAAGCCATATCAGCATAATTAGAAATTCGAAAAAATATACACAGCAATCGAACAAGAATACTATCGCGTTTTCCAATTTAATGCGGTTTATAACGCAACCTTCGATTTTTTCCGAGCGTTACATATCCGCTAGTGCAAATTCTGGCCATAATAACTGTTTAAGACCAAATGTTGGCTCTTTGCAAAACACTTGGAGTTTTTTATGTTAAAATAGAAAGGTTTAACAAATCTACCTAAATTAACAAATAAACGGATGAGTACGCAATTACTGAAAATGAAAATAAAATACAAAATTCTAAAACCACCCTTCCGCGTTTTTAAATTATATTGTTATTGCATGATTGACTATTTTTATGATAATATTTGTCTATACTGTAATTAATTACTCTGTAACTTGTAAATGTAGATGTAATTTTTGCTTCTAGTATGAATTTATATTAATTATATTGCAATGAATACGAACTCAAGGTTGATTTTGTCTTAAAGTGGTGGTTTGCGTTTGCAAAAATAATTAGAAATAATCCTTTAATGATTTTAAATTTGTAAAAAATCTAGGCCTCAATAGTCAGGTATTTAAAATTCATAATATTACCTTTCTAATTTAATGCGGTTTATATAGCGCTTGGCATTCAGCGACTAGCGCAACCTTCGATTCACATAACAAGTGCAAGTTCAACTTTGCGACTGCTAATTAGACCAGCCGTATTTTTTAGCGCCGCCGGCATAGGATATAAATGAAATTTAAGACTTGATTTGGTTATAATGTCAGCGCCTTAACATGAATTTCTGGGGTTTGTTAGGTGTCTCCCGTAAAATATGTAGATGTAGTTTACAAGCATAAGGGTTGCATGACAAACGAAAAATTGGCCTTAAATTTGCATTTTATTAAAAATGTTTAGTACTGGGTATTCTATTTTAATATACAAAATATGATGTAACATTGAATCTTCCCTCCACCTCCTCCCGCCCCGTGCGTGAGATAAGGGCTGAATGACGAACGACAAATTGGTCTTAAATCAGCATTTTTATTAAAATCTGTAGCCACCTTAAACCTTCTCTCCACCCCACTAACCAAACCATGGAGGGGTCCGGCGGCTGGGACTCTGCCTCCCACCACCTCTCCCCGCGTAGTGTGGTTTGTTCAATTACACACCCACCGAGATGTTCATACAACCCAATTTCTTTTATGGGTTTTAGAAGTTTCTTCAAGTACTGACTGATCCAAAGATTTGCAATATAAATAAACGTTTTCGAGTCGTAAACCGTTTGGATGTTCTAACAAGCTGATCATTATGTTAGTTTTGCCGCAGTTAGATCTGCCAAACTCCTCAATCTCCCTAACAACATTCATACTGGTATTTGAAGACGACGCCGTTGTTGTGATGTGTCAACTGTGTCGTGTCCAAATTGCTTCTTCCTTTCTTCCCAAAGTAGTCTTGCAAATAAGTAGTTGTTAGACCAACGAATATGTTCAGACAGCGGATCGTCACCTTCTTTCCAATCATGAACTACCACGTGACATACAAAGCACACAATAAAAAAAATTTGGCGCGGGCTAGAGAAGCAGGTAACACCACACTGTTGGCCCAGTTGGAATATGTAAGTAAACGTGTTTCAAAAGGTAAAAGATTTAGTCTTATGTCTTCAATACACATTTCTATCTCCCATTCGTAATAATCAACGGATGGATTGGTGAACCACCTTTCCCCTTTCCACCCCGCACACAAAAGATGATGTAATGTGACACTCAAGATAACGAAGATGTCGCCTTTGCGTTTCGGTTCCCACGCTAATCAAAATTTGACAGTTAGCCACAGCGCTGGAATAAATTAGCCTTAAAAATAACCAGTACTATTTAAATATACAAAAATCTGATGTGACGTTGGGCATCCCCCCCTCACCCTTAACTTAAACATGGGGGTCCGGCGGCTAGGGCTCTGCCCCCTGGAGTTGGTGTTGCACAATATCTTGCATTTTTATTATAAAAATTTGCCCGAAAATATATACTTGTACACGGGGGGTCCGGCGGCTCAAGGGGGCCCCACAACATGGCGGCCCCACAACATGGCGGCTGCCTAACTTGAACATGGGGGTCCGGCGACTAGGGCTTTGCCCCTCGGGGTTGGTGCTTCGCATGCGGGCCCCACGGCTGGGACTTTGCCCCGGGGTTGGTGTGATCTTGAAAACTTCCTCCGCCGCTGCATTTTTACCCGACCTGGACATGGGGGTCCGGTTCCCACGATGGGAAGATGACACTCAAGATAATGAAGATGACACCTTTGCGGTTTCACTTCCGGTTCCCACATTCATCAAAATTTGACAGTTAACAGCAGCGCTGGAATAAATTAGCCTTAAATATACAAAAAACCTGATGCGAGCCCCCGGCGGCTAGCAATATCTTACATTTTTATATAAAAATTTACCCGAAAATATATACTTGAACATGGGGGCCCCGGCGGATGGAGCTCTGCCCCCCGGAGTCTGACAGACTCCGATGAACTTTGACATTTGGCATTATGAAGATGACACTCAAGCTAATGAAGATGACACCTTTGCGGTTTCACTTCCGGTTCCCACGCTCGTCAAAATTTGACAGTTAACCGCAGCGCCGGAATAAATTAGCCTTAAATATACAAAAAACCTGATGCGAGCCCCCGGCGGCTGGAGCTCTGCCCCTCGGGGTTGGTGTGACCTTGAAACTTACTCCGCCCCCTAACTTGCTCAAGGGGGCCCCACAATATGGCGGCTGGGGCTTTGCCCCCCGGGCTTGCTTGAGTTAGAGAGAGAAAGATGGTTTTTTTGTAGAACCCTATGTGTTAAAGAGAGACAGATAGATTTTTGGTGACTGACAGACACCGATGACCTTTGACATTTGGTTTGGCGCGCTTGAGATTGCGCAATATTGCGTCAGCCACAAAGTGGCCCAGAAATGATATGGGGTGGCCTAGAACCCGTCCATCTCTACTACTATAACAGTTTTACATTTTTCAAAACTGTTAAAAGTCTAGGCTCGAAATTTTTCCAGCTCGTTCTGGCTAACTTTAATGTTTTTTTTTTTGCAGGGATAATGTAAACACAACCATACGGTGACACATTAGAAACAATCGTTTTTTGTTGTTTGACCCATCCGTAAGATCTTGTCCACAAATCTAGGTCAATAACCGGTTTTAATTGCACTTCCTTTAATTTTGACGCATAGTTTCGAGACCAGTCGGTTACATGTTTCTTAAGTAATACTAAAAATCTAAACAGAGAAAGCCTTTCTCTTGGAGTATTTTCGTCCTTGATAACTCTGTTAAAAGACTCTAAGCCGATATTAGTACTTGGAGTTTTCTTGTCTACCCCTTCATACCAGTTTTGATTCAACTGAAGCCATTCACATTCAAAATAATTTGTTCTTTCCATTTGGAAAGAAACGTGATGGAAGCTTTGTCGAATACTTCTCAATTTTTACTTAGTTGAAGACAATCAAGACCTTCCAGGATTTTAGAGATTTTAGAGAAAATTATATTATAGATATACACCAGAGGCACATTGCTCTCCGCGATATTTTACTTTATTGCAGCGATACATAACGTTTCCATCTGTATCGTCATTTTTATGAGAAAAGCTTCAAATACCTTCTTCCTTCACTGATTTCAGAGCTAAGGCTTTGCTATTGAACACTTGTGCTCTTTTCCACTTCTTATCTACCTTTTTCCTTCTTTTCTTTGGCGCATGCTTCTCAAATACATCACTCTCACTTTCCTCAGCTGAACTGTACTGAGGAATCTCTCTGTGACTCATACTTAAAGTCAGTTCTAACATGATAAACACACAATACAGGATAGTAATAAACACTCCGTAAATAAAACTGCAGATCACTCACATAACATGCACTGATACTCGCACACGCCAATTCAGTTTTTTTAGTTTAGGCTGCACTTCAATTTCAATTAATAGTACACTGCAGATATCCAGCATTTGGTTTTTTAAGGTACATATTTAATTAAAATAGCGAGCACAACTTACGGTGTAAATAATATATTTTCCCGCTGCTGATCATGTAAGTCAATGATACAGCCTTAGTAACAAAACGTGTAAGTCGGTGATTATATTTGTTTGCTGCTTTCTCTTGACAACGAAACTTAATATTATTATTAAGTTCCTAGAATAAAGAATAATAAAATTAACAACGCAAGATGCAGACTTAGACGTTTTGTGTATAATTGCAAGTGTTTAGGTGACATGTGACACTCACAGGTAATAGCTCCACACCGACCTTCGGTTCTTAGTGCGACTTTCACTCTGATGATGCAAGCTGCAAAGTCTTGCGAAACGTTAGTGAATATGGATGCACAAACAGCAAAACGGCCTAAGTATCCTCGTTCTCAAGATACTCAAACAACACGAGCCACCAAAGAGCATGACCATCGCGCGGGTTTTTGCTCGACTTCACAAGGTGCAAGGCACATTAAGCCAGAAAATGCTGGGTGTTCATATACAAATACTACGCGGTCTAAGCCGAAATTCAATGTTAAGAAGAATAACTGAGAACTACTTACTATAAAAATCTGTATACAAGTAAAGAAACACCTCCTCCGGGAAAAAGAGAGAAAGAGAGAAAGAGAGAAAACAAGTATAAAACGTAGGTTCAGAAGAGATCCCAACCATAACCAAAGAATAAATTACTAATTCCTTGAAAAAATCGACAAAAGTGGCAGGAGAAAATGGTATTAAATGAAATGTTACAATTAGGAAGATAATCAGTCCTGGAAGTGTTAGAAAGCCTATTTAATAAATGTCTAGAGAATATAGATACCCCGGCAGACTGGGATAATGAAATTATGATCCTACTATATAAGAAAGAAGACAAAACAAAATTAAATAATTACAGGCCAATAAACTTGTTATCAACACTACATAAACTATTCACCAAAATAATAACAAAAAGACTAACAACAAAACTAGACAATTACCAGCCACGAGAACAGGCTGATTTCAGAAAGGGTTTCAGCACCCTAGACCATCTTCAAGTAGTTAATAGAAAAATCTAACGAATATAACATACCCCTATGGATAGCCCTAGTCGATTATGAAAAGGCTTTCAACTCGATTGAAACCTGGCCAGTCCTAAATGCTCGAACTAACTGCCGAATATATAATAGATACACAACCCTTATCCAAAAAATTTATAAAAAAAGCGTCATTCCAAGTAACACTCCATGAAAAACCAGCAAAATCCAAATCAATAGAGGTGTGAGACAAGGAGACATAATGTCTCCTAATCTTTTTGCTTTGGCATTGGAGGACGTGTTTAAATAGCTAATCCGGGAGGAAAAAGGAATCAAAATAGAGAAGAACTACAAGAAACGCTAACAGAGCTGTATCAGGAATCCAAGAAAATGGAACTTAAAATTAACACCTCAAAAACAAGGTTCATGACCAATGAAAATATTGCGATGAGGATATAACAATTTAACAATTCAAATTGAAAACTTACAAATAAGAAAAACCGAATCATACGTATAACGTACTTACGCCAGATAATGACACTATCAAAAGATAACCTTATTAGCAATTTAATAATGGCGCACAGTTTTAATTGGATTTTATTATAATTACATACTTGTGCACAATGACGTAGCGACGAAGTCGCGGGCCCGTGTTCAAACATTTTATTGGGCCTCTTCCCCCCAATATAAAATTACTAATTATTCATATAAAATAAAACACTTCTTTAGAAAGAAACTTATTATATTACATATACGTATGTCTTTCTAAAAAAACAAAATCGATAAATTCTAACATAAAACATAAATAAACATATATAAAAACAAATATATTAAAATATAATAAATGCAACAGATATAATTAATTATAAAAATTGCTTCTTTCTCACTTTTTCAGAAGCGAACTGTTTAATTAGTTCTGTAACATACAAACGTTGTGTAATTTTATTTTCTATTGACAACCCGGCCAACGAAGACAGTCCTATGTAACTCATGCGGCTTCTGAAATATTTTATTGTTTTTAATTTATAAAACGATCTCGCTGCTGACGCAACGGTTACTGGTATGGTCAAAAATAAAAAACACGCTGTGAGAATGTCGGTAAAACTTGAACTTGACGAGGAATTTTTCACAAATATTAATTTTGGTAAACTAAGAACGCCAGCAATTTGTTGTATATCTTCTTTAAACAAGGCTCTGAATGACAAAATTTGATTTTGAAAATGTTCTGAAATATTCTCAGGGTATTTTTTCTGAAGCATCTCTCCTTCTTGTCGCAATTCTGCATCGGAATAGTTAGAAAGTACAGATTTCGTTAAAATTTTGAAGTTGCTTACCACTTCCTGTAAGCCGGCAAATCTCCTGTAAATCTGACTTATGATAATATCAAGATTCTTGTAAAATGCATTAATTCGAAAAACATCTTCGTTTGTTTCTACGACATGGTAATTATTTTTTTCATCAAAATGTATTTTTGGTTGCCTTATCCTTATTATTTTACTGCTAAATTGTGCTGTAATGCCCCACTCAATAGCAACATTATCAGTTTCATTTCTTAATTCATCAAACTGATTTCTAAGGTTCATGATGCTTTTAAGTAGTTCTTCAAAAAGATCCGATGCTTGCTGCAAATTTTGTTTTTATCCTGCAAGACCTTTAAAACCACATCTGATAGATTTAAAATCGTACTTTCTACAACTATTAAAAATATTGTTTCGTACATTTCTAATGTTGTTTTAATTGATATAGCTTCATCGACTTCTGTTTTCTTATTGGATGTTAATATAATATTTGTCAACGCTTTCTGTACATCGACGTACCTGTATCTTAAAGATAACAGAGCATCGTGTCTGGATGACCAACGTGTCAATTAGTGAAATGGTGATGTTTAACTGAATTAGGACCCAAATGAAATTAATATAGTTTATATTTTGCGGTACACAAATTTTCAATTTTTATTTGTAAGAACCACTTATATTTTTTGTTTTTACGGGCTCCTCGCGGGCCCCTATGGGCTCGGGCCCGTGTTCGATGGAACACGTTTGAACACCGGTAGCTACATCACTGCTTGTGCACGCTATCGACCGGAACCAACACCGGTCTTGACCCACCTAATATGATGCTAACAGCTGTTGCTTTATTACCACGTAACAACTGCACACGCTAGGTGGCAGCAGGTATCGGATGATTATGGTAGAACAAACAGAAATTAACATGACAACAAACCTCAAGGCAGACCTCTCTAGAAGGATATCACTGGCATGGCCAGCTTTTGGCAAACTTCACGGTATCCTAAATTCAGACACATTAAAGGCGAGAACATTTGACCAGTGTGTGCTGCCTGTGCTGACCTATGGCACAGAAACCTGGGCTATGAATAAGGAAATAATACACAAATTACAAGTAACCCAACGTGCCATGGAGAGGCGTATGTTAGGTATACATCTCACAAATCAAATACCAAATGAAGAAATTCGCAGACGGTCCAGAGTGACAGACGTAGTCGAAAGAATTTGCAAACTGAGATGGAGTTGGGCCGAACACATCGCCAGAGTAACGGACAATCGATGGACTCGCCGAATTATCGAATGATGACCACGAAACAACAAAAAAAGCCGTGGACGTCTATTAACAAGGTGGACCGACGACGTGAAACGATTAGCTGGCACGAACTGGATACAAAGAGCTCAAAACCGCAGTAAGTGGATAGAATTGCCAGACATATCTACAAAGGTGGATGACAAGTTAGAAGAAGCATAAATCCGACGATGGATGACATTGCTGAATATGATGTTATCCTGCAGCAGCCGGTAGTCTGAGTGAGTGTAGCTATAGTGAACGGTGAGCGTCTGTGTTGATGTTTTATTTTGAATACATGCAGATCAAGCAGAAACAATTCGTGTTTAGTACGACGCGACGTACGATATGGACAAGTATTTCAGTTACACCTTGCATTATACCAGGTGATCATAAATGGTTGTGATTTTTTTTAGATTGGCACTGTTGATGTTGGTTACCCTGCTGTCAATTTTCTCCGTACGTCACAATTGACATTTACATAGGCGTACGCATTTAGCAATGACATCAAGAGTAAGAATCTTGAATTTATTAAATAAATTGGAAAAATAATGTATTTTATTGTTCATTGAAATGTTAAACAGTGTTTAACATGATCGCGTCCTCGAATGTTACGATACATTTAGCATGCATTCACTCATTTAACATGCATTCACTCATTTAACATGCATCCACTCGCGTCCTCGAATGTTAAGATACATTTAACAAGCATCCACTCATTTAACATGCATTCACTCGCGTCCTCGAATGTTAAGATACATTTAACATGCATCCACTCATTTAACATGCATTCACTATAGCAACATCACACATATTCATGGTAGTCCGATTTCGATTTAGCAGTTTTTAGTAATTATTATTGGTTCAAAATTATTGCCTCAATGAACAATAAACTAATGAACGCATTTCGAGGAGAAACCGTCTTAACATTTCTCACGCTGCGCTCGCTCGACTGGTAAAAATATGCTCGAATGTTAAGACTGGGTTACCCCTCTTAATACGTTAATTACTATTAAAAAACAGTTAAGGTAGGTGTTTAGAGCAGTTGTTCGAAATGATGTCCATCTTTATGTAGACAACAGTGAATTCTTCTATGCAAACTACTAAAAACATTTCTTAACATTTCAGGCCTTATGTTTGCCGCTGCAGCCTCAATTGCTTGTTGCAGGTCTTGCAAATTCTGGATTTCTAAAGACTACGTTTTTTTAATAAGGAAATAAAAAGAAATCAAGAGGGGTCAAATCAGGTGATCGACTTGGCCATAATTTTACGCTAATCAATTGCTCTGGGAAAAGGTGTTCTAAATAATTAATTGTTGCTCGTGCCCAGTAGGCAGCGGCTGAGTCCTGTTGGAAATAACCATTTGTTAGTTCCATATCATCCAACTGGTTGCTAAATTGTTTAAGAAGGATTCTTGGTATCTTTCAGCATTAATTGTTTCATCAAAGAAAATTGGGCCAACACGCCTTCGGGACATTGCAACCCCAATACCAACTTTTACTGAATGCAGGGGCACGTCAATAACATTGTGGAGATTAGTTGCTTACCAACTTCTATAATTTTGAGAATTTATATATCCACTGAGATGGAACCAAGCCTCATCAGAAAAAAAAACAAGATCTTCCATGTCGTTATTTCGAAAATTGTTGTTATACCAATGACAAAATTGGATTCTTTGAAAAAAAAATCAGGAGGCAGGAGTTGCTGAACCATCGAATATTTCTAAGGACGTAAATGCAAATCATTTTTCAGGATGCGAGAATCCATAGGAAAGACCTAAAATAATGGAAGAGATGGAAAAAGGTCAAGTCATGGTTTATTCAAATCACAAATCCACCTATTTGTTGGGATAAACGACGTATGTAAAGGTGGAGATTTTGGGTAATAATTTGGTATTACATTTTCCACATTTGGTGTAACTACAGTCGCACGTCCAGTAGACTTGCAGATTCCTACATTACCAGTACTGAAAAAGCGTTCAACTGCTCTTTCACAATGTTGTTAAAAACACAATAATCCACTTCTTCTTCTGGATCCATTTCGACCAACTGATCGCATGCCGATTGTCGTGAATATTCCCAATCACCGTTTTCATTTCTTACGCCAGTTCGGAAATATGCCATTACAATAAATGTATTATGTTTTACAGTAAAAACCATTTCCAAACAGGAATTATTTATTGCATAAAATGAATAAACAAATAAATGTCAAAATGACGTTTTGTTTATATTTCGCACGCCAATGTGTTGTTTTAAGTATCAGGTCTGCCAAAGTAGTATTTTGAAAACGTTACCAACCTTCGAAAAAAAAAATAACAACCATATAGAACACCCGGTATTTGCTAACCATTAATAGAAATGGAAAAAACATGGTTTTTATTTGCTTTCTTCTTGTTTTTTATAAACATTCTGTATTGCTTATTGAAGAAAACCCTTTTTTAATTACAAATGACCTCAGGGTTTGAATAACTTGATAAGTGGTCACTCTAAGTTTTACTAGAGTACCTAGATGACATTAGCCGGGGTTGGTGGCTCAGTGGTTAAGTATTCTGACTACTGATATAAGGTCACGAGTTTGATCCTCGGTTCCGGTGAGGTTTTTAAAAATTAAAAAAATGCAGATGAAAGCCTTTACAGAATGCCATCATTCGGAAGTGGTGTAAAGCCGTGGGTCCCATGTTACTACGATGTGTAGCATGTAAAAGATTCCTTGCTAGAGTTGGAATTCCTTAGTCTCGGCAAAATTCTAAGTAGGACTTTGACCATATGACCACAGCAGTCGGTGTCTAAGATACCTGGTACTCTACATGCCTAGACCTTGTCCATTAACAAATAAACAAACAAACAAACAAATCTAGATGACATTTCTGACATAAACGCTTTTTGGAGACTAGTGACACTACACTGAATGGCAACATGTATTTTTGCCAAATTGCAAAAATCACGTTGCCATTTTCCGAAAATCTGGTGTCTAGTAGTAAAAATGTCAAAATTAAATTTTTAGGTTAGACCAGGATGACAGTACATTGGCGTACTACAATTTCAAACATAACATTTGATAACCATTTTGGTTATTGGTTCTACGCCTCTGATAAATTTGACGTTAACGTAAAATATCGGCTGCCAACATAAAAAAATGAAAATTACTAAATGTTTGTGTCCTTCCTCATTAAAAATTAAATGACAGACGACGTCTAGATTATCTAGGTTTTACTACTCCTATGCTTTAATGTACCACTTATTAAATATGCTCTACCCGTACTTTAATGATATCCATTAAGACATTAGGTAATAAATTGACCAATAGTAGCGCGTCATCATGTTTGGTAACCATGCCTACATGCGTTGTTGATCTGTGGCAATCGAGGTGGCAAACAATTTAAAATTGTAATTTTCACATAAAATGTTTGCTGATCTACATTGCAGTGGTTTGTTGTAATAATTAATTAATGATGTTTATAATTATATGCCCCTTTTGCAAATTTATTAATTAAGAATAGAATCAAATTTTAGACTGATTAAAATAATTTAATTTTGTCTTGGTTATTTAATTAAATCCAAATAACGGTATTATGCCCTTTCTTGTATTTTACTCATCTGCAATTTAATATTACAGAAGGCTAGCTCAATAGGCAAGAATATACTCTTTCCTCACAGCTGGGTTCCCTGATACGTTATAATTCAAAATTTATGTGATACGCCACTGGCGCTGAATTTAATTCGATCGCGCAGTCGCTATTTTGCAATACTGTCCAAATTATCACAGATTGGTTTACTTTGTGCAAGTTGCGTTTTAATTTAATTTAATAAATGGATTTTTATGAACATTCGACAAGGTAAATATTTGTTTCTTCAATTATTTGAAATAATAGCTATATTTATTTGGGACATACAATAGGAATGAGAAGCGAAAATCAAATAAAAGAAATAGAACGACGAATAAAACTAGCTTGGTCGGCGTTCGGAAAACTACACTTTGTGTTTAAAAGTGACGTTCCAATCATTCTCAAAAAGAAAGCATTTGACACATGTATCCTGCCTGTTTTAATATACGGAGCTGAGACGTGGACATTAACAGCAAGAGCGATACACAAGCTACAAATAGCGCAAAGGGGCATGGAGCGCTCTCTACTAGGGATAACACTGAAAGATAGAATGAGAAACGAATGGATAAGGCAACGAACAAAAGTTAGAGATGTAGTAGAATCAGTAGCAAGCGCTAAATGGAGATGGGCCGGACACATAGCCAGGATAACGGACAACAGATGGACGAAAACAGTTCTAGAATGGAGGCCGAGATTAACAAAGAGAAATACAGGAAGACCACAAATGAGGTGGAAAGACGACATTGTCAGGATAGTGGGACGCAACTGGATGAGAGAAGCACGGAACAGACAAAAATGGAAAGAGTATGGGGAGGCCTACACCCAGCAGTGGGTTGAATAAAGGCTGAAGAAGAAATATTTGAATTCTCGCGCTTTTGGCGGCACTGATTATATTTTGTTTCAGAAAATAACGTGGGCAAGCTTAGCAATTGTTCTGAGAGCGTCATTTAAGATCTCATAACCTCAAACTTGGATTCTATGCTATTGCTTGATTTTCGCCTTCAATAGATGATTTAATATGCCTGGATCTCTATTCAGTAAGGTGTACCCTTGCTTTCATGCAACTTTCCGGTATCTAACGTCGTTACTTTTAGTATAATCTGACCTTAAAGTTACAGAAGCGCTGCGGCAGCTCTTCGGAACCACAGATCCAAGTGGTGCCTGCCTGTAGCTGGTTCTCTGCGGTGCTGTTGTTGCTATAGGGAGCTCCTACACCCTGGCCTAATGTGCTGCAGTCAAAATCCCGGGCTCAGGAACTCTATTCTGCCCGGAACTGGATGTCGAAGTTTTGAGCTGGTCTCGGCCGACGTCGTCGGAAAGTGCTCACAATGAAAAATTATTTTTTGTGAGGGAACAAGCTACCCACACTTCCACAGGTACACTGACACTTTGCTTCCACAATGGTGTACTTTTTATTATTAAAAATAGAATATTTCTATAAGAAAACTGTATATAAAATGAGAGACTAAAACTGCATGTCATGAATTAATTTTTATTCAATTGTTTCTCCACCTCAAAAACCGTTATAAACAATTGCCTAACTAATTTATAAAAACGGAAATCAACCAAGTTCAATACAATTACTTCCTTAACTAAAATTACTTACAACTAATAATATTTACAATTTTTCTATATCTAAATTATTGTCTTTTCATTTTACTTTTAAATGTCTTATTGCGCCACTAATACTTTGTATTATTTAAATTGCCTTTCTCGCTCGCGTAATTACACTGATTAGTTTTTAAAGAGTTCGCTTCCTTCACCAATTTTGTTTTACATCCTTCTGTGTCCTTTTCTTGTCAAATTTTAAATGTCTGCTTTTCACGTATTTACAAATCTTGCTGTCTAATTTTAATTGCCCTGTGCTGCCTGTTTATTGTTCTCTTGCAATGTATTATAATATAATTCTGGCTTCTTGTACCTTATTTAAGATTGCTCAT
Source organism: Agriotes lineatus (assembly GCA_940337035.1). Taxonomy (NCBI): domain Eukaryota; kingdom Metazoa; phylum Arthropoda; class Insecta; order Coleoptera; family Elateridae; genus Agriotes; species Agriotes lineatus. The sequence goes on from CALNHX010000007.1 coordinate 385,952, forward strand.
AAATGTTTCCTACTTAATTATTTTGAAATCTACGCTTCATTAACACGCACATATTAAACCTTTCTGTGACAGTTATTTCTATTGGTTCGGCTTTGATTCTGCACAAACCTCATATTTGGCTAATTAAAATGTTGACTCCAACCTGTGAAAAACGAGCGCTGCCCTTTGCTTTCTGTACTCAAATCTTTCATTACTACTGGCATCTCTTTTCAAATGCAATTACGGATTGAAATTTAGAAGCTTAATATTGCAGTTACACAAAATACCCCAACCCGTGGGCTCAATACCATCTCAATATAGGGACATGGGCCTGATATTGCGGAAAACGGCGATTATAGATATTTATGCATTACGGTAGATATAAATGTTTTTTCCCTGAGGTTGACCGAAGGAAACCGAAGGTAAAGAACATGAATATCTCCCGTGGTGCATACAATATTTTATTTACTAGCATATTAGCAAGAATAGTCTGAAATTTCAAAATGACTTATAGTTATTAAGGTACCAAGTGCATTATGAGTAAAATAAGAGCCTAAGATTATTAGTGTACTAACCGAGGGCCTTTGGCCCGAGGTGTGTACAACAATCGCGGGCTCTTAGCTCATAATGCCCGTGGTGCCTTCAAGGTTTTATGTCCTACCAATTTTCTTACCTAATTCATATTCATAATCAATTCATTAGCTGAGCTGTCATTAATTTTTATTGTGACAGTGGTGCATAATTTTGGAAATAAAAGTTGTATCCATGGAAACAAATACTGTTAATTTTTCATAATAACCCTAGTGTTCTTATGAAGAAAATAATTGCCCTGGAGCGTTATTTTGTATCTAAGATACCTTAATGTACTGGTAGGACATTTAAAATAAAAATATGTAAGTAACATCAAAGATTGCATCAATGTATAGTTGCTAAGACGCTGCTTGTATTTGCATGGTTACCATGAGATGGAGGAAAAATAATTTGAAAAATTCCTTGGGCGTTATGAGTAGCTTTTCATATCCTGTTGCTTGTAAATAAATAATTTATTGCCGCAAAAATCGAAGATGTATAAAAAATGTTGTAAGCAATTTATGGACTGAAGATATAAAAGTAATATCACATCTTATTCAATATCTAAGTCTACATGTATAATAAAGTAAATTTTATGTCCATGAATAGTTTTTTATAACTGGTCGTAGAATAAATGGTTTATGCAACTCACATTTAATAATAATAATAATAATAAATGCCTTATTTAAACAAATTTAATGTAAAAATGTACAAAAAAAACAGAAAATGGTAAATCGTAGAGGACAAACTTCAGTATGGCATCCGAAGATACCATCTGCTCTTACACTTAACCCTCGCAAAACAAAATTTTAATATTCTAAAACTAATGATGAAGGCATGAACCAGTAAATAAATAGTAAATTAACAGTAATATGACATACATTATACGAGTATAAAGGAGATCAGAAACAAAATATCAAATTCAATATTTAAAGATTATAAAAAAATACATTTTAAACACTTTTTAAACTGTGAGATGATTAATTAAGTATTGAGGTAAAGCTTGCTTAAATGTCGTTGCAGATAATATTTTAAAAGAAACAGGCAAATTATTATAATGTTTTACGATACAATAACAAAGGGAACGTTTATACATTTCAGAACAATGAAGGGGAGGAGTAAGCAGTCCTTTAAATCTTAAATTTAGATTATGAACGTCACATCTGAATGTAATCTTATTATGTAAATAAGCAAAACTTTTTGTGACAATAATCGAGTGGTACAGACAAATAGCATGTCACAGCCGTCTATTATAAATAATTGAGCCACTTCAATTCCTTGAGCTTGTAACTAAGTCTTTGATACTTACGAATGCCAAATATCAGTCGCATGCATGCATTTTGCAATCTTTGAATTCTACCATATCGTTTGAATCTAAACAAGAATAATAAACAACATCACAGTAGTTAAACTTCGACAGTACAAGAGAATTGCAAAGAAGTATTTTTGTATTTCAATCAAATAAGTGTCTGTTATGAAATATAAGTTTAAGTACTGCGTATGCTTTTCTAATACAATTAGAGACATGCTCCTCAAAGCGCAGCTGATAATCCACGAGTACTCCTAAATTTTTTACGGAATCTCTTAAACCGATAACATCATTATTAATTTTTATACAAATTTTATCTGTCGTCCTCAGCCTAGCATTCTTTTTTCCAAATAAAATAGCCACAGATTTATGGGGGTTTTAAATGCAAACCATGTTGTCGGGATATATCAGCAATTCGCAATAAATCTTCATTAATAAGTCTGCACGCATTTTGACAAGTAGATTCAGTAAAGGATAGATATAGTTGGGTATCATCGGCATAAAAATGATATTTGCAATTTATTATAGCTGTAAGAAATTCAGAAATGTACACGGAGAATAGTAGTGGACCTAAAATTGATCCTTGGGGTACGCCTTTGCCAACGTGAAGATAATTTGATTTTTTTCCATTAAGTACTACAGCTTGACTTCAATCAGACAAATAACTAGCTATTAAATCAATTGCTGACGCGGCTAACCCAATATGGTGTAAGATGGATATAGGTATGTCATGATCCAGCGTGTCGAAAGCCTTAGAAAAATCCAGCAACACCAATACTGTCAAAAGATCCCGATCAGTGGCAGTTACGACATCATCTGTAATATGAAGTCGTAGAACAACTATGGCCAGGTTTAAACCCAGATGGATTCACGAGAATTATTTTATTTATACTTAGATGATTACGTAATTGGTGTTCCATTGTTATACCATTAATGGCGACTCTCTACACGCTGTTATACAATTAAAGATGTTGGTGTGTTGTTTGATTGTGAAGTACGTTTTAATCAGCACATTATTGAATCTGTAGCAGCTGCCAATAGAATGCTAAGCTTTATTATCGGAAGCACAAAATCATTTCGTCAACCAAATTCAATAAAAATTCCATACCATTCTCTTGTTAGAACTAAGATCGATTACTGTTCTGTTATTTGGAATCCGACATATGAATATTATAAAAATATGTTAGATAGTGTACAAAGAAGAATGGTAAAATATATGTTGTTTAAAGTCAATCATGTGTATCCTGAGAGCGGTTTTGATCACTGAATACATTCAATTGTATATCGCTCGAGTCTCGTAGAAAGCAAAGTAGCTTAGTATTCTTATACTAATTAATCCATTACTCAATTGATTGTTCTGATTTATTAAATAAACTACATATTTTTGTTCCAAGATTACCAGTCCGAAATGTTTATACATTTTATCTTCCAGCGGCTAAAACTAATGTCCTTGTAAAATCTCCCATTTATATTATGTGTCACTATTGTAATCTTGTTAGTGACAAACTTGATATATTTTGTTGTAATCTAAAGCAAGTAAAAGATAAAACTTAGAATAGCATTTGTGAAGACTAAATAAAATATTTCTTTTTTACTCTATCAACTCCGTACTGATACTTTAGAGTTCTTAAGTTTTGCATGTAACTACTTAGTATACTTTATATGTGTTTGTCCTATAATTGGGTTTGTACCTGATGGGCAACATTTACTTAAATAAATAAATCAATCACTAAATAAAAAGTTGCAGGCGCCTGTGCTTATTCGTGATAACGAACTTAAGGCCACAAATTTGTGAAATACTGTTTTCCAAGTAATTTTTGTATAAAAATTTTTTTAAATTGATAATAAAAAAGTTATAGTCACATTGCGATATTTTTTCCTCACCCTGTATAAATAGAGCGGATTTATAATAGAACAATTTTGTTATATAGACAATCAATATGTAAATTAAGTATATTTAAACATATTCAGTCAATGAGCATCATTTCATATAATTCTATACTTCTTTTTACCCTAATAAGACGTAAACATGCATTTTGAAATTTTTGGCTCTTGGATTTATCTGGCGAATCAAAACAAAATCAATACAACACCTTACAATAATCAACCAGAGACAACAACACACAGTTGCATAGTGTGATATTGATATTAATAATACTAACAGTTTTAAATTGCATTTAGCTCTATGTGAACATTTAAATGTTTTTGAAAATGCAAATTTGATTACATCTACATTTCTAACGATATCGGTGACAGGTATTTCTTTATTATCTATTGCTAAACTCACTTTATTTTTTAAAAATTCAATTTAAATTTTTACTAAAGAAAATCACAGCTGATTTATTCTCATTAAGGTAAAGTGCATGTTGATATTATGCGTCAACTAGACTCTACAAGTCTTCATTTATATGCTGGCAAGTAACATTTAGTAGGCCTTTTATATTGAAGGATTGGTATATTTGAGCATCGTCAGCACAGAGCTTTGTTGGAGATTTTTCCTCCACTCCTTTCTGTCTTTCGCTAGGTTTTCCCAGTCGTTTATTCCTAGCTCTTTGAGATCCCCCTTTATACAGTCCAGCCATTGTCTTTTCGGTCTGCCTTTTCTGTTTCGTCCTTCTGGTTCTTTTGAAAGAAGTATTCTTGGGGTTCTGTCCGTCTCCATCCGTATAATGTGACCTAGCCACCTAAGACGACTCTGTTTGATTACGTTTATTATGCTTGGTTCTCTGTATAGTTCAGTTAGTTCCTTGTTTGTTCTGCGTCTCTAGAAGTCCTCTTCTTTCACCAAACCGTATATTCTTCTGATAATTTTTCGTTCCAATATACACTATTTATATCCTTTTGCCTTAGAACCCACGATTCACTTTCGAATGTTACCGTTGGTCGTATAATTGTCTTATACACTTTTACTTTCACTGCACGGGAGATATTTTTCGACATTAGCACTTTATTCACCATCGCTGCACTTCTCAAACCACTTGTTATCCTTCTTTCTACCTCGTTAGATTAGTCACAGTTACTGGTTATCTCGGCTCCTAGGTACACTGCCGCTTCCACTCTTTTAAACACTACTTCTTTCTTTCCGTCTTCGCTTTTCACTTTTAGGTGCTGCTCGTGTTGTTGAATTGTTGTTCCGCTTATCATGTAATTTGATTATTTTTCATTAATTATTAGGCCAAACTTTGATGCCTCGACTTGGATCTTTTTTAGTAAACTTTTTAGTTCTTCTTGTGTCCTTGTTATTATGGTTAGGTCGTCGGCATATGCTATCAGTTGGTATGGTTTGTTAAATATGTTGTTGCTTTGTCTAATTTTGCAGTTTCTTATGATCGTTTCCAGAACTATGTTAAAAAGTGTTGTTGATAACGGGTCCCCTTGTCTTAAACCACTATTACACCACCCTTTTTCCGGGTTTTTTATGTATAATAATTAAATTAAGATATCTACCCTATTTGCTTATTGAACAGAAGTAGTATCTATAATAATATATTTCGCACTTGCCTTGGTTACTTTCAAATGAATTCTAAATTGACATATCTCATTAATAAATATATGACATTAAAATTATGTCATTTAGGTACCAAGGGCATTATGAGTAAAATAAGAGCCCAAGATTGTTAGTGTACTAACCGAGGGCCTTTGGCCCGAGGTGTGTACAACAATCGCGGGCTCTTAGCTCATAATGCCCGTGGTGCCTTCAAGGTTTTATGTCCTACCAATTTTATTACCTAATTCATATTCATATTCAATTCATATAATTACTATGATAGAGTATTTAAGATTGATCTAGTTAGCTGATCTAAGTTAGATTTGTGACATTAGCTGAGCTGTCATTAATTTTCATTGTGGCAGTGATGCATAATAAAGTTGTATCCATCTAAACAAATACTGTTAATTTTTCATAATAACCCTAGTGTTCTTATGAAGAAAATAATTGCCCTGGAGCGTTATTTTGTATCTAAGATACCTTAAAATAGAGTCATTAATTTCAATTGATGTACTGGTAGGACATAAAATCTTTTTAAATGTACCTCGGCTAGCCAGCTTATTTAGCAATTAAGAACTCTATTTCCTTCTCAGCTGAATTAGTTATTGTTAATATAAATTATATCTTTAGAATTGTATTTTAAATTATCAAATTATTATCAATTTGACTTGCTTTTTAAATCACACTATGTAGTACTTGAAATTGAACCTTCTAATTCAGTTATAGTGTATTAATATGTTTGGCTTGACATTACATTTAAGAATCAAACTAAAGGTTGTCAAAATATTTAATTAAATTACTTGTTCCAAAAATGTGAAGTTAAACTTTCTTAAAGGTAACTAGATTAAAAATAATACAATTTCTAAATATAAAAGCCGAAAACGTCGGCGTCGAGTAGGTACTCAAATCAATTCAAATTTGGAAAACTTAATATTCTAAATGTTCTCTATATCTAAAATACAATGTTTTATTCTAATTTTGCCGTACCAAACTGTTATTAAAATACACTAACCTTCTCAAAGATGTACTCGTACCTGAAGTGTGTTTCTATATCAGCTCCAAACTGATCACAGTCGTCAAGCATCTCCTTTAAGATGTCGAAGACCCATAAAAACTCGTTGTAGCTGTCGTGACCGTTTAATATTTTGTTAAACGGTAGTGCAGCATGCCACAAACACAAACACTCGCACTAACTGATGACTTAAACACCAATAACCACTTGAAATGGTTTCTATTAATCTCGCTATGCGAATAATAATTGTGACTCCTTGGTCAGACTTTGATCGTGCAGAAGGCTATTCTTGCTAACACGTACCAAACTTCAATATTATTCTCACAATTAAAGGGATATTAGACCTTTAACGTGACTAATTAGACTGAGATTACTCAAAATATAGAAACTTTTTCAGTTGCAGTAAACAAGCCTCTGGTTAGCTATTCCCTTACACTTGTTATCACATGATACCCTTTAGATATCTGGATATTAATTGAAAATAATTAAGCATTCTCACAGCATGCTACATTACACCACCTGCTGTTTCAAACTTTCCCGATAGTTTGTTTTGTATTTTAACCTGGTTTGATGTTTGACTCAACGTCATTGCCACTAATTTTATCATCTCCTCTGGTATGTTTAGCTTTTTCATTGCTCTTAGTAGACCCTTCCTATCAATTTTATCGTATGCCTGTTTGAAGTCGAGGAACAGTATGTGAAGCTATATATTTTTTTTCTCGCATTTTTCTTGGATTCGGCGCATGGCGTGGATTTGGTCTATCACCGATCTATTCTGACGAAATCCGCATTGGTACTCTCCTAATACACTCTCAGCTAGTCCTTTCAGTCTGTAGTTAATTATAGTTGCCAATAATTTGCATGTTACGTTTAGTACTGAGATAGGCCTGTAGTTCCCACAATTCAGTCGGTCTCCTTTCTTGTGAACGGGACTTATCACCGTTTCCCTCCATTCCATTGGCATATTTTTGCTTTCCCATATTTTTTTTATTAGGTCCAAGAGTTTTTCTGTTAGCATTGGTCCTCCATGCTTTATAAGTTCGGCTTGAATCCCGTCGGCTTCTGAACTTTTATAATTCTTCATTGCTTTTATTGCTTTTTCCACCTCATCTTTTGTAGGCGGGGGTATTTCTTTTTCTGTTTGTGTAGGGTTCTCTGTCTCCAGTTCTTCCGCTGTATGTTCTATTGTTGACAGTACATCTCTATAATATTCAAGCCACCTGTCCACAACTTCTTCTTCCCCTCCTATAATCTTACCACTTTTGTCTCGGCACATGGATACTTTTGGTTGGTAACCTCGTTTTACGACCCCAACTTTTCTGTAGAAGGTTCTCATTTGTAGCTTGTTGTGTGACTCTTCTATTTCTTTCAGCATACATAGGTGATATTCCCTCTTCTTTGCTCTGCAGGTCCGTTTAGCTTCTCTCCTTGCTTCGTTATATCTTTCTTGGTTTTCTCTCTTCTCGTTTCCAATCATTCTTACTTTAGTTTCTCTCCTTTTTTCTAGGATTTTTTCGCATTCTTTGTCGAACCAGGGTTTTCTTATTTCTTTTTCCTTCGGCTTTAGTTCTTGTTGGGCTACTTTTATTATTACTTCTTTCACCGCTCTCCATTCTGCTTCTACTTCTGTGGCGTCGTTTGTAGTTCTTAAGTGTTCTTCTATTTGTTGTATAAATTTTTGTTCTACTGCTAGGTTTTTTAGTTCCTCTGGGTTCCATATTCTTTTCTCACCTGATTTTTCTTCTTTCTTCTTCGGTATCCATTGTTTGAGGTTTATACGTACCATATAGTGGTCCGAGTCTGCGTCAGCACCTCTGCAGCTCTTTATGTCGTCTATGCAGGTTGTATGGATTTCCTCAATGAAGACGTGGTCTATCTGGTTGGTAGTTTTACCATCTGGGCTCCTCCATGTTCCTTTATGAATTTCCTTGTGCTTAAGATACGTTGCCTTTATTACTAGTTTTTTATCAGCTGCGAAGTTTATTAGCTTCTGCCCGTTATCATTTGTGTTTAGATGCTTGCTATGCTCTCCGATCATTGGCTTATTCCTTTCTTTCCTTCCCACTTTCGCGTTGAAGTCCCCCAGAACGATTTTTACGTCTTATTTTGGTATTTTTGTATATTCTGTGTCCAGTTGTTCATAGTACTGTTGCTTTTCTTCTTCTTCTTTTTCTTCCGTAGGAGCATGTCCGTTAATTATACTAATTTTCCGGAATTTCCATCTGATTCTCAAATAACATAAGCTGTTACTTATTGCCTTGAAGTCTATTAGTGCGTTTCTTATTGATTTTCTTATTAGGAATCCGTTCCCTAGTCTGTTTTCTAATCCTCCGCTGTTCATTAATGTGTAGTTGCCTATGTCCATGATTTGGTTTCCTTTAATATTTGTTTCTTGTATTGCAAAAGGTCGATCTCATATCTTTCTAGTTCCTTTGTTAATTGTTTCAGTGCTCCTTCTTCGTTTATGCCTCTTAAGTTCCAAGTGGCCATGGTTAATTGCTTACTTGCCTATTTTCGTTGCTGTTAGTCCGTCCTTCATTCTTTTAGTTAGTAATTTATTCGGTAGTTTTTTGGATCCTTATCCGTGGTACGTTTTAGGCTTTCTCCGTTCTCCTCTGACCATTCGTACTTGAGGTCATCAACTTCTAATCTCCGGTAGCCTACGCGGGTTCTCTTGCCTTTAGATTTTGCTTCTCTGGCTACTTTCCGTATTTCAGCCTGTACAGTTTGTTCCTCTTGGGTCAGGTCGTTATCTATAAATATTCGTTTAGTTCCTAGTTTGGGTTTACGTTTCAAAACTTCTAATTTTTGTTCAAAGGTTTTGAGTTTTACTATTGTAACCTGCTGCTCTTCTTTCCCCACTTTGAAGGCTTCTTCTACATCTATCCTCACGCCCAATTCATTTTGTAGAAATGCAGCAACTTCTTGTTTTTTATTTTCTTCATTGAAGCTTGTTCCTTTAATAACTAAATTGTTTTTCTTTTTATACTTTTCTTGGTTCTCTAATTTCCTTTTCATTATCTCCATTTCTTTACGTAGCTTATTCCTTTCTGATCTCCATTCCACTTCTTTCTTTAAAATTTCCTCTTTAAGGGTTCTAATTTCCTCCCCATAAGTTTTCATTTGTTCCTTAATAGTTCTTATATCGGTTTTTGTACTACCAGTATCTTGTCTTATTTCTTTCAATTGTTCAGCTATTCCGTTTATTAATTTTTCTAGGGTCTCCATATCTGTAGGAAGGTCGTTTTCTTGTTGTTCTATGTTTTCCCTAACTATTGTTGAGGGTTTCGGGCTCCCGCGCTAAGTTTAAGGATTATACTTGTTCGTCGTTTTTACGTGTTTGCGCGTCCTCGCACTAGAAGTTCACGACCTACCCGTTATCCTATCGGTGTTTATTACGGAAATTTCCTACGTTCTTGTTGGCCGGCTCGAAATTTAATGCACCAATCTCTACTGCCTTAGATTATGACGCGTGCCGTGACGTATGCGTCTGGCCTTTCGTCCGCGATCCGCGTAAAAGAACCCAAACCACAATGACCTTCCGCGCTTCTGCTGTAATTTTCCGCGTTCGTTTCACTTTGTCACTTTAGGTTTTTTCGTACTAGTATGTCTCGGAACTTGGGTTTAGCGACTGTACACTTTACAAACTTTAACACTCACTCTGATTTTAAATATCACGATTATTTCGCTCGGGTCAGGGCTGCGTGTGACAGCTTGCTGACGTCCGCGTATACACTCCACAGAAATGTGCAGTTGCTTAATGCATTCGTAACTTGGAAAGTATAAATTGTAAATAAGAGTGGACCAAGAATTGATCCTTGAGGAACACCAGTACAGATATTGCAAAAGTCAGATAATTGATCTTGAATTTTGACAGCTTGATATCGTTTGCTTACATAATTTTTAAGTAATATAAGTGAATCAGGGGAGCATCCAATATAATGACAATAGAACATCGTCACTTGTTGTACGTGCTTTGGAGTAATGTAACAAGACAAAAACCGTTACTTTACCGGAATCTGTAACTTGAATTATATGATTAGTTATCTGTAATAACGCCATAACACGACTATGTTTTTTCTCTAAGAACAGATTAGTAACAGGTAATACATTGTTAACATTTTATCATCATTGTTGGCGCTACAACCCAGGTCGGGTCTTGACCTGCTCCAAGATTTGACGCCATTCTGTTCTATCTCTTGCAGTCCTCCGCCATCCGCGGATATGGAGGTTAGCGATGTCTTTTTCCACCTCATCCATCCATCGTGTTCTTGGTCGTCCTCGTCTTCGTCTACCTTCAGGTTTACTGTTTGTTAGTTTTCTGGGGATTTGTTGGTCGTCCATTCTTGTTAGATGCCCTACCCATTGTAACCTCATAATTTTAATGCATCTGGTAATGTCAGGTTCTTGGTACATTGCATACAATTCGAAATTGTATCTGATACGCCACTGATTTTGTTCTTTAATAGGCCCATATATTTTCCGCAAGATTGGTCTTTCAAATATGCCAACTGCCCTTTTGTCATTTTCAGTAATGGTCCACGTTTCTGCGCCATATGTAAGTACAGGTCTAACAAGAGTTTTGTAAATTGATATTTTTGTTTTTCTGCTAACTACACTTGATCTAAAGTGGGCTTGCAGTCCCCAGTAACATCTGTTGGCCATCATAATTCGCCGTTGTATCTCCTCACTAACTATATTCGTAGAGTTGATTAATACCCCCAGGTAGACGAAGCTCGTTACCTGTTCAAAGGAGAACTCTCCTACGTTTAATGCTCTTGTGGGTATAACTGCATCCTTTGTCGCCAGCATATACTTCGTTTTGTGTTTGTTAATACACAATTCCATATTTCTTGCCGCTCTTTCTAGCAGCACAAAGCTCTCAATCACTGCTCGCTTGGTCCGTCCGATGATATCAATATCATCCGCATACCCCAGAATCTGGACGGACTTATTATATATTGATTATATATTGTTCCAGTTACATTGATCTGGGGATTCTCTAACAGCTTTTTCCAGGGCAATGTTAAATAGGAGACACGCCAATGCATCCCCTTGTCGTACTCCATTTTTTATTTGAAAAATATTTGAGGTTTCGCCTTGAATTTTAATGCACGCGCTGGATTTCAGTATCGTCATCTTAGTAAGCCTTACTAATTTTCGGGGAATTTCAAAGTCCATCATTGCTTGAAGCAGTGGCTCTCTCAGGATGCTGTCATAAGCCGCTTTGAAATCCACAAATAGATGGTGTGTGTCGATGTTGTATTCAAACGTTTTCTCAAGGATTTGCCGTACTGAGTGTATTTGGTCGGTTGTTGACCTCCCAGGTGTGAAACCACATTGGTATTTACCAATAATATGGTCGGTGTGCTTAGGAGGGTAATTTCTCTATAATCCTCGCACTCCAGTACATCGCCTTTTTTATGTATAGGGCATATGATACCCAGATGCTACTCACTGGTCATTACTTCCGTATTCCATACAATTTGTATAAGGTTGCATATGACTTTCTGCAGTGTTTGGCCTCCGGATTTTTACAATTCACTGTTGATCTCATCAACTCCCGGAGCTTTATTATATTTTAGACTGGCGATGGCTGCTTTAACCTCTTCTTCTGACGGTACTTCGGTATTGATTACCATCTCCTCTACTACTTCAGTTTCATTTGGCAAGTGTATGATCTCTTGTGCGTAATCATTCAGTTTTGTTTCAAAATGTTCTGCCCATCTCTTTAGTATTGCATCCCTATCATTTAAAATTTCTCCATTTCTTCCCCTGCAACTTGTCACTCTGGGTTTGAATTTATTTCTTGCTTCTTTAACTTTTCTATAGAATTTTCTCACTTCCTGTTGGCTATATAAACTTTCTATCTCTCTCATACGTTGTTCTTCCCATGCTCTCTTTTTTCTTCTGTGGATTTTCTTCTCTAGCCGCCTCAGTTGCCTATATTCCTCTTTTGTTTTTCTAGTCACTCGTTCATTTAGAGTTCTCATATGTGCTACATTTTTTTTATTCGTTGCTTCTTGAAATTCTGCATCAAACCATTCCTTCCTCTCCTTGGGTTTTGCTTTCCCCAGGGTATTCCTGGCTTTTTCAAGCACTGTTTCTTTACAAGGTTGGCACAGTTGGTTTACATGTTGTCCCAATTCTTTTCATTTAATTCTTCTTCCACTTGTCTTTCATAGTCTTCCTTCATAGTGACATCTTTAAGGCTCTCAATGTGTATTTTATCTACCCTCGTTGTTTTGCCTTCTCTAGTGTTGGATATTCTTGCTTTTATCCTGGCTTGTACCAAGTAGTGGTCGCTATCAATATTCGACCCACTGTAGCTTTTCACGTCCAAGAAGTTAGACACATGTCTGGCGTCTATAAGAACATGATCAATTTGGTTAACAGTTTTGCCATCGGGTGATTTCCATGTCCCCTTGTGTATGTTCCTATGTTCAAATGTTGTTGTTCCTATGACCATGTTTTTAGCGCTAGCAAAATTTACCAGCCGTATGCCATTGTCGTTGGATTCAGAGTGAAGGCTATGTTTTCCAATTGTTGGCTGAAAGATATTTTCCCCTCCTACTTTGGCATTTAGATCGCCAATGATTATTTTAATATCAAGATTTGCCACTCTGTCCAGTTCTCTTTCTATTGTGTCATAGAATGCATCTTTGTTTTCGTCATTTTTTTCCTCTGTGGGCGCGTGTACGTTCAGGAGACTATAGTTGAAGAATTTGCCTTTGATGCGTAGGTAGCACATTCTGCTGTTGATAGGTCGGAAATCTAATACTGCACTCTTCATTCTTTTATTGACTACAAAAGCGGTTCCCAATTCATGAGCTTTTTCTTGGCCACTGTAATATATACTGTAGTCTTTTCTTTCTATTATCCCCTTTCCAATCCATCTGATCTCTTGAACGGCAGTTATATTGCTTTTACACGAGCTAGTTGTTCCACCAGTAGTATTGTGGCTCCAGGGGCATATAGCGTTCTCACATTCCATGTAATAAGTTTGAAATCATTGTTCTTATTTCGTTTGCGGGGTCGTCGTCTAAAGTCCAGTCCGGCATTTTCTCCTTGAGCTTTCGTAACCAGATTGTTTTTACAAGATAGGAGAGTTATCCCTTCGCTTAACCCCCAACCTGGAGGGCCAGGATATCCCTCTTAGTCTGTTAACATTTACTTGTTCTAAAAAGCTGTCACTCCAGACTCCGTCTAATACCTACATTACATAATGCTGATAAAATACGGACTGGTCTTTAATCTTTCAAATTTGAAGCTTTTATTTTACGTAAATGCGTTATAATATAGCTAACTTACAAGCACTGGAAAAAACTGAAGTAATTATGGAGAAATTAATTACACCACTGATGAAAGATATAGAAGAAAGGTATAGATATTTTACTATCTTGAATGCTGATACCATCATATCCAATAGCATTTGCCTTAATAGATGATTCAATATTTAGCTTTTTTTACTGTCTTAAACTGAAGCTTAGAATTAAACACGTGAAACAACTTTTTGGCTTCGCCTAATTGTTTTACCAGTTATCCAATTATTTCAGACTGAACCTGTATATTTTTAGTTGTATTATAAATCCTTTGCATTTCAAATTCTTAAATTTTCCAAAGCAGTTTATTTTGTACCTGCATCAAGTTCCTTTCGTTTGCGCGACGCCCTCTCGACCCGCGCTATCTCTTATCAGAGTGCAAGCCTTGCTTTGGGATCGAATTGTTCGTACCTCGCACTTGCTATTTTTGGCCCGCCGTGCCCGGCGTGGTTAAATTATGTTTGTTCAAGTCAAATTACGTGCGCTCAACCAATTTCAATGAGCAGTGTATGTTTCCTAGGGCTGATTATGATCAGGTACGATGGCGCTTTTCTGTTGTGTTATTCCGATAGTAATTACATTTTTTCTTAGCTCTTTATTACCAGTTTCAACTACTAGTTTTTCTCGGAGGCCAAGCCGCTAGCCTTATCGCATTTTTGACACCTGCTGGCGCTCTGCTTAGTTGCTACTGTTCGAGGGTGCCTTTGCTGTAATTTGCATCCACGGCGACTTCGTCCATTATGTGCCGTTCACGTCCAGTTTATGTTTTGAAGTTAGTTTGTGCTATTCCGGGATTTATCGTATCTTCAATAGCTGGATTGTACATTTATACATTTTAAACCCGTAAATATTTGGAATTTAAATTCATACGTTTGACCATTATTAGCATGTAATGTTCAATTTCATACATGCTCTTGCTTTTTACATTTGAATTTTTATGCTTATAGTTAATTATGCTCAGTATTTAAAGCTGCAATTTTGATGTGTATTGACCCTCTGTAAAAGGTACAGTCACGCCTTTTATTTTCAATAGCCTAAACAGAAGGATTTATTAAATGACTGTGATAAGCTTGTTCCACGAATAATTTGTTGTTAAAGTTATTAAAATAACCCGAAAGGGGTTCTTGATTTTATGCGTGTCGCAACCTTCAGTTAACGTACACAATTTTGTTATCACATTATTTGCATTTTAATTGTTCTGATAATTTACTACTGCACTTCAAGACCTTTTATTATCTATTAATTAAACGCTAGTCACTTGCAGTTTATTTCCACTTATTATTTGAAATATTTTGATTTCTGGCGCCCATTTCCATTTCCTTTCCTTTTTTGAAGACATTCCAGGGCACACAGCTGATGATTTGAACCTACGATCCAAGGCAGCCGAAATTTGAGTTAGCTAAGGCCATCGCGGTGACTAAAGAGTTTTCAGAGCTGCCGTGGTATATAAACTGTAGGTGGGTTGATCTGCGATTTTTACTGCCATTGCTTAATTTTATAAATTAATCGCAGGTCGGCTTGTTTATTGTTTCACACGGTCCTTGATATAATTTGAATAGAAAGATTTTGGTAAAATTTTTGGCACAACTTCAGTGAAATTATTAATTTTATTACAATTAGATATCTGTTGAAGAAGTTCGGTGTGATTTGAACTTTTTGATATATAAAAGTTTGCTGTTCCGGAATATTTTCTAGAAAACCCTTTCCCTTATTACTGGAAGATGTGTCATTAAATATTAGACATGCTAAGTGGTATCAACACGATGGGACACCAGCACATCAATGTCTTCGTGCTAGAGCTTGGCTTAATGCACATTTTTCGGGAAGATGGATTGGAGTAGGAGTACCCGTAGTATGCCACCGCGTTCGTCGGACCTGACTCTAATATAGATTTTTATCTTTGGGGTCATATGAAGATCCTGTATACAACTTAAATACACGCGCTAGAATAATTGCGCCAAAGAATACAGCAGGCTGCCGATATTATTAGGAATAACCCAGCAACCATATAGAACACAGCGATCTCTTCTGCGACGCGCGGCTTTGTGTTTTGAATACAATGGAGATAATTTTGAACATTTCTTCTAAATAAAATAATGCAAATGTATTAAAAAAAGTATGTAATAAAATCCGTTGGATTAAAATTTTAGGCACTGTTAGGGACAGCCGAGTAAGCGAGCGTTGTCTTCTACTTTTAGCGCAAGCTGTAAATGCCCGCTTTACATGGTTTCTGCAAATTCGGATAGAATTCTTGGAATCAACGCGTGCAGGTGTCGAATCCCGGCTTCCGCGAGCGAGTTTTTAAATACGCGATTAGAGGGAGATGCTCTACGAGTGCGAGCGAGCCCGCAAACTTGCAGTCACCCTTTCCATTGTTGCACGTGTTCAGCGCGAGCCACAGAAGCGCTCCCCTCCCGTCCAGTTCTGGCGGCGGCGCCGGCGTTTGGCAGCGCGAAGTGGTGTTTTTCGAGGATTGGCTTCCCAGACACCGAGCGAGTTGGTCGCAAGGCCTTGAGTGTTGTTTGTGCGTGTCGCGTCGAAATCCTTCTTAAATGATTCGTCGGCCGATATAACCGCTGTAGCGGGTGATCAAATGGAGAGCGGTCTAATTCCTGGTTAATTTCACATGTGATCCGGCGTGCCTTTTCTTTAATTCCGGTTGCATCTTTACTC
This sequence comes from Agriotes lineatus, assembly GCA_940337035.1. NCBI lineage: Eukaryota > Metazoa > Arthropoda > Insecta > Coleoptera > Elateridae > Agriotes > Agriotes lineatus. Next base: position 402,304 of record CALNHX010000007.1, read on the forward strand.
CTAGAGAGGAATCTGCTGGACATCACCATCGCCGACGCCTTGAGCTCCTCCCCTCTCCCCCTGTTTCGTAGCCTTCGAAAAGTCGTCTGGTTACCAGCTGGAGCCCTTCGACTGTCCCCAGGAGAAGCTAAGGTACTGTACTGTTTATACGTATTTACGCGGACTGCATGCTTTGGCTGCCCGCCCGGTGATTAGAAGAATTCCGCGTTAATCAAAAAAAGTGCGCGCCGAAGAGAGGCCGTTAAAGCCGCCACTGGAAGGTCAAGTTACAGCGAAAGGCGATCACACGCGGGGAAGACTCGAGGCCTCTCTTCGGCGCGCACTTTTTTTGATTAACGCGGAATTCTTCTAATCACCGGGCGGGCAGCCAAAGCATGCAGTCCGCGTAAATACGTATAAACAGTACAGTACCTTTGTAATAACCTGAATTTCTTATTGAGTTATTTAATTTTGAGCCATGAATAATTACCACTGTTAATGAACTTCTTAGTCCCGGGCAGTCAGATGCCAGGGTTCAATTTACTCTCTCAAGTATATAGAAAAGTACACATAACATAACAGGGATTTATTTGGGTTTAACTATTTACATTGTAACATAATAATAAATAAAATATTTCCTGTATTCGGTACAACAAATATAAGATCTCTTCTCTGGCTTCTCTGGAGCAGTTGGCAGGCAGTCAACCCCTTTTACTTCGCGGGTTGGACGGGTCGCGGATCGCCCAGGGGATCACGCACGTACCGCTGTTGTGGCTTGCGTAAACGTCCTCTACCGGCCAAGACTGTAAACGGAACAATTCGAGGTTAACTTTGTTTATTATTGTCGAATGTTATAAATTCTGGTGAAACCTTGTTTATTTCGGGGGCTGTGACTACAAATAAACGTGGGGCGAAGGCCTGGTTCGCCCCAAGCTAATCCGTAGTGCCGAATAGCTTCTTATAGCAAGTGAAATGACAGTGTATCAAATTTCCGGGGGGAACGGCGTTAGCCTTCAAATTTGCTAATTAAACCAAGGAGTCATTAATTGTTAAATTGACGCACTACGGACTGGCTCATGACGTCTATGAAACAACATTCCTCTAGGTGAGTAAAGCTTTGAATTCTTACAACAAAACTGATTTTGTGGTACCTTCGCCGGTGCCGTGACCTTGACTTCTAGTTAATTTTATGTGATTAATTTCGGGATTTGAAACTTTTACTTCTGTGTAAAAGCACTCACAGGGGTTACATGAAATTAATTACCAACTTTCTGGGCGGCGAGTGAAGCTCTCTTAGGTTCTACGAATAAGTTTCGTGTCTTGGCTCAATAAGGATTTTGAGGTTTTTGCCAAAATAAAGGGTGACGCCCTTTTAAGTTTTGCGAATAAGTCTCGCCTTGGTCCTTGCGACTAGCGTGGAGGGCTTCGCCTGAAGGGCTTTAAAATAAGGGAAAGACAGGTCTGTACCCTAAGAGCCGTTTCTACAGGCTGAGAAAAGCTTATAACAGATCGCTTTGGTCGCTATTCACGAAGCCCTAACCGATTGTTATTATAGCAAGCACCGCGAAAGTTTTACAGAAATCGAGGTTTATTTATAACAGATCGCTTTGATCGCTATTCGCGAAGCCCTAAGCGATTGTTATTCTAGCAAGCACCGCGAAAGTTTTACGGAAATCGAGGTTTATTTATAACAGATCGCTTTGATCGCTATTCACGAAGCCCTAAACAATTTGTTATTATAGCAAGCACCGCGAAAGTTTTACAGAAATCGAGGTTTGTTTATAACAGATCGCTTTGGTCGCTATTCACGAAGCCCTAAGCGATTGTTATTCTAGCAAGCACCGCAAAAGTTTTACAGAAATCGAGGTTTATTTATAACAGATCGCTTTGATCGCTATTCGCGAAGCCCTAAGCGATTGTTATTCTAGCAAGCACCGCGAAAGTTTTACGGAAATCGAGGTTTATTTATAACAGATCGCTTTGATCGCTATTCGCGAAGCCCTAAGCGATTGTTATTCTAGCAAGCACCGCGAAAGTTTTACAGAAATCGAGGTTTGTTTATAACAGATCGCTTTGGTCGCTATTCACGAAGCCCTAAGCGATTGTTATTCTAGCAAGCACCGCGAAAGTTTTACAGAAATCGAGGTTTATTTATAACAGATCGCTTTGATCGCTATTCGCGAAGCCCTAAGCGATTGTTATTCTAGCAAGCACCGCGAAAGTTTTACGGAAATCGAGGTTTATTTATAACAGATCGCTTTGATCGCTATTCACGAAGCCCTAAACAATTTGTTATTATAGCAAGCACCGCGAAAGTTTTACAGAAATCGAGGTTTATTTATAACAGATCGCTTTGATCGCTATTCGCGAAGCCCTAAGCGATTGTTATTCTAGCAAGCACCGCGAAAGTTTTACAGAAATCGAGGTTTGTTTATAACAGATCGCTTTGGTCGCTATTCACGAAGCCCTAAACGATTGTTATTCTAGCAAGCACCGCGAAAGTTTTACAGAAATCGAGGTTTATTTATAACAGATCGCTTTGATCGCTATTCGCGAAGCCCTAAGCGATTGTTATTCTAGCAAGCACCGCGAAAGTTTTACGGAAATCGAGGTTTATTTATAACAGATCGCTTTGATCGCTATTCGCGAAGCCCTAAGCGATTGTTATTATAGCAAGCACCGCGAAAGTTTTACAGAAATCGAGGTTTGTTTATAACAGATCGCTTTGGTCGCTATTCACGAAGCCCTAAGCGATTGTTATTCTAGCAAGCACCGCGAAAGTTTTACAGAAATCGAGGTTAATTTATAACAGATCGCTTTGGTCGCTATTCACGAAGCCCTAGGCGATTGTTATTCTAGCAGGTCTACGAAAGTTTTCTACAGGAATTTCTAGTCGCAGGAACGAAGTGTTTCGGATCGGTTTCAGGAACTAGGCCCCAGGGGGACCTAGAGCTAGACGCTGTTCAGGGACGGTGGACGTAAGCTCATCTAACCGCGTGCGTTATCTATTTATACTATACCATACTCTTTATCAGTGCTGGACATTTGGAAGGGATGCGCCGGACGACGTCCTGTCGATGCGGGCGCAGAACGTTGCTTTTGTCGTGTTATCAATTTTCTCGCGCTTTGGCGATGTTTTCTAGGTGTATGTGACGGAATTTTAGCGGGACGAAATTTGAACGCATTCCAATGCGTAGAAATAATAATTTCGGCCGGAGCTAACGTCACACCTTAGCTTCTCCTGGGGACAGTCGAAGGGCTCCAGCTGGTACCCAGACGATTTTCGAAGGCTACGAAACAGGGGGAGAGGGGAGGAGCTCAAGGCGTCGGCGATGGTGATGTCCAGCAGATTCCTCTCTAGAGTAAAGATGCAACCGGAATTAAAGAAAAGGCACGCCGGATCACATGTGAAATTAACCAGGAATTAAACCGCTCTCCATTTGATCACGCGCTACAGCGGTTATATCGGCCGACGGATCATTTAAGAAGGATTTCGACGCGACACGCACAAACAACACTCAAGGCCTTGCGACCAACTCGCTCGGTGTCTGGGAAGCCAATCCTCGAAAAACACCACTTCGCGCTGCCAAACGCCGGCGCCGCCGCCAGAACTGGACGGGAGGGGAACGCTTCTGTGGCTCGCGCTGAACACGTGCAACAATGGAAAGGGTGACTGCAAGTTTGCGGGCTCGCTCGCACTCGTAGAGCATCTCCCTCTAATCGCGTATATAAAAACTCGCTCGCGGAAGTCGGGATTCGACACCTGCACGCGTTGATTCCAAGAATTCTATCCGAATTTGCAGAAACCATGTAAAGCGGGCATTTACAGCTTGCGCTAAAAGTAGAAGACAACGTTCGCTTACTCGGCTGTCCCTAACAGTGCCTAAAATTTTAATCCAACGGATTTTATTACATACTTTTTTTAATACATTTGCATTATTTTATTTAGAAGAAATGTTCAAAATTATCTCCATTGTATTCAAAACACAAAGCCGCGCGTCGCAGAAGAGATCGCTGTGTTCTATATGGTTGCTGGGTTATTCCTAATAATATCGGCAGCCTGCTGTATTCTTTGGCGCAATTATTCTAGCGCGTGTATTTAAGTTGTATACAGGATCTTCATATGACCCCAAAGATAAAAATCTATATTAGAGTCAGGTCCGACGAACGCGGTGGCATACTACGGGTACTCCTACTCCAATCCATCTTCCCGAAAAATGTGCATTAAGCCAAGCTCTAGCACGAAGAGATTGATGTGCTGGTGTCCCATCGTGTTGATACTACTTAGCACATCTAATATTTAATGACACATCTTCCAGTAATAAGGGAAAAGGTTTTCTAGAAAATATTCCGGAACAGCAAACTTTTATATATCAAAAAGTTCAAATCACACCGAACTTCTTCAACAGATATCTAATTGTAATAAAATTAATAATTTCACTGAAGTTGTGCCAAAAATTTTACCAAAATCTTTCTATTCAAATTATATCAAGGACCGTGTGAAACAATAAACAAGCCGACCTGCGATTAATTTATAAAATTAAGCAATGGCAGTAAAAATCGCAGATCAACCCACCTACAGTTTATATACCACGGCAGCTCTGAAAACTCTTTACTCACCGCGATGGCCTTAGCTAACTCAAATTTCGGCTGCCTTGGATCGTAGGTTCAAATCATCAGCTGTGTGCCCTGGAATGTCTTCAAAAAAGGAAAGGAAATGGAAATGGGCGCCAGAAATCAAAATATTTCAAATAATAAGTGGAAATAAACTGCAAGTGACTAGCGTTTAATTAATAGATAATAAAAGGTCTTGAAGTGCAGTAGTAAATTATCAGAACAATTAAAATGCAAATAATGTGATAACAAAATTGTGTACGTTAACTGAAGGTTGCGCCACGCATAAAATCAAGAACCCCTTTCGGGTTATTTTAATACCTTTAACAACAAATTATTCGTGGAACAAGCTTATTACAGTCATTTAGTAAATCCTTCTGTAGAGGCTATTGAAAATAAAAGGCGTGACTGTACCTTTTACAGAGGGTCAATACACATCAAAATTGCAGCTTTAAATACTGAGCATAATTAACTATAAGCATAAAAATTCAAATGTAAAAAGCAAGAGCATGTATGAAATTGAACATTACATGCTAATAATGGTCAAACGTATGAATTTAAATTCCAAATATTTACGGGTTTAAAATGTATAAATGTACAATCCAGCTATTGAAGATACGATAAATCCCGGAATAGCACAAACTAACTTCAAAACATAAACTGGACGTGAACGGCACATAATGGACGAAGTCGCCGTGGATGCAAATTATAGCAAAGGCACCCTCGAACAGTAGCAACTAAGCAGAGCGCCAGCAGGTGTCAAAAATGCGATAAGGCTAGCGGCTTGGCTTCCGAGAAAAACTAGTAGTTGAAACTGGTAATAAAGAGCTAAGAAAAAATGTAATTACTATCGGAATAACACGACAGAAAAGCGTTATCGTACCTGATCATAATCAGCCCTAGGAAACATACACTGCTCATTGAAATTGGTTGAGCGCACGTAATTTGACTTGAACAAACATAATTTAACCACGCCGGGCACGGCGGGCCAAAAATAGCAAGTGCGAGGTACGAACAATTCGATCCCAAAGCAAGGCTTGCACTCTGATAAGAGATAGCGCGGGTCGAGAGGGCGTCGCGCAAACGAAAGGAACTTGATGCAGGTACAAAATAAACTGCTTTGGAAAATTTAAGAATTTGAAATGCAAAGGATTTATAATTCAACTAAAAATATACAGGTTCAGTCTGAAATAATTGGATAACTGGTAAAACAATTAGGCGAAGCCAAAAAGTTGTTTCACGTGTTTAATTCTAAGCTTCAGTTTAAGACAGTAAAAAAAGCTAAATATTGAATCATCTATTAAGGCAAATGCTATTGGATATGATGGTATCAGCATTCAAGATAGTAAAATATCTATACCTTTCTTCTATATCTTTCATCAGTGGTGTAATTAATTTCTATATAATTACTTCAGTTTTTTCCAGTGCTTGTAAGTTAGCTATATTATAACGCATTTACGTAAAATAAAAGCTTCAAATTTGAAAGATTAAAGACCAGTCAGTATTTTATCAGCATTATGTAATGTAGGTATTAGACGGAGTCTGGAGTGACAGCTTTTTAGAACAAGTAAATGTTAACAGACTAAGAGGGATATCCTGGCCCTCCAGGTTGGGGGTTAAGCGAAGGGATAACTCTCCTATCTTGTAAAAACAATCTGGTTACGAAAGCTCAAAGAGAAAATGCCGGACTGGACTTTAGACGACGACCCCGCAAACGAAATAAGAACAATGATTTCAAACTTATTACATGGAATGCGAAAACGCTATATGCCCCTGGAGCCACAATACTACTGGTGGAACAACTAAATCGTGTAAAAGCAATATAACTGCCGTTCAAGAGATCAGATGGATTGGAAAGGGGATAATAGAAAGAAAAGACTACAGTATATATTACAGTGGCCAAGAAAAAGCTCATGAATTGGGAACCGCTTTTGTAGTCAGTAAAAGAATGAAGAGTGCAGTATTAGATTTCCGACCTATCAACAGCAGAATGTGCTACCTACGCATCAAAGGCAAATTCTTCAACTATAGTCTCCTGAACGTACACGCGCCCACAGAGGAAAAAAATGACGAAGACAAAGATGCATTCTATGACACAATAGAAAGAGAACTGGACAGAGTGGCAAATCATGATATTAAAATAATCATTGGCGATCTAAATGCCAAAGTAGGAAAGGAAAATATCTTTCAGCCAACAATTGGAAAACATAGCCTTCACTCTGAATCCAACGAAAATGGCATACGGCTGGTAAATTTTGCTAGAGCTAAAAACATGCTCAATGGAACAACAACATTTGAACATAGGAACATACACAAGGGGACATGGAAATCACCCGATGGCGAAACTGTTAACCAAATTGACCATGTTCTTATAGACGCCAGACATGTGTCTAACTTCTTGGACGTGAAAAGCTACAGTGGGCCGAATATTGATAGCGACCACTACTTGAGTAGGTTAGAATGGACAGTTGTAGAACCTCCCCCCACCACTTGGCCTTGAGTTCAAGGTCAAGGCTATTTTGCAAGGCTGAACTTCAAGCTCAAGGCTAAACTTGAAGGTCGAGGCCACTTGGAAGGCTAAGTCAACGATCAAGGTCAGCGCTATTTTGCAAGTTCGGTTGCTCAAGGTCATGACCAGTTGTTCTAGGCTATTGTTCAAGGTTAGTTATTTTAAGGTTTTGCCCTATATAAGTCGCACCGTTTTCTACTACAGCTACCAGTTATCATCATGCTTGCTATTTTTGAAGATGCGCTTTTTGAAGATGCCCCAGCATTCTACGAGGAGTTTGTGGACTTTCTTAGTTCGCAGCCACCGCCTCCAGCACCTCGCCACCTCCAGGCTGTCATCACAGTCAACTATACGATGATGATCGGCAACGAGCGGTTACCTGAGACCACGGTCCTGAGGACGCTGCCAGAACCATTCAAAGTTCTTCAGGAGAAAGAAGAGTGGTGGAGCCGGCACGTGAAGCTACCCACAATAAAATTCTTATCGAGATTGTTAGATGGCGACGTGGTCGCCATTAATTATTTTTGGATCGGATAAATATTTATATGTGTGTGTTCTTTTTTGAGTGTGTATGTAGTTATGTTCAGTTAATGTTAAAGAATCTTCAGCGCCATAACTTTAAAGAATTAAAAGAACGCATAAAGAAGAGTAATATTTATTTGTCTTACATATACATTAGACTAATTTATTATAGTACCAACAGATAACGAAATATGTAACACACATACACAAAATGCAGAATAAAATAACGCTTAAAACGACCGTGGAAACACAACAGGAGCTGTCGGGGGGTTGATGCAGCATCTTCAAAACATCAGGCTTGGTCTTCGTGAAAATACTATCTTTCGTAAAGTTTTTCACAGGCAATTTAAAAACGGGGAGAGTTGCCAACGAACTGGTATCCATTTTATGCCACGTAACGTTGTGCACACCATCGTTGTAAGCAAGAGACGCCGAACTGCAATGTGGTGGTTGAAGCACGTAGACGACACCATCATAAACGGCCGCGAGAGCGACTAAAAATTTTAGGGGCACCATGTAGAGCGTATGAATGCAACTAATGCACTGGCGATCTTTTGCGACAACAACAGCAACCTTGGTTGGTAAGCGCCCCTCCACCAACAACGTCGATACCACCGCCATCTCCGAAAGTAGTTATACTATGTTCACAAAACTCCTGGGCTGTCAAAATTAATTGTTTTAAAATTTCTTGAGTGTACTTATAATAGTAGCTTTTTTATGGAATATACTTCAAATCTAGTGACTAAACTAGTGATAAATAAAGATAGGTTATGTTCGACGGTTTTATGTCGAAAGCAGAAAAATATTATTAAACAAAGTTACAAATTGGAAATGTAAGTATTGAATTTTAAGCCAAAATGCACCTACGGCTGTAGTGCTACAGAAAGAGAGAATAAGAAATTTATAGTGGATACTTTTATATTTCCACAATCAGTCTGTTGTTTCAGAATCTGAAGAGAATTCCATGTCGAACTCATCAGTATCAGATTCAGTTAACGATATTATGACTGGAGGAATATCCGCCACACTGCAAGTGCCCATGTATTTTATCCAGTCATTTTTAATAAGTGTTTCACAATGAACAATACTGTTCTTCCACATTTGCTCTGTAAAATTACTGAGAGCTATACGCCATAACTTGTCAACATTATCTTTGGATGAAGGTTGGGATTGTATATGCTTGTTGTAATAGTTTTTTGCAAATGCCCATGCTAACTCTATGTGATTATACTGGCACTGGTAAGGATGCAGTCTAAGAACAGCATGCCGATGTTGGGATAGAAACTCATCAACAACATATGAATAACACACTTTTTGTTGGTGGTGGTAATTAGTGGCCTTATAATTTCTCAAAGTTGGTGTTTGGTGCATTTTAAAAAAGATACTTCGTTGATAGAGACAATTCCGAATTGAAATGTCTCTTTGACAAATACATCAAATTTTGAAATTTGGAAGTTTCTAAATTTTGCAGTGTTTCCAAATGTAAAAGTAGAAAATTACCAACGAAATTTTAAATTTGCTGCCAACTTAAATATAATAATTACAATTTGACAGCCCAGGAGTTTCGTGAACAGACTTTAACTCTTCGAAAAGTGTCATGGTGTTTAGTAATAGGTCTTGCGCAGTTCGTAAGGCGCGAATGTAATTTGCATATTTGCAATTCTTAGACCAGCGGAGATGTTCAGAGAGGGGTTCATCATGAGGCTCCCAGTTATGAATTCTAATTCCACAGTAAAAACATTGCACATCATCTTCACCGTTTTTTATATGAAAGAAACCAACTCTGGCCAACGATTCTGGACTTTGAACTCCAGCCCAAGTATTGAAGGAGTCTAATCGTTCCAAAAAGCTTTGGAAATGCATTTCACGATCGTCGACGCACATGACTGTAGAAAGTGGAGCAACTGACTAACAGCGAGTTAGGTATTAGGGTCCTATATATACCACAACCACAAAAAAAAAGCAGACACGTTTATAGATTTATTTAATCAGTCCAACAATAACTAATGTACATTACATCCCCATCTGGTAGTTGCGCTAGAAAGCGCTGGATGGGGACCTCTATATGTTGCCTCCACCACAGGAATGGGTCGCCCTCGTATGTGGTAGGCACCGTTCTCAGGACGGTCGTCTGCCATAGGCGCTCACTGGCAAGGCTCATGGAATAGTCGAGCGTCACGACAGCCTGGAGGTTGCGAGGTGCTGGAAGCGGTGGCTGCGAACTAAGAAAGTCCACAAACTCCTCGTAGAATGCTGGGGCATCTTCAAAAAGCGCATCTCCAAAAATAGCAGGCATGATGATAACTGGTAGCTGTAGTAGAAAGCACTACTATAATATTACGAAAGACAAGGTCATACAAATCTCCCACCGTTAAAGCAAATAACCTTGAAAGATGTATATAAACGCGGGCAAATAACCTTGAAAGATGTATATATAAGCGCGGTGAGATGTCGATGGGTAGTATCAAGTTTGGTGGGTAAGAATGGATAAGTTACAACAGTCGGTTGAAAGTGTTAAACAGCAAGTGTTAATGAAGACAAAAGAAATGTGTGTTAAGGTAAAGCAGCCAATATTATTGAACTCAACGATGTATCCGTTAAATAAGTCAAAAAGTAAATTTGCGTCTGTGGGATTGTGTTGTACCAGAGCATCGTTTGTACCAGCAGTTGTAATTAATGGCAACAAAGGCGATTTTGTGCTGTTGGAGCAAGCTGAGTTTAGAGTGCTTGTAGAAAATCAGGGAGTCATATGTAACTACTTTTACAGCAGAGACTGTCAATTACAACCACGTAACCTGAGTACTGTGAAAAGAATATGCTTTAAAACAATAGGACTGAGGAAAGTTATTGTGCTTCAAGAAATAGGTATATCTGAAGTGTACCTAGGACTCGAATCAGTGTTCGAATGTTGGGAGTTGTTAAAATTATTAGAATACAAACTGGAGTGCTTAAAGTGTCAAGAGTTTGAACAGTTTTATCTAAGTATAACTCGAGGTATTTGTACTTTACCTGGGGATGTAAAAACCAACATCGAGAGCGTTTTGGATACACTACGTATAAAATCAGAAAATGTAGCATGCATGTATGAGATGTTGCATTTTTTCATTGAATTAATTAAGTGTGATATGGTAATGAATAAATGTGTACAGTTGTGAGATATTACTTAGTAAGAAATAAAAGTAGTAATCAGAGAAAGTTGTATTATTTCAATATACATACCACGCTAAGAGGTTGCAATAATTGGAGCTGTGAGTTGAAATTCAACGGCCAGCTTGGATAGGGGATGAAGTTGTTGAAATTTGAGTTTATCACCTTTTTGTAAAACCATCCCAATTACTTCGTTAGGGGTGTGTATAATATTATTGATTATGATTGGTGTGTTGCGAGGATTAACAATAACATTATCTATCCTAGCCTTAGTGAAGGGTATAATATATTCGGATGTACCAGTGTTATTCAGACCAAACAATCCACCAGGTAGTGCAGTTTCAGCGAAGAGAAGTAGGTTTTTTTCATAATATAGGTTATCAAGCCCACCCAGGTCTTCGAAGAGGAACACTTGAGAGTGACGAGTAGAATCGCTATGCATGTGCTGTCCAAACTTATTGATAGGCATTCTGCAGCCTTAAAGCACTCAACTCAATATGAATGTACTAAGCATGTACACCCTATAATAAACCACCTCGACAGTAAATAACAAAGACAAATAAAACTAAGAAATTTATTTACAACTAAAATTTATAATTACAACTATAACGAATAATACTAAGAAATTTATTTACACCTAAAATTACAACTAAAACTACTCCTCCGGCTTTGTCCTCCACGGAAGGTGTGGCCACATTAAGTTGATGAAGTCGGGGAGTGGTTCAGGGAGGTCTACGTACACACTTCCATGTTCGGTGGAGCGGTCCTCCATCGCCATTTGTTCTAGGAAGGGCTCGATGATTCGTGAGGCGACGGAAAGTTGCCTCCTGTCGCGGTCCTCAATAAGGGCCCCACCGTTAATCGAAATCAAGGCCACCACTTGGTTTTCCCTTCCGAGGAAGTGCAGGAGGGCTTTCTCCAACTCATATGACGGGATGAACCGAAAAAAAAAAACTAATCATCATCCTTATAATAATGCACAAAGCTACAAGCCGTGTTTACACCATTAAAAGTACCCGATCAAGTCGCGATCAACCGATTCTATTTTCAGAACAAATAACAAAAAAAAAATTTTTTTTGAAAAATGTCGCACACGAAAATGGGTTTTTTTTTTTGATTTTTTTTGTTTTTTTTGGATTTTTTTTTGAAAAATGTAAAATCTTAAAAAGCTCATATCTTCTTTATTTATGGAGATATTTAAACGCGGTTTTTTGCATTGTACTTCTAGTGTCATCTACTTTGCGATTATAAACTCAAACTACGACCTCCCCCCACCACTTGGGGTAAAATATTAAAAATTACATATCTCCGTTGTTTATGTAGATATTTGATCGGAGTTTTTTTTATTGTGTTCCTATTGCCTTGTACTTTGCGATTTTAAACTGAAACTATTACCTACCCCAACCACTTGGGGTTAAATATTAGAAATAGCATAGCTCCGTTGTTTATTAAGATATCGGAGTGTTTTTTAAAATTATGTATATATTAGCTTTTGCTTTCCGATTTGTCCAACCTTTCCACCTTGTAAATTTTAAAACGCTCATATCTCCGTTGTTTAGTGAGCAATCAGTGTGGTGTTTCTTGAATTATTTTTATCTGAGCCTCCGATTTCCGATAGTTTGTGACATTTGTTTCTAGACGCCACTATTTCACTGTAGACTTATGTTTATGTAGGACGCTGACGGTAAGGAACGTCGCGACCGTAAAATTCAAGTTCGCAATACCGACATCCACTGCATTCCCAGACCAAGGCCGAGGTCAGCGTTCCTTGTTGTTATTGTAAGCACCCGAATGTCAAAGTCTCAAGGCCAAGGTCAGTGCTCCTTCTGGTTATTGGAAACGCTCGAATTATAATGTCTCAAGGGCAAGGTCGGTGGACCTTCTTGTTATTTGGAAACGCTCGGAATGTAAGTCTCAAGGCAAGGACAAGCCCCCACCATATTGTTAGTATAAATACATGTGGTGGCGGTAAGGAGCGTCACTCTTAAGTTTGTTCTCGTTCGTGATGCATCGTTCAGGTGTTGTGATTTGCACGGTTTGTGGTGGTGTTACGCGGGCGCCAGGGTATAGTAAGTTGAGTTTGCGGAAACCGCAGGATGTGGTACTCTGCATCTGTCCGAGAGCTAGCGGATCTTACCCCAAATCCGCACTGGCTCAACCTTCTACATCGAAAGCGTCCGACGACAAGGTAACAATACATCAAAATGTCCAGCTGCAGCCACCGGTTGTAGTGGTGTCCTCAGAATCTGAGGCCGATTTGAGAACATCAAAAAAACCGGTGAGTAGCAGGAAAAGCATGTCGAAAAAGCAGAATAAGGGCAAAATTTTAACCCAACTTGATGCAGTTCCGGGGTGTAGTCCCATCACATCGTCCGCTGAAAAACCGGCGAGTGGTAAAATTTTAAAAGAATGTTTGGTTAGAGGGCAGAAACGCAAAATTGAGCCAAATTTGGAAGTAGATTTATTGATTGAGGAGACAGTAAGGGATTGTGCGATTGAGACTGGACATGGGGCCGTTCGCATCGAGGGTGTGCAAGACACATCAACGTTTAACACGCAAAAATTTATGGATATGCCAAGTCTTGATTTTAACGACGGGATACGCGAGAATTTACCACCACCGCAGAAAAAGGTGAGGTCTCAGTCCCCCAATCCCACACGCCCGGAACAAACTTTTGTTGCTATTGATTTCGGGGATACATTTTTTGCGGAAGACGCTTTCGATGTTGCTGTAGAGACCCAAAACCTCGGATTGGGTATCCAAGTCGCTTCAGGCTCAAGGCGACCGACCAGCCGCAACTCACAACTGGCAACACCGCAACCACTGTCACAGAAGAACAATACTGTGCGCATTGTAGCATCCGAAAGCGGACGAGCCTCTCCGGTGGCGGAAGTTGCAATGGGCACAGTAGCAACATTCGATTCCTCTGTTGCGTCCGAGGACACTGAGAGGGAGGCGGTCGATGTTGCACCATCATCCATTTCACAGGGTGATGGTGTGATATCGCCCATCTCTTAGGTAAGCGACGACGACGACGATGACAACGACGAAAATATGCCACTGACGCAAAACAATTTAAAATCATACCAGGACAGAGTTGCCGCTCAGGTTGCACGAATAGCGGAAATTAAATCTTTGGAACGCTTGAGGGACGGTATGGATGTGCAGTTGGATAACATTGAGTTACAACTGGCAGCCGTCACCAAAAAAATAATGAGGGTGAGACCCAAAATTGCCAAAGGGCACAGTCGTAAGGCTAAAAAATACGATGAGTATGTGCAACGGCGCTGCCAGCTGACGCAGCGGCAAGGTGAGGTCTCACGAACTCTAATCAACACAGCGAAGCGAATTTGTCAACTAGCGGCGGCAATTCACTAAGACAAACAAATGTAAGTTCCCTTAAATTCCAAGACGACGTAACCTAGTTCCCCATCCCCTCCAGGGTATCAAGGCTTAACGTCCACGTTCGTGGTACCTGGGTAGTGTGTTAGAGTGTGCTCCTTGTATTTACATGTTTGGCTAGGGAACCGATACTCGGCGAGAGCGATACCTCTAACGTTCTAGCGAAGAGCCTACCCAGTGTAGAATTGCAATTAATCATTTATAATGTTTCAATGCACCGAATGTGGACAGTCCTTCACCAGAGCCGACAATTTGTTCCGCCACCGGAGAGAAAGTTGTCGTCAACAGCTGGGCCATCCATCTACGAGTGGTGAGTTTAAATTGTGTTGATGTAGAGCTGCACCTTCAGTGTAGTTGTATTAATTACAGGCGACGCTATGGAGACTTCGGTGGTGGGTGGTGAGGGGCCGAGTAAACGCCCAAAACTAAACAACTCCAGTAGTGATGGTATGCGTGCTTGGTGTGTTTGTACAGTGTGTAAATAGTTTGTTTTGATAGGTGGTTTTCCAAGGACGCAATACTGTGACGTGTGCGATGAAAACATTCCTCGAACGTGCTTCGTTGGTCATCTGAGGAGCAATCGTCACACGAGGCGGTGCGGCGTCTTTCACTTGGGGAAAGGTGTGGTGGCCCTTCAAAACGCCTTCAAGTCCCGTGTGGCCAGTTATAGGATTTCCACGGAAAATTATCATATAAGCGTTGTGGAATATATGACCGAATTGAAAGAAAAAATTTTAAATTTGATAGAAGGGCAGCTAACCAAATTAACTAGCATCAAAATCAATTTCGAACTCTTCGGGTATTTTATTTTGGAAGCTCAAGATCTACAAGACGTAAAAACTTTTCAGACGGCTAACGAGGTAGTCACTCGCGGTACAGACTTGAGCCACTTATATGATAATTTGACTGGAAGGCTAGACGAGAAGGTGTCGGAATTTCAGGAGCGGGAATCAGGTGTGTGCAAGAGATCTGTAGCTTTTTGTAACAATTCTAACTTTGGTGATTTTCTGTATTGTCAGGATGGATCTAGAAGCAGTTGTTGTACATTGAAGTCAACGTCAACAAATACAATCCATTTCGGGCATTCTCGTACATCCCGCTCCCAAAGCAGATTCAGCGCAAGAAAGCGATCGTGAACGTTCAAAACAATGACGAATGTTGTTTCGGTTGGGCAGTAACCTCGGTCCTCTGTGAACCAAAAGGATTGCCTTATCGAACTTCTTCGTATCCGAATTGTCGTCGATTTTTAAAATGGACCGATATTGAATTTCCGGTTCGGTTGCGCGATATTTCTAAATTTGAAACAATTAATCCGCAGCTTTCTATAAACGTATACGGTTTGGAGAAATTTTTTAAAGACAATAAAACTAAATATGAAGTTGTGGGACCTTTGTACTACACCTCCTGTAAAAAAAGGTGGCATGTAAATTTATTGCTTGTAACTAACGACGAAGGTAATAGTCACTACTGTTGGATCAAAGATTTGTCTAGATTAGTATCGCGACAAATAACGGCTAGAGATGGTGCAAAGCATTTTTGCGACGGCTGCCTGAATTACTTTAGAACTGAAGCACACTTGACTATGCATCAAAGTTATTGCCAACGACAGAGTTGATCACCGACAAGTGTGGTCAGGTAAGACCGCAGAATATTCTCAAATTTGAAAATTATCAGAAGCAATTGAAGGTTGGATCCGTAGTGTACGCGGATTTTGAAACAATTTTGGCACCCATCGATGCAGGAGACCAACAACCGGATCCCACAAAACCGTATACGATTACAACCTGTAAACACATACCCTACTCTTTCGCGTACTATTTGAAATGTTCGTATGACGACAGCCTGTCAAAATTCGAAATTTATCGGGGGGAGGATGCGGTGGACATGTTTATAGAACGTTTAGATAGAGATGCGCAAAACATCTATTCGCATCATTTGAAAAATGTTGTACCTATGAAAGCTATGTCTGCTATGGAAATTCAAAACTTTAACGAAACCGTTTCATGTTACATTTGTGGTCGACCGTTTGGTGAGGGGGATGTAAAAGTACGCGATCACGATCATTTGACTGGAGACTATCGGGGAGCCGCCCACTCCAATTGTAATTTAAATTATAAACTTCCAAATTTTATTCCGGTATTTTTTCACAATCTAAATTACGATTCGCACCTGTTTGTTAAACAATTGGCTCAAAATAATGAAGACATTGATGTCATTCCGGTAACTAAAGAAAAGTACATTTCGTTTGGCAAACGTCTTTGGGTTGATGAAATTTTTGTGGAGGGAAAGCGAAAAAACATTTATCTCAGCATCAGATTTTTGGATAGCTTTCGCTTCATGGGCTTGTCTTTGGCATCGCTGGCCGACACCTTGTCGGATGGCCAGTGCGTTGAAATTCAAAGTCAATTCGGAAATGGCATCAAATTTGAGTTGATGAGACAGAAAGGTGTGTTTCCATATTCCTATATAGATTCTTTCCAAAAATTAGACGAGTCTGCTTTACCCTCGATCGAAGACTTTTATGACCGTCTAACCGAAACCCATATTTCTCAGACTGATTACGAACGAGCCGTGAAGGTTTGGGAAACTTTTGGTTGTCAAACGTTGGGCGACTACTCCGATGTCTATCTCAAATGTGACGTGTTTATTTTGGCAGACGTGTTCGAAAATTTTAGAAATTTTTATTTAAAACATTACAAGTTGGATCCAGCTCAGTACTACACGGCCCCAGGATTAAGCTGGGACGCTATGTTAAAGTTTACGGGTGTTGAACTTGAGCTGCTTACTGATTTAGAAATGTTACACTTTTTTAGAAACAGTATTCGCGGAGGAGTCAGCACTTGTGTGGGGAGACAAGCTATTGCTAACAATGAGTTTGTCGGGAATTACGATGCTTCTAAACCTACGTCGTTTATCATGTTTTTAGACGCAACCAACCTTTATGGTTACGCAATGAGACAGTTTCTACCACAACGTGATTTTGTTTGGATGACTGACGAGGAAATTTCAAATTTTGACATTTTTCAAGTGTCTGCCGAGTCCAATACCGGGTACGTGTTGGAGGTAGATTTGGACTATCCACAGCATTTGCACGACGCTCACAATGACTTTCCCTTTTGTCCGGAGCTTCTCATTCCTCCTGAGGGAAAATTTAAACAACCCAAATTGATTCCAAATTTATATGGCAAACGGAAATATGTCATTCACTACAAAGCATTACAGCAGGCCTTGAATGCGGGTCTGACTTTGGTTAAAGTACATAGAATACTGAAATTTACCCAATCTCCTTGGCTCAGAACCTACATTGATTTTAATACTGACTTTAGAAACCGATCGACAAACAACTTTCAGAGAAATTCTTTTAAATTGGCTAACAACTGCGTATTTGGCAAAACATTGGAGAATGTGGACAAAAGGGTTGATGTAAAGTTAGTAAGTCATTGGGAGAAAATTGGTAATAGACTGGGGGCTGAAACGTTGATAGCGCGACCTAACTTTAAAGATAGAGTCTGCTTTAATGAAAATTTAATAGCCGTAGAAATGTACAGACTCTGGGTTTGGTATGCCAAACCTAGTTATGTTGGTTTCTCCGTTTTGGATATTTCGAAAACTGTCATGTACGATTTTTTTATGGGTTTCTGAAAAAACGTTATGACAATAATGTCTCTCTACTCTACACAGACACTGACTCCTTCCAAAATTAAAACAAACAATTTTTATGATGACATGAAACGCAACCTTAATTGGTTCGATACTGCAAATTATGTGGATAATCTGCACGGTATTCCGCAAACCGAGTCTGTTGTTGGCAAATTCAAGGACGAATATGGTGGCGTAGTCGTACGTAGCTTTTATGGGGTCGGTGCAAAATCATACTGTGTAAACAGCGTATCTAAAGTGGACAAGAAAGCCAAAGGAGTGAAAAAGAGCGCTGTTCGGAAGTATCTGACCAGCGAACCTTATCAGGCCGTTGCCGAGAACAAGCGGGAGACTGTCTTGTGTCAAATGTACGTCTTTAAATCCCGTTTACACACTATGTACACCGACTTAATAAATAAGGTTGCGCTTTCGTCGCATGATGACAAGCGCTACGTTATTCCCAACACTACGAAGACACTAGCGTGGGGTCACTGCAGTATTGCTGATTACAGGCTTGACGAACTGCTGCGGGCAGCCGCAAACCAAATGTAAATTAAAGTATGTTCGCGGAACAGTATTGGTTATTATTTATAGCAAACGTCTCACCAAACGAACCCTTTCTTGCGCTTAGTAGTGTATACTATATATATGTAGATTACGAATAGTTCCTAGTTTGTAAATAATAGCTTTGTTAATATGTTTGTGATTATTATTCTTACTGTAGTTAATGTTGGGAAAACAAATACGCTTACCTATTTTGAATGTTAACGATAAGTTTATATATCGAGAGATCCAAAAAAACCTGTTCCTTAGCGGGCTGTGGAAATTCAACGTACAAATAATATGTTGGTGACACTGTACGTCAATGTCAAATTCGACGTTATCAGGTTAGGTTTTCCGTCAGTTATGACACAAAATGACGGAAATCCTAACCTGCTAACCTCGAATTTTACATTGACGTACAGTGTCACCAACATATTATTTGTACGTTGAATTTCCACAGCCCGCTGAGGAACAGTTTTTTTTGGATCTCTCGATATTTTAACAATAGCAGCTTCGTTAAAATGTTAATGATTTAGTTCTTTTGCTGTTGTCGCTTTTGTTGGGAGAAAGATGAAAGTGTTTCAAAGAAATATTGTTTGTGTTTAGTGGCATTAATAAAACAACAATTAAAAAAAAACAGTTTTTTTTTATTTTGAGAGTGCTACAGTAGTTCTTTAAGTTATACAACGTTGCTTTTAGATATCCAAGAGTTGTGTCGATTGTCGAATCCCAACCACTTTACATACACCAAATTTCCTTTTTTCTTCAGAACCTTTTCGACCAGATATACGTCCGAATGTTTTGTTTTCTGCAGTTCATGTTCGTAGAACCCTCCTTTAATTTCCTGACCTTCTTGGTCCGTGAGTCGATAGGTTGTTGGGTTTGTAAGTCGAACAGTGGATATTGTGAATACTTCGTTGCTCCAGCTTGGCGTGTATCCCTTGCTAAATGCAGAACGATACTTGCTGATGCGTACCGAGTCCCCTGTACGAAACTTTTGAGGTCTCGGATCCACGGTCTTTGTGTGACTGTACGCTGTGTTTAAAAGAAGTTTCGCATTCTTTAAGTTCACTTCGGCAGGTTTTATTCCTATTGTGCGATGCTTGGTTGTGTTATACTTTGCTACTATCTTGGGTAGGATATCCAACCATTTGTAGGACCCTAGCAGGCTGAACTGCTTCCACATCATGTTCTTCAGGGTGCGATTGCACCTCTTCACTATGCTGCTCTTCATGCTAGAATACGTGCTGTAGTGATTGATATTGTGCTGTCGCATTAATCGTTGAAAATCGGTGTTGTAAAACTCTTTCCCCAAATCCGTCTGCAAGTTTTGAGGTGACACCTTTACACTCCTCAGCACTTTACCCATGGCAACTGTTACGTCCTTTCCTGTTTTACGTTTTACGGGATAGGCCCACACATACTTCGAGAAGGCATTAATGACTACCAGAATATAACGAAAGCCTTTATTGACTTTTGCATAAGGGATCATTTCTACCAAATCAGCTTGATATAAATCGTTCAAGCCTTTTAGAATAACGCGCCTTCTCTTGAAATGTATTCGTGCTGGTTTGTGGAGTTTGCCAACAATGGCTTCTTTAAGGTTCATTGTCAACTGTTGCTTTCTACTCTCCTACGGGACATTTAAGCAGCAGTTGCACGTATAACTTATTGTTTATGGATTCGAATTGCAGTTTATCTCCTCGCCGCAATGTCTTACCGACAAGCGTCTCCTGTGGGATGCCGTTGATGTGTGATACTACCAAAGGTCCGCTGACTTGAACACTTATGATCTCGCCGGTTGTTAACGGAAAAATGTACTTGTTCTGTCCGAAAATTTTGGAATATCCGCTTTCATCAAACCCACGCCCCACTAGCAGCAGTGGTACTTCTATATGGAGTTGGTTTACATATTTTACTTTCATAAAGATACGTTTGGGATGAGAATAATAGCGCGCGCTATGGTAGTGTCTTCCAAATTTGTCTATCGGCATTACTGCTTCGTCGTTGAATGCGTTCTGATCGACATTCCGTCGACCCTAAGGTTTTGTACCCCTTAGAAGATTATTTTCGCGTCTCGTAAGGCTTTGGTGATACGGACTATCTCATTTGAATGACACGTGTGTCCAGCTGCCTGAGAAGCTATTAATATACGCAACCGATTCACTAATGAGTTGGGATCCTTCCAAGGAACATATTCCACTTTTTTGTCCGTCACTGTTAGTAATCCCTTGCCACGCCGTGATACCTTCGTCGCTGGTCTGCCGGGAGCTCTTATGGTTGAGGAGGCAGTTAGAGGTCGTACTATTTTCATGTATTTAGACCCTGCGTTACCACTAACTCTTTGTGTGGGGTCGTAGTTTACACGATTTGCGGCGGAACGATCCACTAAATCTAGATATTGCTCTAAATCTGCGTTTTTGTATATATTCGGTTTCTTTTTAAACATCAATTCGTACAATCCTGGAGTGCCTTTGTAGACTATTCTGTTGCCGTGGTCTGTAATAACGATATTTTCACCCTCGAACTTGATTTCTTTATTTCCTATAGCAAACTTATCTCCCTCTATGTCGAATCGGACTCCGTAGTGCAAATCGTACTTGTCCTCAGTATCTCGTATCATTCCTTCCACGTATTTTCGAGCTAACCCTTGAAATTGTTCTAAATATTGACCAAGAACTTCCGGTGCCAGCATTTGTTGGATGGTTTCTCTGGCCGCTTGTACAGCACCTTCTTCTGCTGCCGCCTCAGCAACCTCCGTTTGCAACTGCTCATCGTATTCCTCTACTGGTTCACTCTCGGATAACACATGCGTCTGCAAAAATCGAGGTGTAGAGGTGTGTGATGGCCCTGGTGTGGACGTGTGTGATGGCCCCGGTGTGGAAGTGTGTGACGATCCCAGAAGGTTTGTCGCAGAAACTCGGCCTGGAGTGGTTATCGCTCGCGGACGGGGCAAGGTAGAGGGAGTGGATACTCTACGTTTAATTGTTATTGGCAAATAATCCACTTTTGGTTCGCCCACTGGCACACCTTCTTGCTTTATAGTTGTCAGCAATTCGGTGAGCGGCTTGGAAAGAGGTTTAAATTGCTCAGCTAAAATCGATTGGGATTGGGCGATGTCTGCTTTTAAAGCTGCGTATTTACGTCTAACGGATTGTCGGGTTTTGATAAGTTCCCTGGCTAAACGCTTATCCATGTTGCAACTCCTTCAGTTGTTGGTAAACTACTACCTTCCCTTCTTTGGCAGCTGTCTATATATTAAAGTAATTGTCGAAACCTTTTCTATATCGTCCCGCGTTGGTTTCGCTTTCTTTATCGATCACTAAAAATCCGTGATCCTCATTCCAAAAATAAGAGCACAATGCTTTAAATTTGTCGAATGACATGTCCGTGTTGACATGATCGTCGTTAATGTGCTTCAGATTGGTGTTGTCTTGTTGGAATATGATGATGAGATTTGCATTATCTCTTATGAGCTGCTTAGGAATAGATGAATACGTCTGACATAGATAAAAACAATCTATGTTTCGGTGACGTCCGAAACAAAAATAATCTCGAATTATGCTTTGCGTCTCGCAAGCTACGTCGTCAAAAACTATCACGGAATGTTCTTTTGCTTCCTGGGGTTTGATCACCTCACAATCGTTACTATATTCGAAGAATCCAATGTCTCTCAATGGTTGAAAGGCTTCTCTCAGATAATTATATTTGGGTTGATCGAGTGTTTTCGAATATATATAAAGGTGTCCGAATCGCAACCCATTTCGATGTACTAGTAAACTGATCATGAGGTTGGTTTTTCCAGATCCGGATCGACCTATGACCACACATCGTTTACATCCTTTACCCAGTAAAGCGCTGTGCTTTCTGTAAGTCTCGGATATGGAATTTATTGTGTGATTTACTACCGGTAAGGAACACCCTTGCTTCACAATTTTGACGTTTTCCATCGTTTTCGCTCGGAAGGAAACTGCGCTCTACCCGCCGTGCGTTCTCGTTATATTTGTTAATTCCGTTTGAAGAACATCAGTCGTGTGTAAGTCTTTAAGATGAAAGCTACTAGGCGTAAACAAACCAGTCATCACCGAAGCGCCAAGCGGAAAGGTCGCGGTTTCCTGAATACCCTTATTGACAAATTACCCTTTGAACTACACATACCAGGGTACAAGTTTTGCGGACCTGGTACCCGACTTAAAAAACGTCTTTCTCGAGGCGATCGAGGAAGGAATCCTCTGGACGAGGCCTGCAAGCAACACGACATCGCATACTCACAATCTAGCGATCTTTCGACACGTCACGCGGCAGATAAAGTTCTAGCAGAGAAAGCTTGGGAACGTGTTAAAGCAAAAGACTCTACTCTTGGGGAAAGAGCTGCAGCCCTTGCTGTTACTGGAATTATGAAAGGAAAGACGAAAGTCGGAATGGGTGTGAAACGGAAGCGTACACGGCGAACGCATTCCAAACGGGTCGGTATCACAGTCCGCTCGCATTTAGGAGGAGCTTTAAAAACAAGGAGGAGGAGGCGGAAGCGGTCAAGAGTACTACCTCTTCCGAAGAGAGGAGGCATATTGCCGCTTGTACCCATACTTGCTGCATTAGGAGCATTGGGATCCCTCGGAGGTGGTGCTGCAGCAGTCGCTAAAGCAGTGGGAGACTCAAAGGCTGCTAAAAAGAATCTCCAGGAAAAGGAGCGACATAACAAAGCTATGGAATCCATTGCTCGCGGAAAAGGGTTATATCTACGACCGTATCAGTCAAAAAACTACCGTTGAAGCTGCCGCGCCGCGCGTTAACCAACATCGATATTACAGACTACGTTAAACGCCTAGAAATTCTACACTTTAGGGGAATATTTATGCGGGATGCCCTGCCTATCAAGATTCGTAAACGAGAATGTGGTGTCACTAACCTAGACGATGATGTAGGACCTGGCACGCATTGGACGGCTTACGTAAAAGTGGATACCTTTGTTCTGTATTTCGATAGCATCGGTCGCTTACAACCTCCAACCGAATTAGTGAAATACTTTCGTAGCGATGGTGGCAATAACACGATCACGTATAATTCTAATAGATATCAACGACTCATGTCATACACATGTGGTCACCTGTGTCTCAAATTCCTATATAACTTTGCGAAACCGCTTTTGTCGGCAGTTTAAGTGTTGCGCTTCATCATGTCTAGTATATTCACTCTGACAGGTGATTCATCAATCCTTACTGCGAATTTTGACCCCCCTATTTTCTTAGACGACGGTAGCGAATATGTTTTGGGGTTGTTAAGTTTCGAAACCTACAATACTATTGCTAACATTAGACCTCCCAACAATGAATTTCATCTCGTCGGACTACCTCATATTACTATACCTGAGGGCGCATACGAAATTACGGACATTGCCGACTTTCTGCATAACCAACTTGAGTCTAGTGGAAGTAATGGGCGGGTGCTGCTACGCGGAAACAACAGCACCTTAAAAACCGAAATAAAATCGAACGTTCCAATCGACTTTACATGTGACAGTACTATCCGAGACATGTTGGGATTTGACAGCAAAATTTATGATGCGAATATGTGGCATGCAGGTGAACATGTTACGAAAATTTTGAACATTAACTCCATCCTTATCCACTGCAATATCTCTGTCGGTTCCTATAAAAATGGTAAGCCTGGCCACATCGTTCATCAATTCTTCCCCATAGTGACGCCTGGGTACAAAATAGTGGAAACACCTAACCCTGTCATTTACCTACCGATCAGCACGAGACAGATCACTAACCTAACTGTTAAAATACTGGACCAGACTGATACCCCCGTCAGTTTTAGTAAGGAAACCGTCACGGTAACATTGCATTTAAAGAAGTTATAATGGGTTTTCGATTCAACTTTTCACCCTACCATGTCCAACCCAGTTCGTATAAGAGACGTTGTCCACAGCCTTGTAAAATCAGTTCAGCTTCGTCCGCCAAGCAGTTAACAAAGGCAAACAGAGACTTCTTGCGATCGTTGGGTTTTAAAGTGTTGTCATGAGTATTCTAAATATTGGGGAACGTGTCCTCGTCGACAACTCCATCGTTAGCAATCAGTTGCACACCCATCAACCGTATACAAACCGTTTCGACTATAACGATGAAATTCGAATTCCAATTCCTGAAGATATGTCAACTCTACCAGGTTTGAGCTATCTATACATAGAGGGAAAATTACGGAAAGCAACCGGTGAAGTTACGACGGCCAAATTTCTTAACAATGGGTTGGCTCACTTATTTAGCGAAATCTGATACGAAATCAATGGTGTCGTTGTCGATTCTGTTACCAAACCTGGTATTACATCTACTCTTAAGGGATATGTGTCCTATACCTCTGATGATGTGAAAAAGCTTCAAAATGCTGGCTGGTTGTACGCCCCCAATACTCACATTACCGATGCACAAGGCAACTTCAGTGCCTGCATACCTTTGAGAATGCTGTTAGGTTTTGCAGAAGATTATGGAAAAGTTATACTTAACATCCGACAAGAACTTGTCCTGATTCGCAGCAATACCGATGCCGACGCTGTATTCAGTGCTACCGTAGCGGAGACGGCTAAAGTTACGATTGACAAGCTGTATTGGAAAGTTCCACATGTCACTCCAGGTCTTGCTCAAGAATTATCTCTAACCAAATACATTGACAAAAATATCGACACGCAAGTAGCGTTTCGCAGCTGGCAACTTCATATCATACCAGGCGTTAATGCCGTGACTCAACATTCTCATGCCATTGCAACAACCACCAAATTGCAAACCCCCAGATACGTCATCGTAAGTTTTTAGACCGAACGTTCGGGGCTCATCTCTAAGGACAATAGCCATTTCGACAAAATTAATCTTACGAATTTCCGAGTTTATCTCAACACCGAACGTTTCCCCTACGATAATTTACATAACAATTATGGCCTCAATCATTACGCCACGTTATACGATATGTACTCCAAGTTTCAATCATCCTATTATAACAAGACCGACGAGCCTTGGTTCACGCCCAATGAGTTTGCTGACAAATCACCCATTGGTGTGATCGATTGTTCCCACCAAAAAGACTACCTCCATGCAAACGCTGTCGTTTTTTGAGTTGAATTTGAAACTTCCGCTAACGTGTCAGCCAACACAACCGCGTATTGTCTCGTTCTTCACGATCGGGTTTTTACTTATAACGCGTTGTCAAAAGCAGTTAAACAACTGTAATTTCTCAAAACCACTTCAGTTGCACCTCGCCTTTTAACGTAACTGGATCGTGCTCCCACCACTTAATACGATGAAGCTCATTATCGACATTCAAGGCTTCAAGACGTCGGATAAGCACTTCAGCCCAAAAGAGTTAGCCGCCTACGACGGTACCTCAGTATCACACTACGTCTTAAAATCACCGTTTTCGTTCACCGCCTTACCATCTCATTTACAACAACAAGCCCACTGGGTAATGACTAATCACCATTGCATCGATTGGAATGAGGGATTTACTCCAGCATACATGTTTCCTGCAATTTTGCGACGTCTTCTGCACGATGTCACCGAAGTATATGTGAAAGGTCGAGAAAAAGCAGTTTTTCTACGCCGCTATACCAATATCCCCATCATCGAAGTTGAAGAACAACCGGCCCTCACCCCATCACAACCCGCTTGTTTATATCATTCTGCTCCAGTTTGTTATTGTGCTTTGTCTAACGTTTACCATTTCTATAATCACTATGTAATGGAATAAAACAACTTTTTAATTTTTATTGTGTTTTTATTTGCATACAATATATACAGTGTTATTACATGGGTTAAACACCTACGTACTAGTGGAAAAGCGTTCTACATAAATTGTGTGCCTATGTTCTGCGCACAAGACGTCTCGCAGTACTTTAGCCACAGTAAATATCTTGCGTTGGAACCGCAACCTATCCATAGCCTCTCGTTGCCACAGTCCTCTCCGAGCTTCTCGATACGCATACGCCCACGTATGCAAATTGTACACCTGATTCTTCGAGTCGTCAAACTGCACGCTCTTCTTCATTTTCTTTCCTCTCTATAAAGTCTTTCACCTCACACATGTGTTCGTCCAGACCGAGACTAGCCATTAAATCTACAAGGAGGCCTTCATTTATGGCTCCGTTTAAAAATAGTCGACCAACAGCAACACCGTTTTTGTACATTTTTTCTTTTTTCTTCAGTTCCTCGTCACTGAACCAACCAAAACCGTATATGGCTTCGTGAGACGCGTCAAACGCTAAATCGTCCAACAAACTCACTAATCGTTTAACAGCACTAGGTACGTCTCTTGCAGTTGGTCGAGCGGCTTCTCTATACCACATCCACATGACTAAGCTTCTAGTGGTTAAATGCGATGTTGCGTGCACATTCAACAGATGGGTAGGCGGGCATCACCATAACTCGTATACGATTTTTTTCACACATTCACGTTCTAATCTCCAATTTTTTAAATACTTCTCGATGGGCTCCATCACATTGTAATCAAACCAATCCCCGTCTGGAAGTGGTACTGTTGGAAAAGTTTTAAAGACCGGATCTCCATCCAACGTAACGGTAATTTTCATTTGATCGCAACCAAACCATGGAAATAACTCCGAAAATTCCTGGAAATATTTTCCATATAGCTCCCATGTGTCCATGTTACAACCAGACTGTCACGATTTATTCAATAGACTATGATTTATTTTTCTGCTGCACCGTTTTTGTACATTTTTCTTTTTGGTGGGAAGAGGTTCTAGAGTTTGACTTTGAAATCAAGGCCGAGGTGTTAGAGTTCGTCCTTGAAAATGATGTGATGTTGAAAATCACCTTAGCCTTCAACTCAAGGTCAAATCAAAATAAAAAAAATAAACGATTTAAAAATTATATTTAGTTAAATGTTACAGGTGATCAATATTTGAAATATATCTCCAGAAGAGCGAGCCATATCCACTCCTAACTTGAAGTGTGAACATGCCGGTTGGTGTAGAGTTAATTTTCGTTGTAGATTTACACGGTAAATCGAATACTGAGACACGTTCTTCCAGCATTTCAGCAAAGGGATGCTTTGGGTGGTAGTCCACATCCAGCGTCAGCGATGTATTTCCTTCTCTAGCAAAATATTTTAAAATGTTTTTTTCCAAATTGGCAATCAGTCGTTTCCGTTTTTCTTGTTGATTTTGGCTATCGCCAGCCATAGCAGTCACTACATACGCGTCAAATTCCAAGTCTAAATTTCTGAGTCCCGAGGAATTTCTCACTATTTTATCTAAATTGTTTTTTGCATCTTCAAACCAGAAAGCACAGCACAACTTTACAGCGTGCTTTAATGTGATTTCATGTGAAGAATCGTCACTTAAAGTCTGATCCATTATTTTATACGTAAACGAATAGTGTGCGAACTTGACGTAAGTTATAAAACAATTAACGAGACCATGATAATGCGCAACCTTTTATACTTTCGATTATCCCGAAGGTCATCGCCGTTTTTCATTAAATAGTTTAAGGACTCGGTGGTCTAATGGTATGACACCTGGGGAGACAATCGGTGCATTAAAGGGAATTCTAGACACTGCGCCTCAGGAGATCTGGGTTCGAATCCTAGTCGAGTCAATTTTTTAATAAATAATGATTTATTTAGTAGACAATGAGAATAGCCCATCCACATGACTAAGCTAATACCTGCAGACCAAGTTCTTCTATTTGAACGTCGCACCGAACAATGTTACTACCATACTTTAAAATTTCATACATGGAAACAGTGTTCTCGGTTGTTACCGCCAGGTCTTGCAACACACTCCGTATATTGCTAATGCAGTCCCCAGGCAGGTTTGCAATACCCGTCACTATTTTGTGATAAAATTGCTCAAAGTTCTGCGCTTTTAGAACTCCGAATCGCAATTCCACCAGCCTCTGCAAGTCCCACAGCTCTTCCAACGATTCTTTCGATAAGTAGACTTCACTCTGTCCCACTTCTTCAATTTTTAGTATCTTCTTTTCCTGAAGTTCCAAGAATGTATACTGTTTCCGTGCAGCTACCAGCGGAGACCACTGCTCTTCGGAGGAGGAATAGAAATAATTCGTCAGGACCCCCTGATTTTCAATTAGGGTAGCCCAATCCAACTCCTCGAACTCCACCCAATCGTTTTTGTTTCCTCTTATTTGAATCACTGAGGAAAATCCGGAGTTCGCCCTTAACCCCACACACACTTACTTTGAACTGGAGTTGTTTAACTTGTACGTTGTACTATTCAGAAGCACCGGACATAACTGCACTTTATGTACTCTCGTAGTACTGCTCGCCACCGTAGCTACTTGCCGACCCTTAACTACTTCTATGGCTTTTAACAAGGCTTCCATATCAGCGTTCGAATGCTACTACCCTTGCAGACTCTTTTACGCGCTTTTATTCTCACATTTCCAAGGTTACATGTGGACCCTTGACCTTGAGCAACCGAACTTGCAAAATAGCGCTGACCTTGATCGTTGACTTAGCCTTCCAAGTGGCCTCGACCTTCAAGTTTAGCCTTGACCTTGAAGTTCAGCCTTGCAAAATAGCCTTGACCTTGAACTCAAAGCCAAGTGGTGGGGAGAGGTTCTACAACTGTCCATTCTAACCTACTTACTTGGTACAAGCCAGGATAAGAGCAAGAATATCCAACACTAGAAAAGGCAAAACAACAAGGGTAGATATAATACACATTGAGGGCCTTAAAGATGTCACTATGAAGGAAGACTATGAAAGACAAGTGGAAGAAGAATTAAATGAAAAGAATTGGGACAACATAGATGATGTAAACCAACTGTGCCAACCAGTGGCGGTGCAAGAGCACCTTGGGCCCCTAAGCAAATATAAAAATGGCCCCCCTTGTAAAAGGATTTATATACTTAATGAATTGTATATTTATAATTATAGTATAAAAAGTAAACGTTTAACAAAAAATAAAATAACATCCTGTTATAACCAACAGAAATAGAGTAGTAAATTCCTAACATTTAACACATTATATAACTAACATATCTAACAAAATGTCAATTAAAAATATAAAACTAAATAAAATCTTCAAGTTGGGATAGGCACAAATACAAAGAAAACTGAGGGATAAAAAATATCTACCTAGGTAACACTAGTAAAATAATAGCTATTTGTGCAACAAGTGCTAAAAGTAGACGTTTATGCACGAGTTTGCACACAATATTTTTTCTACTGGCTTAAATTTGCTGTTATTAATCCATAAATGTCGATTTAACAAAGGTTTGCCTTTATGACTCTTATAATTTATGCCATAGTAAAGAGATGGCCTTGACGCGCAGGTGACTGTTTCTGCAGCCGGTAGCTGTCAAAGTTAATTATCAAATGTAATTATAAATGTGCACATTTTACTTTATTCATTACATAATGCTTTAATTATTTAAAAAACGGTTTACCTCTACCGAAAGATGTAACTAGAATAACTTTACAACCTCACTTCCAGTTCGAAATTCTAAATCCAACACCAGCTGTTTACTTTTTGCACATGGGCTAAAAGTAAACAGCTGATTTCACTTGTAACACGCTGATTTATAAAACGTAATTTTTCGTGAAAACAACTACTTAGTATTTATTTGTATCATTAATATCTGTAAAACGCCGTAAAAATAAATTTATCAGAAATAAAAAATGTATCGTTCTGGCCTTATTGACAGCAAATTGTTCCACAAGATTTTTATGTCTATCGTAGACGATGCTTTTTGCACAATTGACAAAACCGGAACGTCATCTAGCCTATCTTGGCTGGTATAATTTCTTACATAATGTTTTATTACTTTCAACTTGCTAAATGATCTTTCTATTGTGGCGAATGTTACAGGTAGAGTCAAGAATAAAACCAATGCAGTAATAATCAAGCCAAAATTGCTTTCGAAAACACTATATTTTTGTAGGAATAAACTTGTCAGATCTGGAACACTCATGCTATTATTTAAATCTTCGTTTAGTAAGGAAATAGCGTTCACAAACTGAATGGCGAGATTATTATTGAGGACATCAGAATACTTTTTCTGAAGCAAATCACATCGGACCTGTTCAGCTTCTTGCATACTTAAAACATTTTTCGGTTCTAAAACTAATAAATATTTGTTAGTTTTTCAAAGCTCTCAAATCGAGTCTGATCACTGATGAGTCTGATGACTGATAACTGAAAGTGGGGGACTGAGGTTGCAGTTCTATCAATGTATACCGAAATGAAGTAGAAGATATCGAGATATTTAATCAGCCAACTTACCGGGCCCCCCAAAGGGCCCTCTAAGGGCCCAGGCCCCTAAGCAACGCTTATTCCCGCTTATGCATATCACCGCCACTGGTGCCAACCTTGTAAAGAAACAGTGCTTGAAAAAGCCAGGAATACCCTGGGGAAAGCAAAACCCAACGAGAGGAAGGAATGGTTTGATGCAGAATGTCAAAAAGCAACGAATAAGAAAAATGTAGCACATATGAGAACTCTAAATGAACGAGTAACTAGAAAAACAAAAGAGAAATATAGGCAACTGAGGCGGCTAGAGAAGAAAATCCACAGAAGAAAAAAGAGAGCATGGGAAGAACAACGTATGAGAGAGATAGAAAGTTTATATAGCCAACAGGAAGTGAAAAAATTCTATAGAAAAGTTAAAGAAGCAAGAAATAAATTCAAACCCAGAGTGACAAGTTGCAGGGGAAGAAATGGAGAAATGTTAAATGATAGGGATGCAATACTAAAGCGATGGGCGGAACATTTTGAAACAAAACTGAATGATTACGCACAAGAGAACATACACTTGCCAAATGAAACTGAAGCAGTAGAGGAGATGGTAATCAATACCGAAGTACCGTCAGAAGAAAAGGTTAAAGCAGCCATCGCCAGTCTAAAATATAATAAAGCTCCGGGAGTTGATGAGATCAACACTGAATTGTAAAAATCCGGAGGCCAAACACTGCAGAAAGTCATATGCAACCTTATACAAATTGTATGGAATACGGAAGTAATGCCCAGTGAGTGGCACCTGGGTATCATATGCCCTATACATAAAAAAAAACGATGTACTGGAGTGCGAGGATTGTAGAGAAATTACCCTCCTAAGCACAGCCTATAAAATACACACATTCTCTGCAAAAGGCAGAGAAATTACACCGACCATATTATTGGTAAATACCAATGTGGTTTCACACCTGGGAGGTCAACAACCGACCAAATACACTCAGTACGGCAAATCCTTGAGAAAACGTTTGAATACAACATCGACACACACCATCTATTTGTGGATTTCAAAGCGGCCTATGACAGCATCCTGAGAGAGCCACTGCTTCAAGCAATGATGGACTTTGGAATTCCCAGAAAATTAGTAAGGCTTACTAAGATGACGATACTGAAATCCAGCGCGTTCATTAAAATTCAAGGCAAAACCTCAAATATTTTTAAAATAAAAAATGGAGTACGACAAGGGGATGCATTGGCGTGTCTCCTATTTAACATTGCCCTGGAAAAAGCTGTTAGAGAATCTGGCATCAATGTAACTGGAACAATATATAATAAGTCCGTCCAGATTCTGGGGTATGCGGATGATATTGATATCATCGGACGCACCAAGCAAGCAGTGATTGAGAGCTTTGTGCTGCTAGAAAGAGCGGCAAGAAATATGGGACTGTGTATTAACGAACACAAAACGAAGTATATGCTGGCGACAAAGAATGCAGTTATACCCACAAGAGCATTAAACGTAGGAGAGCTCTCCTTTGAACAGGTAACGAGCTTCGTCTACCTGGGGGTATTAATCAACTCTACGAATACAGTTAGTGAGGAGATACAACGGCGAATCATGATGGCCAACAGATGTTACTGGGGACTGCAAGCCCACTTTAGATCAAGTGTAGTTAGCAGAAAAACAAAAATGTCAATTTACAAAACTCTTGTTAGACCTGTACTTACATATGGCGCAGAAACGTGGACCATTACTGAAAATGACAAAAGGGCAGTTGGCATATTTGAAAGAAAAATCTTGCGGAAAATATATGGGCCTATTAAAGAACAAAATCAGTGGCGTATCAGATACAATTTCGAATTGTATGCAATGTACCAAGAACCTAACATTACCAGATGCATTAAAATTATGAGGTTACAATGGGTAGGGCATCTAACAAGAATGGACGACCAACAAATCCCCAGAAAACTAACAAACAGTAAACCTGAAGGTAGACGAAGACGAGGACGACCAAGAACACGATGGATGGATGAGGTGGAAAAAGACATCGCTAACCTCTATATCCGCGGATGGCGGAGGACTGCAAGAGATAGAACAGAATGGCGTCAAATCTTGGAGCAGGTCAAGACCCGACTTAGGTTGTAGCGCCAACAATGATGATGAAATGTTGACAATGTATTACCTGTTACTAATCTGTTCTTAGAGAAAAGACATAGTCGTGTTATGACGTTATTACAGATAACTAATCATATAATTCAAGCTACAGATTCCGGTAAAGTAACTGTTTTTGTCTTGTTACATTACTCCAAAGCACATACAACAAGTGACGATGTTCTATTGTCATTATATTGGATGCTCCCCTGATTCACTTATATTACTTAAAAATTATGTAAGCAAACGATATCAAGCTGTCAAAATTCAAGATCAATTATCTGACTTTTGCAATATCTGTACTGGTGTTCCTCAAGGATCAATTCTTGGTCCACTCTTATTTACAATTTACACTTTCTAAGTTACGAATGCATTAAACAACTGCACATTTCTGTGGAGTGTATACGCTGACGTCAGCAAGCTGTCACACGCAGCCCTGACCCGAGCGAAATAATCGTGATATTTAAAAGCAGAGTGAGTGTTAAAGTTTGTAAAGTGTACAGTCGCTAAACCCAAGTGCAGAGACATACTAGTACGAAAAAACCTAAAGTGACAAAGTGAAACGAAGGCGGAAAATTACAGCAGAAGCGCGGAAGGTCATTGTGGTTTGGGTTCTTTTACGCGGATCGCGGACGAAAGGCCAGACGCATAAGTCACGGCACGCGTCATAATCTAAGGCAGTAGAGATTGGTGCATTAAATTTCGAGCCGGCCAACAAGAACGTAGGAAATTTCCGTAATAAACACCGATAGGATAACGGGTAGGTCGTGAACTTCTAGTGCGAGGACGCGCAAACACGTAAAAACGACGAACAAGTATAATCCTTAAACTTAGCGCGGGAGCCCGAAACCCTCAACAATAGTTAGGGAAAACATAGGACAACAAGAAAACGACCTTCCTACAGATATGGAGACCCTAGAAAAATTAATAAACGGAATAGCTGAACAATTGAAAGAAATAAGACAAGATACTGGTAGTACAAAAACCGATA
Source organism: Agriotes lineatus (assembly GCA_940337035.1). NCBI lineage: Eukaryota > Metazoa > Arthropoda > Insecta > Coleoptera > Elateridae > Agriotes > Agriotes lineatus. The sequence goes on from CALNHX010000007.1 coordinate 436,008, forward strand.
TAAGAACTATTAAGGAACAAATGAAAACTTATGGGGAGAAAATTAGAACCCTTAAAGAAGAAATTTTAAAGAAAGAAGTGGAATGGAAATCAGAAAGGAATGAGCTACGTAAAGAAATGGAGATAATGAAAAGGAAATTAGAGAACCAAGAAAAGTATAAAAAGAAAAACAATTTAGTTATTAAAGGAACAAGCTTCAATGAAGAAAATAAAAACAAGAAGTTGCTGCATTTCTACAAAATGAATTGGGCGTGAGGATAGATGTAGAAGAAGCCTTCAAAGTGGGGAAAGAAGAGCAGCAGGTTACAATAGTAAAACTCAAAAACTTTGAACAAACATTAGAAGTTTTGAAACGTAAACCCAAACTAGGAACTAAACGAATATTTATAGATAACAACCTGACCCAAGAGGAACAAACTGTACAGGCTGAAATACGGAAAGTAGCCAGAGAAGCAAAATCTAAAGGCAAGAGAACCCGCGTAGGCTACCGGAGATTAGAAGTTGATGACCTCAAGTACGAATGGTCAGAGGAGAACGGAGAAAGCCTAAAACGTACCACGGATAAGGATCCAAAAAACTACCGAATAAATTACTAACTAAAAGTATGAAGGACGGACTAACGGCAACGAAAATAGGCATGAAAAAGAATCTGAAGAAAAACATAAGAAGGAAAACAAGTAAGCAATTAACCATGGCTACTTGAAACTTAAGAGGCATAAACGAAGAAGGAGCACTGAAACAATTAACAAAGGAACTAGAAAGATATGAGATCGACCTTTTGCAATACAAGAAACATATATTAAAGAAAACCAAATCATGGACATAGACAACTACACATTAATGAACAGCGGAGGATTAGAAAACAGACTAGGGAACGGATTCCTAATAAGAAAAGCAATAAGAAACGCACTAATAGACTTCAAGGCAATAAGTAACAGCTTATGTTATTTGAGAATCAGATGGAAATTCCGAAAAATTAGTATAATTAACGCACATGCTCCTACGGAAGAAAAAGAAGAAGAAGAAAAGCAACAGTACTATGAACAACTGGACACAGAATATACAAAAATACTAAAATACGACGTAAAAATCGTTCTGGGGGACTTCAACGCGAAAGTGGGAAGGGAAGAAAGGAATAAGCCAATGATCGGAGAGCATAGCAAGCACCTAAACACAAATGATAACGGGCAGAAGCTAATAAACTTCGCAGCTGATAAAAAACTAGTAATAAAGGCAACGTATCTTAAGCACAAGGAAATTCATAAAGGAACATGGAGGAGCCCAGATGGTAAAACTACCAACCAGATAGACCACGTCCTCATTGAGGAAATCCATACAACCTGCATAGACGACATAAAGAGCTGCAGGGGTGCTGACGCAGACTCGGACCACTATATGGTACGTATAAACCTCAAACAATGGATACCGAATAGGAAGGAAGAAAAATCAGGTGGGAAAAGAAGATGGAACCCAGAGGAACTAAAAAACCAAGCAGTAGAACAAAAATTTATACAACAAATAGAAGAACACCTAAGAACTACAAACGACGCCACAGAAGTAGAAACAGAATGTCTCAGAAGCTATTTGTTGAAAAAAGTCGATATTTTGCATGCGGATTATTTCTACCTGGCACTAGGGTTTAAAAGTACCGAAACCAAAGCGTTTTCGGGACTTACGAACTAAATTTCAAGTCCCGGGACTAGTTCCGAAGATCCCGAAAATGCTCGAAGAAGAAATAGTTTTCAGCTGGAAAACAAATTCCAAAGAAAAACAAGTGTTTTACATTAAATAAGGAATTTTTTATTTAAATATTGGTAGTATCACTTTACCACTGGTATTTAAATACATATTGGTAATATACTATAGTATATAGTAAACAAGTGTAAATAACTAAGAAATATACTATTTTGACATAAAATAGGATCTTAGATATTCAAGGGCATTTAAGGACCCATTCTCTAATTTCGAACGAATTTTCGTAGAAAAAATTCCTGCCACTGAAAACGCTCTTTCGGATTCCATGCTGGTAGACAATGCCTCTCTGGTCTACGTAAAATGCAAATAATACAAATTGTGCACACACTGTGTAATTAAAGAGCTTCGAACAGAAGAGGACCTTGAAAATATAATGCATTCTTCACAGACAAATAATACTGAACAAGACGTACAACTGGGTAATACAGAAGAAAATGCGAATGAGACTGTTAGTGATACTATTGTGTATTGTTGCATGCAGTGACGAAATCACAAAACAATCTAAATTCACATGTGAGGCATGTAATGGTACAGTGCATTTGAATTGTTCATTTTTAAGTTCAGGGCCATCTTCAAAACCGGAAATAAGGATTTGTTGTCATTGTAGAACTAAGAATAGAATTGAAAATGAAAGACAGAAATCTTATTCTGGCCAAAAAAGAGCAGCCGAAAAGATGACTGAGACATCCAACAAAAAATTTAAGTCAATTGAAGTCAGATCATATGTTTATTTAGCAGTTCCTAAGGTAGATCGAGGACCTCTAGATTCTAAGAATCTAATTGGAAAAGTGATGGACTTGAAAAATGATCTCTACAAAGTAGGTAGGTACCTCTAAAGGAATTCTCAAAACTTGGTTTTCCAGAAATGATATTCAAGAATCCTTAGTCGGTTTTCAAGATGAAGTTCCTGATAAACTAATAACCGTACGAGAGGCAGTTGCAAATCATTCACGATTCGGGGGTCAGGGGTTTCAAAAATGTATCTGTAAGGTTAGTAGCAATCAGTGCAATTCAAAGAAATGTGCTTGCTTTAAAAATAACAATTTATGCTCTTCCAAATGTCATGGAAGTTCGACATGCAGTAATAAGTAAACGTAGAAGCATAAAAAATATAAGCATGTATTATTTTTTTCCAAAGAATTTGATTTTATATTTTTATGTACTCCATTTGGTGCAATACTTTAAGATTACCTAACTGAAAGTTTATATAGGTATTTTTAAATTGTGAACTGTTTACTTAGACTTACGTAATAAAGGATTTATTGCTTCTTGTCATTGTGTCATTTTACTGAATACCTAGTAGGTACCTACCTAATTTAATTATTTTTGTTCTCACGTTTTGACTACATCGCTGTTGGCAAATTGTAAAATGCCTGAAAATAATCAGTCATAACGAGATATACAGGGTGTTATTTAAGTACGTGGCCAAACTTCAAGGGGTAATTCTTTGAGTGATTCCTTGGCACAAGACACAATCACTCACGCACTGAAGCTACGTTAAATGGTTTTCAGATCTAGTGCATTCACAATAGATAAACCTAATTGAAAGGTTACTTCTCTTTCGAATTATAATAATTTGATATTTATTATCAACCATTAACGTAGGGAAAATTATTTTACCACTACGTTTAATATAAAAGCATTATAAATATACAACTGAAAACAATTCAACCTTCAGCGTATCTTTTTTACAATTCTGAAATCGATATTATTTTGTAATTTATTTATCACTCTTAGTGACCTGTTACTATCTTAACTCCCACCAACCATTCACAGGATTGTTCTTGCAATATAATTCGTTAACTAACTGAATTCAAAAAATTAAAAATTATTAATGCATGCGCTTGCATGTTGCATTACAGCCTGATCGATTGGAAAAACAATTAGAAGATGTGGTAAACAAGGTACAGGAAACTGTTGAACTGGATTTGTCAGCCGAAATCACAAATTCTAAATGTCTTTAGTACTCAGCAGTGTTACGGTACACAACAAAGCAGAACATATGCGAGTTTAAAGTCAATAAACATTTCTGTGTCTTCACTAAGCCAGTTTCATTATCAACAGCATGTCAAGAAAATTCTCGGCATGTGGGTGATTTTCTTCCCTCAAAAACGCACATATTTCCTAATAAGCTCAACTTTTCCACGTGATAACCACCGAGATTCGCAATAAAACTGTAGGGCTGTATAGTTAGCGCCCATATCATCGCACATTCAAGAAAATAGTCTTGCCCTTACAGGCCTTGTTTTTATATAATTTACAGTAGAAATTGCAATGGGTAATATCAAATCAAGTCCTGAGCTGATTGCCTTCGAAGCGAATAATTCTCTGTGTATCATGCAGTGTTACCAAGTGGAATTTGCACCTTTTTGCATATACGTGTTTGTAGACCTTTGTATATTCCTGCCATTGCCAGTGTTTACTAAATAATTATCAGTAACTTAAAACAGATCCGCACCTTTAGTTTTTTTCTGAATTTCTTTGCAAAAATGTAAATCCTCGCTTCTAGTTACATTATCGCAGTAGCGAACGTAGGCTATCAAATGTGCTGTTTCTGCAGATACTTCGACATATCACCAATAAGCCTACTAATAGTATTATTTGATACTGGTATTTTCTGAATCTCCTTAGCATAACTGCACTGTTAAGAAGATAATGTGGAAAAAGTGGTTTAGAGCTCCATTTTTTCAAAATGGCGGGGCCAGCGGTAGCTAGAAAAGTTGGAAAAACTAGGAATTTTTATTAAGACCTCGAACTGGTAAACATATACATAAATTAAAACTGCGCCATTTTCAGGGCAAGTCCCTTTTTTTGTACGCTTGTTACAGGCCGAAAACGTTATTACGACACTAACAATTAGCCAGTTTGTTACACGACGAAAGCCGCTATAACGGCATTAATATCACCCCCTCAAGCGTGCAAAGCAAAATCATACGCTTGAGAGCCAAACCTGTTACCTACTAAATGACTAAGACAAAATCGGGAATCTTGCCAAATACTCAGCCCTAGCCTTCGTTACAAGGTGTGCTGTAACAAAATGCGCCGACTATTGGATGCTCAGTGAAGAAAGATCGTGGTTCTTTACTATCTGAGAGTTAGGGCTGTGCTCTGACACAAAGGGGGTTAAAGCTGTTAAATAACGGAACGGCACCATTTTCTTAACTAAATCGGGAAACAACAATAACAACACAGGTGAGATTGCTTTGAGAATGGAAGTACATAAAGTCACCTTGCTATTTTTTTCCTTGGCAGAGCTCGGTTGGCGAAGACGTACAGTATCGACTTACCTTACAACAAAACTTGCTCATGAGCAGCTGTTCATCTCCTTACAACTGAAACAGTACACATAAAACGCATGCAAGAATCACGAACACAAATGAAAAACAGAAGTACTTGACCATGAACTCTATTAGAATAAATAAATATATATATAGGTGACAATAAACATGAAATTGACTAGTTAGAATTTAAAAGTACTCAAAAAGGTTAGTTAGGTTAGATAGCGCAATACGTTAACTTATTTACAAGTGGTAAGCTTGACTGTAAACAACAATAATGTGGGTCAAGGCAAACGAAACTGCCCCCAGTTACGTTAAACAACAAAAGAATGCATCGGTAAACCATTAAATTTCGCAAACAGCAAAGCACAACGTTAATAACAAATGCGCTGATCGTTCAACACTCAACGAGGCGTTCACTTTTAATTATACACAATAAAACTAATTTACAAGATCTTTACCTGGAGAACATCAGCTGACTGCATAATTACGGGCGATACTGTATGTAGCGTCGCTTCCCAAATAAACTGCCGGAAAGAACGGACGACAGCGAAATCACAGGTGATGACGTGGTGCGAGCACAGCCTCGAAGATGCTGGCAACAACTAAGGGTGGCATGATGCAATAGAGTCCCCCGAATGGGCGAAGTCGACGTAACGATAACACGGGGTCAACCCCTCGACGTGCGAGTTTCGATAATGCGACGTTAAATTCAAATTAGCGTTGGGTTCAATAGAAAGAGTTTGTTAGGATCCGTATAAACGATATATTCAAGGGCCTCGCAACCCTCGACGATAAGAACTCTTGACCCCACTAATTAATGCTTCACATGCACTTCAAACGGAAAGTTCACCACCACCAACGCCGAAGATTTCTTGCCAAACGAAACAGTTCGAGAACGCTAAATTGGTACAACAAACAACACGATGCACCCAAAACACACAGCTATTCACAACGAAAATTACGAAAGTTCGAGCAGCGTCCCCCGGCCGCAAGCGATGCGAGCCGGGGGCTGAAGAAGCCAAAAACGTTTGTTCTAGTTCAACAGCCGGAAGCGAAGTGAAGTTCCTGCCAAGCGGCAAGCATGAAGAATGACATAGCGCAGACGCGGCTTATCTACCTCCTTGTTCCACTCGTTAAGTTTAAGAATAAGACGGATTGAAATACTGGAACAACTTTACTTAACCAGGGGATTCACAAGTAAAATTACAACGTCCGGTTCGGCGTCAAGAACCACTTAAGACGTGATAGTGGCAAGATGACATCATGCATGCAGAAGGCAAAGGCAGAACAAAGCTGCTTTGATAAGCGGCTTACTAAGAATTTAAAAGAACAAAGAAACTACTGCTTGCAGCAGGGTCAAGGTTTGATAACACTTTAGCAATGGAAAATTAAGTCTCGATGAATATGCCAGACTGTAATGCGTCAATATTTGAAATGGACCACGCGGAAATAAGGTTTATGGAAATGACTTTTGATAACATTACTGCAAAATCACGAATTTTTGCTTGCGTTACTCGTGAAAATACTAGGATTTGAGGCTAAAATACCAAAAGTAACTGCTTTAATAGAATTGTTCTAACACCCTACATACATCAAATTTTGAAGTGGACCGTGTCGGGCTCAAAAAATGTGGCCCGATAACGATAACAAAAATCTAATTTCACGTTCAATTCATTAAACATTTTTCTAGCGCCGATACGCCGTCGCCCAATCGCCGGCGTTCAAACGTCCTGTTCCGCGAGACTGGCCTCATCAGTAAACCCAGCCTTCTGTGTCTGCAAACTATTTGTTGTAATGTTACTGGGGGCCGATATATTTTAGGTGCATGTTGAATTTATGCTCTTATTCTTCGATTGTCTTTATGTGATTATTTTTGTATGTATCCTAATGTAAAAAGTTTATTTGTGTGTTCATACCGTAGTTAGTATTGTTTGTTTCTGCCTATAACCCTAATGATTTAAACGTAGAATTGTGACGTTACCGTCGGCCGAAATTATTATTTCTACACAATTCAATGCGTTTTAATTTGGTTCCGCTAAAACTTCGTTACATTCAGCTAGAAAACCATCGTTCTGCGCCCGCATCGACCGGACATCTTTCGGTGCATTCCTCCCAAATTTCCAGCACTGATAAACAGTATGGTCTTGGCCGCCAGGGGACGTTTGCACCAGCCACAATTCCGGTACGTGTACGATCTTGGTGATCTGCAACCCGTCCAGCCCGAGAAGCGAAAGGGGTTGTCTGCCTGCCAGGCGTTTATCCGAGAGTACCTCCGGATCAATTTTCTTTTGTACCAAATACAGGAAATATTTTTATTATGTTACAATGTAAATAGTTATACCCAAATAAATCCCTTTTATGTTATATGTACTTTTCTATATACTGGAGAGAGTAAATTGTACCTTGGCATTTGAGCTGCCCGGTAGTGAAATTCTTATTAAGAATGGTAATTATCAAGTTTTGAAAGAACAAACAATAATTAGTCAATGCAGGCTCTTACATGGCGCCCGAGCAGGGACGTAAACTCAAGTATATAGTCAAGTATAATTTAGAACCGTTTCCTCCAGCAACCAGAACCCAGGAAAAATCCAAGTGGCGCTCGAGCAATTTTTTTACCTGAAAATAAAGTTTTAGTTTAGAGTTAACAGTGTTGATTTTATTATTATACAAACTCTGTTCCCAGTATGTCTGACCACGACCGCGAAAGCGTTGATAGACCGGTAGCCCCTCCGAGGGTAAGGGTAGGATGGATCTATAATTTGAGAGTGGAGGTCCTCCGAGGCGTCCTGGCCGGGGCTGGATTAAGCAGCGAAGGAAAAGCACAGCAGCTACGTCAACGAATGTCACAATACTTGAAAAGTAGCGGAGAAGGAGATATGGAAGAAGACGAAGAGGATGAAGAGCTGGACGAAGAGCAAGAAGAAGAACAAACCGAAGCCCGGGAGAGAGTAGGCAAACAGGCCAACGAGCAAACCGGAGCAACAACTCCAGCGACCACCAGCCCCAACATAGCTTAAGTCTGCAACAGCATTTGCAAGTGGAGGCTCAAATTTGATGGCACCACAGACCCGATTTCCTTCCTAGAGAGGATCGAAGAATTGTCAAATTGCTATCAATTCCAAGAGCAGCAAGTACTCACAGCATTGCCCGAGCTGTTCAAGGGGAAAGCCTTGCTGTGGGTTAGAAACAACAAGCAGAATTGGCTAAGCTGGAGAAACTTCGTCAAAGCTTTTAAAACTCAGTACTTGCCCCACGATTCCAGTTCCGAATGGCAGAAGAAATTCGTAACAGAACTCAGGGGCAAACAGAATCCGTGGCAGACTTCACCACGTCCATCCAGACCCTGTTGCGCCGATTTGGTATCACGGATGAACGGCAGCAATTAGAACGCATCTATGGGAACCTCCGCCCCGAATACAAGTTATACATCCGCAGGAAAGACTTCCATAGCCTGGCAGGGCTCATACGAATGGCCGAGAAATACGAGGCCCTGCAGCTGAAGCAGGCGTCGTTTTAGCCCCCACCGATAGCAAGTCAAGCCTATATGGCGGAAACAGCATACAAACCAGGAAAAACAAAGACGACACCTCCCTCGAATTTCCAAACGCCCCCCGTGTCGTCGCTGCAGGAGCGCGAGGTCGTAAAAAGCAGAGCAACTCCACAGCCCGACCAGCATACAGTCGCACCGAAAACTGTTGGAAATGTGGCCAGCGCGGCCATACCCGTCTCCAATGCCGAAGGCCTACGAAACTCTTCTGTTCATGGTGCGGTAAGGAAGGTACCCTCACCAGGGATTGCACCTGCAAGAGGTCGGGAAACGCAACCGGCCGTCGGGAACTGTGAGGCGTCCACGACAAAGGAAGGCCAGGGACTCCAAGAGTCTACTACAACCTGAATGGTCGCAGTGGCTCCAGCAAATTAAACATTTCTACAAAGAAACCCAGACCCAGTCGACTCGACTGTTCCTCCAAGTAGTTCTCCGCAGAAAGGTATTCAACGCCCTGGTCGATACAGGGGCTGCACAATCTTACATAGGAGAAAAACTCCAGCGGTTCCTGAAACAACAAGGCACTGTAAGTTGCCAACCAACCCAGACCCGCGTCCAATTAGCCGATGGCAGAATCGTCAAGACGCAAGGCCAGTATAAACTTACCCTGATGATCGAAGGCCTCGCCTACAGCCTACAGGTCAGCGTCGTAGATACCCTGTCAAGCGACGTAATCCTGGGACTCGATTTCCTCACCAAGCACAGAGCTATTATCAACCCCGTAGCCCAGGTGATAACTCTAGGTGAAGCAGAGGTACCCTTACAGTCTCACCAGGACCTAGAGGGGCTAGCCGGCATCCAGCCTTTGTCCCCAACTCAATCCAGCCAGTTATCCAGGTTCCTCGAGGAGGAGTTGCGCAAGTTCCAAGGCACCAGAGGTCCCACTACGTTAGTTGAGCATTGTATAGTCCTGAAGGAGGGCACTGGACCCATTAAACAAAGGTACTACCCTCGCAACCCCGCCATGCAAGCCGTGATCGACGCGAAAGTCGACAAGATGTTGGCCAAGGGAGTGATAGAACCTTCCAAGAGTTCGTTCAGTTCCCCAGTGGTCCTGGTGAAGAAGCCAACGGGCTAGTACCGATTTTGCATCGATTTCCGAAAAGTAAATGAGGTAACGCAGACCGATGCATATCCCATTCCCTTTATTGATGCAATCCTGAACAAACTCCAGGGTGCCCAGCACATAAGCATCTTGGATTTAAAACATGGGTACTGGCAGATCCCTTTGGCGGCAGCAAGTCGTCCCATTTCGGCCTTCACAGTGCCTGGACGGGGCTTGAATCAATTTAAAGTTTTGCCCTTCGGGCTTCATGCGGCGGCGGCAACGTTCCAGAGGTTCCTAGACAGCGTCATAGGCCCGAAAATGGAACCCAATGCCTTCTGCTACTTAGACGACATCATAATCGTCAGCAGATCGTTCAAAGAACATTTACAGCACCTCCGAGAAGTATTTCAACGGTTGCGGACGGCCGGCCTCCAGCTGCAAAAAGAAAAATGTAATTTTTGCCAGCCAGAACTTAAATATCTCGGCATATAGTCAATAAGGAGGGAATTCATACTGACCCAGAGAAGGTGGAGGCCATCACCCGGATGGAGGCGCCCAAGAATCCGAAGGCTATCCGCAGGTTCCTGGGAATGGCCTACTGGTACAGGCAATTCATACCAGGATTCGCTCGACTAGCGGCCCCCTTAAATGAGCTGCTGAAGAAAGGCGCCAAGTTCAAATGGACTGAGAAGCAACAGGAAGCCCTGGAGCAACAGAAGACTGCCTTAACTTCAGCACCGATCTTAGCATGTCCCGATTTCTCTGTGCCCTTCGTGCTCCAAACAGACGCAAGCACCACTGGCCTGGGAGCCGTCCTCACACAAGTGTTAGACGGCCAAGAAAGAGTAATTGCATACGCCAGCCGTTCCTTGACAGATGCTGAAACCCGTTACTCCGCGACAGAACTAGAGTGCCTGGCAGTACTCTTTGCGATCAAGAAATATAAAGGGTACCTGAAAGGATACCATTTTAAGGTAATAACTGACCACAGGAGCCTAAAGTGGTTGCAAAACTTACCTAATACTTCCGTAAGGCTGGCAAGATGGGCTCTCGAGCTTCAACAGTATGACTTCGAGATCGAATACCGTAAGGGAGCGTTGAACCACGTAGCTGACGCCCTATCCAGAGCTCCAGGAGGTTCTAAGGAAGGCCTCTCTCCCGTGGCGGTTCACCAACCAGAAGTCGACTGTCCATGGGTCCAGAGGGTGACCAACCTGGTGCGAGATGACCCCGAAACGTACAGCACGTGGAAGGTAGAGAACGGCAGCCTCTATAGGAGCTTCCCCAACGTCAGCGTAGTCCTGGCCGAAGGCTTTCAACCTATATGGAAGCTGTGCGTTCCAAAGCCACAACGAGCCCAAGTCCTGCAGGAATGCCATGACGAGCCCGCCGCAGGACACCTGGGGGTGACGAAGACTGTCGCTAGAAACTACGTCCCCTAACTAAAATACATGTGCGTAATACATCGTTTATTTGTCTATTACTATTTACACTTATATTCTGCATATATAATTTAAGATGAACTCGGATCTTTTAGATTAACGTGCGGTGTTTGCTCAAGCGCGGCCGGAACGGAACTGGTTTCAATTGAACTGCTGCCAACCGAACTGCTGCCAACTGTGTAGGCGTGATGTGTCTTTTCCTGGCGCGAGATTTGAATGAGAGTGGTCCCACATGCTCATATGTCCTGATTTTCGACTGGGGAGGAATATAAACAGCAACAACTACATAGTTTTGCTTTTATATTTAAACTCAACAAACAGCGCCTCATAGTCTCCATTAGCTTGTATGAAAACATTATTCACATTATATACTTTTTTAAGTGCAATTAATGCGCCTCCACCCCTATATTTGTGGCTTAAGTTAGAATTTCTATCTGAGGGGTATAAATTATAAAGGTTTTTATCTGCAATTTCAGAATCATAAAAGCATATATTCAAGGAGGCTTCCGTGATAACAATAATGTCATACTCACAGTTTGATGATTGTGTATAAAATGTATTTGTTTCTGTCCTCGATCCCCTGACATTCTGATAGTACACCTGCAACGTTCCAGGCATGTGTTCCGTTTCATTCCCTGCAACGACAATACAAGCGCAATGTATGGGCACGTTCATAATTCGTGATAATTCATTTCTTTCTGTAGCAAATGTAGCTAATTGTTAGAGTTTGGTTATTACGCTTTAGTAAAATTGTAGTGTGACTAGCACAAACATTTATCAATCACACTGTATATAAAATATTAATATTATAGCTGCATAATAATTGGTTGCCCAATCAGCCGTTTGAAAGAGCTGTTCAAGAATAATAACAAAGATATTCTTTATAATAAATTTTTTGTCCCTCAGAGGAATTCCCCCATTCCTAGGATTTATACGTTTTCGGGGAATGTGATTACCGGCAATGACTGCGAAACGAATTGTGCGAATGCATCAGATATTTAGAAATAAGTAGACCAAGTTTGTACTTCGAGCATGCAACATCCACATTATATACAGTTAAATCTCCCATAAGCGGACACGCACAATGCCAACGTTTTTGTCCGGTTATTAGAGGCGTCCGCTTAAGAGAAAAATCCATTTTTGTTTAAAAAAGTTGTATTATGCAAAGGTATACGTGCTAACAATACAGACAAGGATATAAAATAATTGAAACTAAGTTATGTAATAGTTGTTACAAAATCTAAAATACTCATTTGACGTAAGGGTTTTTCGGACTGTTTATTATACTTTCCGCATGTATTTCTAAATATTTTGACAGTTTGAATACTTTAAGGTCATTACTTTCTTTAGCAAAGCATTTAAAAATTTTCACTGTTAATGCTTCCGTGTGGGTCTTGATTACATTCTCACAAATTTCTAAGTCGCCATCGTTTTCTAATTCTGCCAACTGCACATCAACGGCAGCTGATTCACCTGAAATTTCGGTTACATCATCTTCCTTGCTTATTTCCTTGTCAATGTTTATAAATTCGTCAGGGTCGACATCTTCGATTTCTACTGATACGGGTAACTCGTCCTCTGGTTCAATAAAAGCAAGCAGGAAAAATTCTTGGTATTTTTATTTTTATCATAATAGGTTGACCACGCAAAAGGCAAAGTAGTTTTGAATTGTAGGCCTCTAAAATCAAGCGACATGGATTGTTTTGTAATAATATCGCGCATAGGGTAATGAAAGTGTCGAATTTCCTGCAGTCGTAACGCTGATTTGAGTTGACTTAATACCGCCCGTATTGCAAAAGAATTCTATATTTTAACAAGATGATCATTAAATGTTGGATTTATGGATTGTTTTGACGCCTCACGACATTAGCTGGGCCTGCATTTCGAAGTGTCCGTACAAAAGAAATTCACAGTCTAAAAATTGTCGAAAAATAGTCTCCGTGTCTGTTTAAGAGAGTGTCCCTTTAATAGAGAAAATTTTATTAGTAAAATTAATGCAAGCAAATTGGTTCCCAACAAAATGTCCGTCTAAGAGAGGTGCCCGCTTATTAGAGGTGTCCGGGAAGGGAGATTTCACTGTATATATATTGCGATCACAGCACAACATGTACTGTAATCCCCAATGTTACTTCTTGCAAATCATAAACATTAGGGGCCGGTTGCAGAAAGCAACGTTAAGTCTGGTGTTAGTTAACGCGACGTCAAAGTGAACAAAAACGAATCAAATCTCAAATGCTTATGGTAACTAGTACATTAGTAAACAAGATTTGATGCGATTTTGTTCACTTTGACGCGACGTTAGCTAACACCAGACTTAACATTGCTTTCTGCAACCGGCCCTAAATAGTATAACTAGGTTATCTCTGAAAATGAGGTCTAAAAACGATTATTATTGATCGATCGTACATAAATTATGTTTATTAGGTTACTCTTAAAATGTATAAATTTGTATAATAAAAAACCTTGAACGACACACGGCCGATACAAAAATAACGGACTTGGTTCATTATAAACCTCGACTATCGCATCAGAATATAAAATTCAACAGCGCGAGTTATTTCCTATGTATCGACCTAATGATGTTAATAACTTTAACATACCTAATCCTAATAATACTGAAACAATAAGAGGAAACACTTGGGCATTACATCATGAGAATTACATCAATTTGCAAATAAAAACCCATCGCAGGCAGTGAGATTCGAATCACCTAGGAAAGCGATTTCAACGATTAGCAGCAGCCAGCGCACAACCCACCCTTTGGTACCGTCCTGCCAGGAAGGAATGTCTCGCATCTGCAACATGCGGCTGGATTATATACAACACGCTTATTGTTGTCCATTTTTGTCTCTTTTACACCATTTACCCTGTATCTGCTGGGTCCCATTTTCGTCAAGGGTAAAGCTTGAGCTATGTGCAAATTATTACTTTTATTTATTCCTCAGTTAGAGCACAAACAAACAAAATCTTATTTTTTTAGGGAACTTACCCTGCTCTATTTGTATTTGTCCGAAAGTAAAGTATGATCAAATATTAATTTCATCTAGTATGGCTATGAAATAGTTCCTAATTTATGAATTGAACTACGTTTACATTTAAATGTCAAAGTTGACATTTGATTTCTAAATGATTTGTAGTTACATTCAGAAATTAGGGACTATTCCATAGCCGTACTAGATGAAATTAATTTTTGATCATACTATTTATTCGCTTTCGTGCCAGGTAGGGCTTCCAGTACCGGGACCTTTTCGGGATTCTATAAATAAAATAGAGTCGTGGGAGTACAGCCACTACAGGCAAAGTCCCGGAATCATGTCAACATGTGTACGAGTATACGATAACAGAGAATTAGGAGGGGTATCCACCGGCGTCCGGCATATTACTTATGCCTCGTGCACAATCTGCATTATTTGCATTTTACGTAGACCAGAGAGGTATTGTCTACCAGCATGGAATCCGAAAGAGCGTTTTCAGTGGCAGGAACTTTTTCTACGACAATTCGTTCAAAATTAGAGAATGGGTCCTTAAATGCCCTTGAATATCTAAGATCCTATTTTATCTCAAAATAGTATATTTCTTAGTTATTTACACTTGTTTACTACTACTATACTATAGTATATTACCAATATGTATTTAAATATCACTAGTAAAGTAATACTACCAATATTTAAATTAAAAATTCCTTATTTAACGTAAAACACTTGTTTTTCTTTGGAATTTGTTTTCCAGCTGAATACTATTTCTTCTTCGGGACCATTTTCGGAAATTTAGTTTGTAAGTCCCGAAAACGCTTTGGTTTCGGAACTTTTAAACCCTAGTGCCAGGTAGACATAATTTATAATAATGTAATATGTAAAATGTACAGCGACGCCTATAATTGGCCAGCGGCTGTTGGCTGAGTACCAAAATAATATAAAAATAAAAAATAATCCGCATGCAAAATATCGACCTTTTTCAACAAATAGCTTCTGAGGCTAAAGGCACACAGGTCTTAAAAAAAAACATGTTTTTCGTCATCTAGGGACCCTGAAACGTGTAGACCTAAAGACATCTCGGCAGGTGATTTTTCACGATTACAATTATTTCTTCGTCTTTTAGAAGAGTGAAGTAGAAACATAAAATCGAGAAAATTTCTAAAAAACCAACATTCCAGATTTCAGTCTTAAATATAAATATAGTATACACATATATGTATAACGCTATGTAAGTACTGTCCTTGTTGCCAATTACTATAGCGTATCTTTATTTTTTAATTGGAAAACCAATTCCTTGGCACAAGACACAATCACTCACGCACTGAAGCTACGTTAAATGGTTTTCAGATCTATTGTATTCACAATACATAAACCTAATTGAAAGGTTACTTTTCAGCCATTAACGTAGGGAAAGTTATTTTTTTCTATAGCACATGTTAAAGTGTGCTTTTATCAACTCAAAACAAAAGGTCAAGTTTTACTTTAACAGCAAGGGTAGATAAAGTAGCACTTTAACATCAAGGATAGATAAAGTAATTTAATTTTCTAACTTTTGTTTAAATTAAATATGACAGCTTCGTATTATCGTAGCAACCCAATCTAGCTACTGACATATTAAATTTTGTGATTGACTGTCATTATTTTCTTTTGAAATTGTTAAAGTTCTTGCTATAGAAAAAAATATTGTATTATACACGACGATAAAGTTATTTCTATCCACTCTTGAATTATTAACGTCTCGACTTCGTCTCGACGTTAAACGATTCACTCGTGGATAAAATTTAACTTTATCGTCTTGTATAATAAATTACTATTACCACTACGTTTAATATAAAAATTATTATAAATATACAACTGAATACAATTCAACCTTCAGCGTATCTTTTTTACAATTCTGAAATCGATATTATTTTGTAATTTATTTATCACTTTTAGTAACCTGTTACTATGTCAATCCCCACCAACCATTCACACGATTGTTCTTGCAATATAATTCGTTAACTAACTGAATTCAAAAAATTAAAAATTATTAATGCATACGCTTGCATGTTGCATTACAGCCGGATCGATTGGAAAAACAATTAGAAGATATGGTAAACAAGGTACAGGAAACTGTTGAACTGGATTTGTCAGCCGAAATCACAAATTCTAAATGTCTTTAGTGCTCAGCAGTAATGTTACGGTACACAACAAAGAAGAACATATGCGAGTTTAAAATCAATAAACATTTCTGTGTCTTCACTGTTTATCTTGTTTGACCAAAGGTCCAATTTTCGCAAAAGCTGTTAATTGCAGCTGCTAGTTGTAATATACGAGTATTAGTTCCTTGCAAATGGGTATTTAAAATATTTAATTTTTCAAAAACGCCAGTCAAATAAGCCAGTTTCATAATGAACAGCATGTCAACAAAATTCTCGGCATCTGGGTGATTTTCTTCCTTCAAAAACGAATATATTTCCTAATAAGCTCAACTTTTCCACGTGATAACCACCGAGATTCGTAATAAAACAGTAGTGCTGTATAGTTAGCGCTCATATCCTCGCACATTCAAGAAAATAGTCTTGCCCCTACATGCCTTGTTTTTAAATAATTTAACATTACAAGCCAGGTAAAACAGTTTTTACTGGCGATAGGATTGGGATCACTGGCGAGCCGCTAGGCGAGCCTGTCATATCCTTGAGCCAGTAAAAATGGTTACCTGGTGTGTTTTGTTGAAGATTTAAATTGTTTCTCACTTGTAAATAACTAGAAATTTACCATTTATTCAAAATGTCAAACTGACAAACAACTAAATTCATCAATATGACACATACTAAGGAAGACAACTCTGGCTTTGCACGCTATCATTTATCTATGAGCACGCTTGTAAAATATAACTAGCTAGCCAGTAAATTTTTTACTGGCTAGCCAGTTAAGAAACATTTTCAAGGTGAATACAGTGAGTTGATAAAATGATGTTTACAAGTGAGAAACAAATAAAATAAATTACAGTAGAAATTGCAATGGATAATACCATCAAATCAAGTCCTGGGCTGATTGCCTTCGAAGCGAATAATTCTCTGTGTATCATGCAGTGTTACCAAGTGGAATTTGCACCTTTTTGCATACAAGTGTTTGTAGACCTTTGTATTTTCCTGCCATCGCCAGTGTTTACTAAATAATTATCAGTAACTTAAAACAGATCCGCACCTTTAGTTTTTTCTGAATTTTTTTTGCAAAAAAGTAAATCCTGGCTTTTAGTTACATTTGTGTGTTCATACCGTAGTTAGTATTGTTTGTTTCTGCCTTTAACCCTAATAATTTGAAAGTAGAATAAAGTACGTTTGTTAAATAACCTTTGGTGTTTTATTGAATAATTTGCCGAGATCATTAAGTACGCTCTCCCAAGTGCCACTTTTTCTTTTCTTGTGTGAAAATATTTGTAAACCACATTGTAAGGGAAGGTTGGCTTTAGAAACCAGCAATTGAAATCCAAAAGATTTTGTATGATACCCAATTGCCTTGGCAGTAGTCAGGCAATTTCATCCAAGGTTGGTAAATTGCGGTGGCGCCGTAAGCACAATGTAAAATGTTTAACGTTTTTAATAAAACACTGCTTAAGTAGAATTATTAATGTTTATTACAAACAAGAAATTGAGGTTACATCTCAATGACATTTCTAATTTATCTATGAATACCAACATCACAACAATTATAAATGAAGTGCGCTCGGCAATAATGTGCGTTCCACCTTAACAGAGGTAGCTATATCTATCGCTTGTATGAAATTTCATGTGTAAAAGTAAAGTCCAGGGCACTTCATTCCACACATAGGAATATGGCCTAAGACACAGCGAGTCAACGTCGCCGAAATATCTCCCTATGTTTAACTAAATTAAATTTTACTGCTGTTCTATATTTCTAACAATTTTTTCGCCTGTGTGAGTTTTCATGTGTGTGACTAAATGCCGTTTCTGGCCAGTTTTATAATTACAAACAGAACAAGAGAACGGCTTCTCGCCAGTGTGACATTTCATGTGTCTGCCTAAATTCTGTTTCTGGGCAGTTTTATATTCACAAACAGAACAAGAGAACAGCTTCTCGCCTGTATGATTTTTCATGTGTGTGACCAAATGTTGTTTCTGGATAGTTTTATACTCGCAAACAGAACAAGAGAACGGCTTTTCGCCTGTATGAGTTTTCAAGTGTCTCACTAAACACTGTTTCTGGACAGTTTTATACTCGCAAACAGAACAAGAAAAGGGCTTCTCGCCTGTATGAGTTTTTATATGTCTGACTAAACACTGTTTCTGGACAGTTTTATACTCACAAACAGAACAAGTGAACGGCTTCTCGCCTGTATGAGATTTCATGTGTTTGACTAAACACTGTTTCTGTATAGTTTTATACTCACAAACAGAACAAGAAAACGGCTTTTCGCCTGTGTGAGTTTTCATGTGTGTGACTAAATGCTGTTTGTGGGCAGTTTTATACTCGCACACGGAACAAGAGAACGGTTTTTCGCCTGTATGAGAATTCATGTGTGTGACCAAATTCTGTTTCAGGACAGTTTTATAATCACAAACAAAACAAGAGAACGGCTTCTCGCCTGTATGAGATTTCATGTGTGTGACTAAACACTGTTTCTGGATAGTTTTATAGCCACAAACAGAACATGAGAACGGCTTTTCGTCTGTATGAGTTTTGATATGAGCATCTAAACAATTTTTGTAAGCAGTTTTATACTCGCAAAAAGAACAAGAGAACGGCTTTTCGCCTGTGTGAGTTTTCATGTGTGTGACTAAATGCTGTTTGCGGGCAGTTTTATACTCGCAAACAGAACAAGAGAACGGCTTCTCACCTGTATGAGTTTTGATATGAGCAACTAAACAATGTTTGTAAGCAGTTTTATACTCGCAAACAGAACAAGAGAACGGCTTTTCGCCTGTGTGAGTTTTCATGTGTGTGACCAAATACTGTTTCAGGCCAGTTTTATAATCACAAACAGAACAAGAGAACAGCTTCTCGCCTGTATGAGTTTTGATATGGGCATCTAAACAATTTTTGTAAGCAGTTTTATACTCGCAAACAGAACAAGAGAACGGCTGCTCACCTGTATGAGTTTTGATATGAGCAACTAAACAATGTTTGTAAGCAGTTTTATACTCGCAAACAGAACAAGAGAACGGCTTTTCGCCTGTGTGAGTTTTCATGTGTGTGACCAAATACTGTTTCAGGCCAGTTTTATAATCACAAACAGAACAAGAGAACAGCTTCTCGCCTGTATGAGTTTTGATATGAGCAACTAAACAATTTTTGTAAGCAGTTTTATACTCGCAAAAAGAACAAGAGAACGGCTTTTCGCCTGTGTGAGTTTCATGTGTGTGACTAAATGCTGTTTGCGGGCAGTTTTATACTCGCAAACAGAACAAGAGAACGGCTTCTCACCTGTATGAGATTTCATGTGTGTGACTAAACACTGTTTCTGGATAGTTTTATAGCCACAAATAGAACAAGAGAACAGCTTCTCGCCTGTATGAGTTTTGATATGAGCATCTAAACAATTTTTGTAAGCAGTTTTATACTCGCAAACAGAACAAGAGAGCGGCTTTTCGCCTGTGTGAGTTTTCATGTGTGTGACTAAATGCTGTTTCTGGGCACTTTTATACTCACAAACAGAACAGAAAAATGCCTTTTTGCCGGTATGAGGCTTTATATGTGTAATCAAACTCTGTGCCGTTGAATTTTGAGCCATATAATTTTGGTCTTTCAGTTCAAACTCGCATTTAATAGGGATTTCCGAATAATCACTAATGTCGTAAGTGGTTTCAATGTCTTGTTTGATAGATGATTTGTTTATATCTTTATTGTTATCTAGGTCTCTTACTACATGCAGTGTATCTTGATTAGTGGTCATCATGGCTAGTCTAACGGTTTGGAAGGTAACACTTTTTCAATCAAATACACGATTACGGCAACATTTGAGATTGCAACACCTGGAACAAGTAGGTATTATTAGAAGTAATAATTGTAGTATTAGCAGATTACAGATAATTACATTTTAAAGAAAACTGGAGTTATTTTAAAACTAATATTTTAAACACAAATATTATTGCATTAAAAACATAATCACATTAACTACCAATCTGTCTTTGATTTACTAAGTCATTATAGCAGTTTAAAGCAGCTCTTTATTTGTTCTGTTCATGTGCACGGAGTCTATTTGAGTTTCCACTGACATGTTCATACAGTCTTAACTTGGTCTTAGTCCAAATTGAACCTACGACCTGACCTTGAGAGTTCCCAAAGTTTTAATTTAGCCTTAAGAATTTTCTAAGATAGGATGAAAGTTCATAGGTCCAAATGTAGTAGTAGCTGATGGGGTGACAAAATTTGAATTCTTCAATATTTTTGAATAGCAAAAATACTAGTGAGCTATAATCTACAAAAGTATTTAGGTAAACTTAATTTTTGTATTCACTGCTATTGCGTTACGCACATTATTCAACTACTTTTGTGCAATTACTGTTTATCAATCAGATTGCCATAATAACTACCGAATTAGTGTTATCTAGTCTGCTGCCTAGTAAATCCCACCAAAAATATGAAATAACATACAAAACTTTCATGGATTTGTGGACTATTACGAAAGTAAAATCCTTTTTCAGAAAATGCGCTTCTGGCATATTTTAACAAGTTGTCAAATAACTATACAGCTTCATCTTTGTGGACATTCTACTCCAGGTTTAGAAATACACTCAATATAAATACCAGAGTAAATATAGAAACTTTTGTGAAGTTAAAAACATGCCTCAAACAGAAATCTGAGAATTATTCCGCAAAAAAGCCAAAATATTTACCCCTGAACAACTTAACAAATTCATAACCGAAGCCCTGGATAAGAAATATCTTGCAACAAGTTTTTTTTTTATTTGAACATTATTATAGTTTACTAAACTAACCTAATTTAGGTTGCCTTAATAATGGGCATAATGGCTACTTGTCGTGCTTGTACTCCATGCAGATCACGGATATTCAAGATCTTGGATCCACCTTTATGATCAGTGTGCCCAATACAAAAACAAAAATCACCAGAAAATTGGCCATAACTAGATATTTTTATAATGCAAGCAAATAATATGTCCTTTACATATAGTGCAAACACCATTATAAATTCCAAAACAGAACATATTTCTTTCAAAGAATTGGCATCAATAAATTTGGGATGGGTAAAGAAATCACCACATTACTGAAATTGCCAGATATTCATCTGTATATCGGCCATTGTTTTTGCCGTTCTTCGGCGACTCTACTGGTAGACGCTGGTGGCGACATTACAGCCCTAAAGCGTCACGGTTGTTGGCGATGATCGAGTGTAGCCAAGGGATACATAGATGAATCCACAAAAAATAAAAGAGACACCGAAAACAAAATTTCTAGTTCTATCGATCGACAGCCAATTGCTAGTACTTCTAAGTATATACAACCTACAAGAAACGGAACCATAACTCGCCATAACCTTACATAATTCTACACTTTCCATGCAGATCACAAATTACTCACATTTTACAATTAATTATATTGATGCTAGCATATAAAACACCAGCGTCTACACCGGTAGGTAAAAGAGGTTACAAATAACACATACATACAGACATAACATACAATAAAAATAATGATTAAGAAATACCTACTAATGTCTCAAATAAATACAATTATATTTTAATTTAATGGCGTTTCAATTTACAGAAAATTGTTACAGGTGTAGATAAAGTATAGTATTCAGCTTGCGGTAATTGCAATAACTCACTTGGATGATTACCGCACTCGCCTGCGGCTTGTGTCACATGAGTTATTGTCTACATTACTGCTTGATGAACAATATACTATTAAATAGTTATTTTCCAATTTTGTCTAAATTATAGTTGTAATTTTAAATTACATGTATAATCACCTGCGTTTTCTCTTAAGACTACAGCTAAGTCAAAACTGTGGCTAATACCAGGGTTAAGGTAAAGAAAGCTGTATAAACCATACATAAAGGTACAACCGTTTTGCTTCTAATATTGACTGATTGCAATTTACCTTGAATATAAACAAGAAGTCTGGAGGAGAAAGGTGGAATGGTCTGCAACTACTCCAATATCGCGGCTCTTTAAATTATCTGTAAAGTAAAGAATAATAGTTAATAACTATTCGTGTTCAAATGAATGACACTTAACCTAAGTTTCAGAAGGGATTTGTTGAAGCTGACGACTCAAGTGCAATTAAATATAGCAATTTACAACGTCAACGTTGTCAGAGAGTTGATGACTGTCATTTCATCACACACTAAACGAAAACGACAAATTGATTAAAAACTTAATAATTACAGTTGTTCTTGGTTGAAAAACCCATATATATAATACACATATATTGCTAGTACGGCCTGGAAACGTCAGAAAACATTACGGCGCCGACATAGTCTCACTTAGAGTATAACGGGTCTCGTGCGCATGCGTGAGAATTCGAACTCCGCCTTTAGAAGAGAATTTTAAACTTGACCACTTCGTCATTGGCCGGACGACGCCGCCGCGCTTGCACACAGCTCACCATTATACATTGAAGAGTTGGTTGTCTATCTCACTTCTTTGGTGAGTTTCCCACTCATAGCCGCTAGCAATATACTAAGTATTAGATATATGGAAAAACCAACATCAACTAATGAAGTCTGTGCTACCCAGCGTTGCCAACCACAGAACGAAAAACTGTAGTACCAACCGCTCAAAACTATCGTATTCTTGTCCAACAGCAAAACTACAGCAGTAATTATTAGTTTTAGAATCACACACCTATTCAAAAAACATACCGTTTACCTATTTTCGTTAATTGAAACACATGACATAGTGCTGTATATCAAGGAAAACATCTAATGTTAACGGCGCTGTGTGGTGTTACGGGGAAGTTTGTATAAACTAAGGAAATAAGTTGGGTAGAATCTGAAGACATTTTTGGCGACACAGGTCGCAAAGAGCCTGGATTCCACATTGAAGATTGAACTATTGTTGCAGTGTTGCCAACTCTTGATTTTTTTCCGTAATAGAAATTTTAAAATTTTTTAATAGATTTGGCAGTTTGGGTAATAGGCTAATAATAATTTAAATTCTACTCAAATTCGTCAAAACCATCAGTTGTTTATGTTAGCGTTAACTTTTGAACTCAGTCTTTGGCTTCTGTAGACTAACTGTGGAAAGTTATATAGGTAGCCCAATTTGTTTTATATGGAAATGCAAATAGGGAAATTCTAAGGAAATAATTGTTAGCAAGTATTATCATTAAACTGATTTGTGTTGGTACATTATTTTTGCAGTGGGGTTAGGTTTCATGTTGAATGGTGACATTTAATTAAGTATTTTTTCTACGACCACTAATAAAAGTAGGCCTTTTAGCACTAGCTTGTTTTACTAAAAATTACGTTTTATAAATCAGCGTGTTAACAGTGAAATCAGCTGTTTACTTTTAGTCCATGTGCTACAAGTAAACAGCTGATTTTGAATTTAGAATTTTGAACTGGAAGTGAGATTATAAAGTTATTCTAGTTGCTTCTTTCGTTAGAGGTAAAGTGTTTTTGAAATAATTAAAGCGTTATGTAATGAATACAGTCAGATCTATAGTATTAATAATTACCTTTTGTAATTGACCTTGGCAGTACCGACTGCAGAAACAGTCACCTGCGCTGTCATAGCCTTCTCTTTGGTATGACATAAATTATAACTGTCATAAATGCAAACCTTTGTTAAATCGAAGTGTCCCCACTTTACCGAGTAAAGTGGGGGTACTTTGCCCGCAGAGGTAACTTTGCCAATTCAGAAAGAAATCTTGCTAAGTTTTAAATATGATGGAAGGGGAAAAGTTGGCAATCGATTAGTAACGGTATTGCGACAGTTCCCGCCGACAGGCAGCAGTGAACAGGTGGTTTTGGCACTTAAAATTTTCAAGTAAGTAAACACGTAGTAGAATGCGTATTTATAATACCTAACTTCTAAGGCCTATCGGGTCGCTAGGATCAAATCAAGTGGTGTTAAAGCTTGTTGTTATCAAACTAGATACCTTTCTTAATGATATGCCGGATTCTTAGATTCTTCTAATAATTTGTGTGCAACATATTGAATAAAATATGGCGACACGTATTTTTTTTCATAGATTTTGCCGACGAAATTTTTGGCTTGTATTTGACAATAACTTATTGTTTTAGATACAAAAATGGTTAGAAATTATAAGCGAAAACTAGGCTCTCGACGGTATAGAGAAAACTTAGCATCTGCTGTTCGCGCCGTGCGAGATAGAGGTATGTCTTATGCAACAGCTGCTGACTTGTCCAATGTCCCAAAACGTACCGTATATAATAAAGTTAAGAACCTCCACCAAAAGCCTGTTGGCGCACCAACCGTTTTTGAGGATTGTGAAGAAAGACAAATGGTAGATCTTCTAATAGCAAGTGCAGAGTATGGATTTCCTCTTAGAATGTTTGTCCTTAGAATGACTGTAAAAGAGTATTTGGATCGTTTGGGAAACAGTAAAAATATTTCCCAACAATACGCCTGAAAAAGATTGGTGTTATGGGTATTTGAAAAGACATAAACATCTTCTAACGTAAAGATCATGTCAAAATATAAAGGGAGTACGTGCTCAAACAACAGAAGAGTCAATAGAAGAATATTTTGATAGACTAGCAATAAGTGTTAAAGATGTGCCACCACAAAATGTTCTGAATTACGATGAAACCAATTTATGTGATGACTAGGGAAGGAAGAAATGCATTTTTAAACCAGGTACAAAATATCCCGACCGTATTTTGAATTCGACCAAATCTGCAGTTTCTATCATGTTTGCTGCTACAGCTGTAGGAGAACTGCTTCCGCCCTATGTCGTTTATAAGGCGGAACTGCTTTATGATAAATGGTGCCTAGGTGGCCCCCTGGAGCTCGCTATAACAGAACGAAATCGGGCTGGTTTGACGGGACGACGTTTATGGAGTGGTTTGAGACGATGGTAGTGCCATGGGCAAAAAAAATACAAGGACCCAAAGTTATTATCGGAGACAACCTTTCGTCACACCTGAATATTGAAATATTGCGCTCCTGCCAGAAACTCAACGTCCGTTTCGTGTTTTTGCCTCCAAACATAACACATGTTACACAGTCTCTCGACGTGGGATTTTTCAGATCCTTAAAAGCAGCCTGGAGAGAAATACTAACGACCTACAAAATACAGAATTCGAATGTGTCAACGTTGAATAAAATCTATTTTCCAGTTTTGCTGTGTAAACTGATTAATAAGATGCATTCCAAAGACAGAGGTATCATAGAAAATGCATTTAAAGCCTCAGGTATATATCCACTGAATACATTTCCAGTCACAAGAAGAATGCCAAAGAACAAAACACAAGAATTGAGAGAAGCAGGACTGATTAATGAATATGTTTTAGATTTTCTGAAAGATAAGCGGAGCCCTGAAATGCAACAAGCAAGGCAGAAAAAAAATGTTGTCTGTTCCTGCAGGGCAGTCTATTTCCCATTTGGATATGCTTCGAAGTGAAATGGACGAGCTTGAGGCTGGACCATCCACCGTAGTTTCTAATGATGAATACACTCCTAATGTCGTAGAAGCAACATCAAGTATGGATAAAGATGAAGCAGATGAAGACGGATTTGCAATAATTCTGTATCACAAAAATAAACCAAAACTTGGAGACTTTGTAGTTGTGAAAAAAGCAATTCAAACATTATATTGGTATGATTTTATCTCTTCAAGATGAAAACTCCTATGAAGTCAAATATCTGAGGAAAAAAGCAAAAATTTGTTTGTTTTTCCTAATATCGATGACATAGCAATTGCTTTCGAAGAGGATATCGAAACTATTCTCAAAACCATAAATTGCCAGAGATATTTTTCTATTTAGTGAGGATTTAAGTGCCTTTAACTTTTAAAGATGTGATTTCTTAAACGTTCCTCGATTTATTTTTAAGGTTTTTTTGACCTTCAGACGTCTATTTCCGCGTTTAGGCTGTTAAGAGAAAAAAAATCTGATTTTTTATAACGTTTATAATAGTTTTCTAGTTGTAGTATTAGGTTTTTTTGACTAAAAATGTTATTTTAGTTTACCTGCCTACGTAAGTTGTTGTTGAAAAAGTTGTCTGTTTGAATTTTCTATCTAGTTTTTCAAATAAAGAAAATGTAAAAAATATTACATTCATTAAACTTTACTTATCTATATGTTCCATTTTTCTGATTAAAAAAAAAACCTAATTTAACTGTAACCGTTTGTGGAAACTTTTAAGTAGGCATCTTTATAACGATTTTATACGTGATGGCAAATTAGCCCCACTTTGCCCGATAAAAAATAATTTAAAAAAACACTGTGGCTCAAAATAAGTTATTTAATTATTGTGATATGCTTTCTGAAACATTTTTACAAGCCTAAAAATATATTATAAATTGCTAACCTTCGTTTCAAAAAAATTATACAGCAAAATATCCCAAAATCTTTGCAAAGTAACCCCACTCTACGATAACTTGATAAAATACAACACAGGTATTTGAAGAAAAAAATGTAATAAACTCTTATTTTTTAGTTAGTTTTTTTGTCGGTTCAGCATCAATGCTCTACACAACACTGGTAACAAAAGGCAATATGTGAAATTTTAGTTACATGTGGGATTTATGCCTAACCAAATTAGCGTAAAATGTTAATACACTCAAAGTTTTTAGCACAAAATAGTGTTCTGTTTAGTTGCTGTCACTAACTGTAGAGTCTTCTGACGATAAGAGGCAGTTTTGTGAGTCTTTTTGTTTTAAAACGCGTCATTTGAAACAATTTTTTGGCTTCGCTTAATTGTTTCGCCATTTACCAATTTATTTCAGGCTTAACCTGTATATTTTTATTTGAAATATATATCCTTTGTATTTCGAATTCGTAAATTTTCCAAAGCAGCTTATTTTGTACCTGTTTCGAGTTCCTTTCGTTTGCGCGATGCCCTTTCTGACCTGCGCTATCTCTTATCAGAGTCCGAGTCTTCCTTTGGGCACGAATTGTTCGTACCTGGCACTTGCTATTTTGGGGCCCGCCGTCTCCGGCGTGGTTAAACAATGTTCAAGTCAAATTATGTGCGCTCAACCAATTTTTATGAGCATTGTGTTTCCTAGGGCTGATTATGATCAGGTACGATAGCGCTTTTTTGTTTTGTTATTCGCATAGTAATTACATTTTTTCTTAGCTCTTAAATAATAGTTTTAACCCAAGAATTTGATCGGGAAGGCAATGCCGCCGCCCAGTTATAATTTTCCACACCGCCTTATTCACCTCTGCCGTTGGGAATGTTGTGCTGCTACGATTACGGATGCATCCAAGGTGTTTATAGCCACGTGGTGTAGCAACCCCTGACCAACATCTTTTCTCTGAGTAGAGGTTAGTGCCAAAAGCTACTGTAGACCGGCTATTCCACGATTACGTTGTGTTAAATTATTTTCTACACCTGAAATTTTATTCTAAAATTATCATTCTTAAAATCTGCACTTACGCTTACTATCATTATAAATCTGTAAAGCTCAATTTTATACATGCTCTTGTATGTTCGTATTTAAACTTTTACGCAAATATTTAATTTTGATTAATGTAGTTGCAATTTTTGATGTGTATTGACCCGTTGTTAGGGGAGCATTCGCGCTTTTTTGATTTTAATAACCTAAAAGGGTTTTATTAAATGAAGGAGGTATGCATATCCCACGAATGTTTTTTGTTAAAGTTATTAAAATAACCCGAAAGGGGTTCTTAATTTTATGCGTGTCGCATCCTTCAGTTTACGTACACAATTTTGTTCTAACATTATTTGCATTTTAAGTATTCAGATTATTTATTACTGACACTTCAAAACTTTTTATTGATTATTAATTAAACGTTAGTCACTTGCAGTTTATTTTCTCTTATTGTTCGAAATCTTTTGATTTCTGGCGCCCATTTCCTTTTCCTTTTTTTTGAAGACATTCCAGGGTACACAGCTGATGATTTGAACCTACAATCTAGGGCCTCCGAGATTAAGCTAGCTAGGTCATTACGGTGAGTACAAACATTACAGAGCTACCGTGGTGTATAAATGATAAGGGGGTTGATCTGCGATTACACTACCATTGATTATTATTAGTGATCCATCGCAGGTTGGCTTCTTTATTGTTTCACATTGTTCGTTGACCTATATTAAAGAATATTGCGCCAGGACAATTTTGAAGTTTTGCAAAATAGTTCTTGGCACTCACATGATTAAAATCTTTTATTGTAAACACTGAAAGTAGTGATGGGCATAACCGGACAATTTTCATAACCGAATTATTTGCATTCGAATGATATTAATAAGCGACTGATTATTTGAATAATCATTCGAATACATTTTGGCCGTTTGCCGGTTGGCGGTTCACCGTCATATGCATCGACATCGTAACTTGCAGATAGCAGAGGAACTCAGTTAATCGTTAATTATCATAATAATTGTATAAATGACTTTTATTTGATTTATAAGGAGTTTGTGATATAAGTAATTGTGGATATGATTGAAATATATCTGGTTACACCTTTATTGTTTTCGATTGCTGGCGATTTATAGTAATATAATAATATATTGTTGTAATTGTATGTTTTACGGCTCGCTATTCTGCATTAGCTCGATTACTGGTACATTCTTCCAATCTATAACCAAAACATAATATGTACGGTCGGCGCCTTAGAAATCGGGACACGTAATATGTTCTTCTAGTCTTTGGAGTATTCTTGCTCCGGTTACTTCATTAATGTGAGATGGCATTTCATAATTGACAAACAATAAACAATCTCACGTAACAATTAAAACCATAATAACCGCAAAAACCCAGTTTATACACTTAAAAAATACGTGCAAAATATATCATAATAGTGTGTCCCGATTTCTAAGGCGCCGACCGTACATTATGTGTTATGTATTGGAAAAGGTATTTATTAAGAAGTGTAGAAAGAAAGAAATATGCGGGACTGCTTGCTAATCGCAATACGTTTATCTTTATCGATCGGGCGGGTTAAAGGCGCCGCCTCTTGTTTTGAACCTTTGGATATGTAAGCAAATAAAAAATTGTTTTATAGCTTGATGCGTTTGCAGTTTTTAGGCGTTCAGGTTTCAGGTCCTCAGAATTTGATAATTTGATATTTTTTATGATAGGAGGTAGGTACGCGATAACCAAATGGTGTTTTCAGTATAACCTGCTTTGTTTATGAGTTATGACGTATTTATATTTACAGAATTTCGAGCACTGCGTAGGTCGCTAAGATATGGCACGTAGTACCTTTGAATAGAGGTTTTATATTCAAAGCGTAGTACGTATCAGCATGAGGTTATTTTTCATTTGAATACTTGGAATGAAAACCGAGTTACATAGGTTATTTCAATGACCGGATAACCGGTTATTTTTCATTCAAATAAGCCCATCACTAACTGAAAGCTCTTCGTGTAGCTGTCCGTTTCGTACAAACCACGGTGCATTGCATATTATACGTAGCACTTTGTTTTGAAACCTTTGCACTTTGTTTATATTGGTTTTCGATGTCGTTCCCCACAACAGGTTAGCATACGTTAGGATTGGTCGAAGTACGCTTTTGTGTAACAGAACGCCACATTCTATTTTGAGAGGCTGTCTTCTGTTTAACATGGGGTATAACATGCTAAGTTGAGTGTAGGCCTCGTTGAGTTCTTTGTTTATGTGTGCCGCCCATGTTAGTCTCGTATCCATGTAAAGACCTAGGTATTTAACGGAGGTATCCTTAGGAGTCCAGTCACTCCAGTCTATATTTTTATGTTGAATGACGATGTTAGCTGGAGATATGTATCTTCGTAATGTAGAAACTTTAGCTTGCGTTTTTGTAGGATTGAGGTAAATGCACCATTTGTTACTCCACTGCTCTATTGCAAGTACTGCTTCGCGAATATGAAGTGTTGCTTGTTGAATGTCTTCATGCTGAGTTAATATTGCAATATCATCTGCGCAAGTTGCCAGTTCCGAGTTATCGGTTCCCGGTATATCATGTGCGTAAATGCAGTACAGAAGGGGGCCCAGAGCTGACCCTTGGGGAACTTCAGCAGTTGCGCTCCTGAGTCTTGAGTATGCATTGTTCACTCGAACAGCAAAGGTCATGTCTGCAAGAAACGATTTTATAATGAGGAGCAGGTAGTGTGGTGTTTGAATGTCTATTAGTTTATAGATAAGCCCGGTATGCCAAACCTTATCAAAGGCTTGTGTTATGTCCATAAAAACCCCAATGGTGTACATTTCCTTTTCACAGCCGTTCGTTATATATTCTGGTGTATAGTAGAGTGATTTGCTAGGAACCCAAACTGATGTTCTCTTCAATAAAGGACGAGGGCCTACTTTTAATAGTTTTTTCCAACAATTTCCCCAATGTTGGGAGAAGACTTATCGGTCTATAGCTGTTTACATCTGAAGTTGGTTTGCCTGGTTTGTGAAATGTTATCACTTAAGTGTGTTTCCAGGTGTGAGGAAAGTACCCCATTCGTAAACAGGCATTATATATAGAGCATATAGCAGCTATTATTTTCTTGGGCAGCTTTTTCAAAACCTCATTTGACACCAGGTCGTGCCCACGTGATTTTTTATTTCTTGATTGTTTGATATATGTTGTTATTTCGTCTGCTGTTACTGGTTCAATTGGCCCAACCTTTAGTGGGGTAGTTTTATTTACATAGTCAGATATGGCTTTATTATCTTTACTTTTGATATTGGGACACTCAAAGACTTTTTCGAGATGGATACTTAAGACATTGCATTTTTCTTCATCAGTGCTATATGTTATGTTTTCTTTTTTTAATATTGCCAAGTGCTGTGTTTGGCCAAGTATGCGCTTTGTAATTCGCCATAAATTAGGGTCACTTGGTTCAAGTTGACTAATATATTGGTGATATGTAGTGATTTGATAGTTAACCAGCTCATATTTAATTCTTCTGGTTAGTTCATTCAGTTGCTGCTTGTAGAATATATCTCTTGGTTGTTGCCATAATCTTCTTACGTAATGCTTCTGCTGTATTAATTCCATAATGTAGTGAGGAGGACGCCTGTATGTATGTGTTTTGATAGTGGTTTGTATAGTAGCGGTATGAACAGCACAAACTATTGCCGTAGTAAGAGTGCATACTGCTGCATCGATATCGGAGGTTGTTTGGATGTTGTTCGGACATGTATAATTATCTTCCAATTTTCTTTAAAACGTTCCCACTCAACTTTTCCGTTTATTAGTCTAGGTGGCGGACAATTTTTGATTAACTTGCTTTCAAAACTTATCACTACTGGGACATGGTCGGAGTCCATTTCTGACAGAACTTGATGGATTGGTTCAGGACATATAATATGTAATACTTCTATATGGCGTGTTCATATTCAAGCGCTGTATGATTGCAAGTTCCTGGCTTTGCGCGTGCGCTAATCTCCGCGGGTAACTTTGTGGCTAGTGAAATCGCCTTCGCTTCGGCGTCGGATAGTGTCGTACCACGCGGATCGTATTTCTGGCAGCCAAACAGAATTAGCGCTTGCGCATTACGCACAAATCGCAATCATTCTGTCCTTCAACTTTCTCTGACACCCTCTCTCTTCTACACGCCATATAGAAGTATTACATATATGGTTCAGGAATGAGCATTATGTCTAAAATGTAGGGTTGGGAATTTCCTCTGTATGTTGATTTATTAGATGCTATTATTTGTACAGCGTTGTCATTAGCTGTCTTATAAAGTCGTACTCCATTAGGATTATTTACTCTACAGTTCCATATAGTATTTTTGCAGTTGAAATCACCAATGAGTACCGTTGCTTCCCCTGATGTAAAGAGTAGCTTAATGCCATTGGGATTCAACTTAACGTTGGGCTGTTTGTATGCCGCAATTACTTTAACTGGTCTTCTATTATCATCTTCGATTTTGATTCTTATTACTTCTATCGAGGAAAGATTGTGTTCTACCTGTGAATGATAAATATTCTTTTTTATTATTACAGCTACACCTCCGAAAGCACATTCTGCTTCACGGTCTTGTATATACAGTGTGTCCCCGGACAGGTGAAACGACTCTTGTGAAAGGTAAAAAATTCTCGATTTAAATTTTCATTTTTTGGGGTTCAGCCCTGCTTGGTTAAAGGCGAATTTCCAACATAATTTCAGTTCTGAGAAATCAAGTATGCCTTGGAAATTAAAAAAAACCTATTTTTCTGTGAGGTAAAGTACCTTTTATGTGGCAAATACGACAAAAAGTTATTGAGAAAAGTTGTTTAGAATCAACACATAGGCCCCTATACCAAATTTCAAAATCCTCAGCCAACTTTGATCTCTCACAATTTCTTTTTATGTTTAGGTCCCAAATCAAAGAATTTTACTTTTAACAAAGATTTTTATTGGATTTATATTTCATAATAAAAACACTTTGTTAAAAATAAAATTCTTCGATTTGGGAAATAAACTTGAAAGAAAATGTGAGAAATCAAAGTTGGCCGCGGATTTTTAAATGTAGTATAGGGGCCTAGATGTTGATTCTAAACAACTTTTTTTTATAACTTTTTATCGTATTTGCCACATAAAGGGTACTTTACTTTACAAAAAAATAGATTTTTTGAAAATTTCCAAGGCATACTTGATTTTTCAAAACTGAAATGAAGTTAGAATTTCACCTTTAACCAAGCAGGGCTAAACCCCAAAATTTAAATCGAGAATTTTTTACCTTTCACAAGAGTCGTTTCACCTATCCGGGAACACACTGTATATATTGTATCCAGCAATTTTGAATTTTTCATTTGGTACTAAATGAGTTTCACTTATACATGCGATATCTATTCTGTGTGTTTCCATGAAGGCAATAAAGACTGACCTCTCCCTCTTAAGGCCATTTGCATTCCAGTTTAGGAGCGTTAAATTCTCGAAATTACTATTTAAATTATGGAATGTTGAACAATAGTGGGATAACTTTTTGTATAAGGAAATTTTTAATTACATCAATATATAGAGTAAGTAGCTGTATTAGTTAATGAATTTGCTGGTGTTTGTTCTGTTTCTAGGGGTTGAGGCTCCTGTGATCCGGCTGTGTGTTGCCCTGTTACTATCTGAGAATAACAAACATTTTGAGTTACAGGGGTCGGGCTATTCGCTGGTTTTGTTTTTCCCTAGTGAAGTTAATTCTGGCTTTAAGTTCCTGATAATAACGACAGCTCCTATAATTGGCAGAATGCGTTTCTCCGCAATTCCCACATTTTGGTGGGTCTTCTTTTTTCTTTGTGCACTCGTTGTACATATAATTTCCCGCATCTTGCATCCATTCGGAAATAATTTTTAGTATGCCCAAACCTTTGACATCTTATACACTGCGGTACTTCTTGCGACTTCTTTCTTGGTTCAACTGTAACTATTGTATGGTAAAGTTTATCAACGTTGTACATTTGTTTAACTTTATTATTATTGGTTAAGTTAACTATGCAGACTGGAATTGGCTGTTTGTTTCTGTTCAGTAGTCTCGTAATTTTAATTATTGGCAAATTCTTGTTTGTTTGCTGCAATTCTTCAAGTACTTCTTGTTCAGTAAGTGAAATTGGTACGCTCTTAATCACAACCGAGTGTGATCTATCTTCTGGATTTTGGAACGATTGAAATTTTAGCTTTGATTCATCATAATATCTAGTCAATCTCCGGTAGTCCTCTACAGAGTTGGCCATTTTTTAATATCTTCTACGGTTTTATGATTGTTTGCTTCACTCAAGAATATTGGCGGTATCTTCGGGTTGGTTCTTTGAATATTCGATGATGTTCCTTCCTGTGTATTTAGTTGTTTCTCGATACTTTCCGGTAGGTAGTACCTGTTTTTGGTTAGCATGTTGTCCGAGCTCCATTTGTAGCGTTTTTGTGTTTCACTTATCTCCGGTGATAATGCAGTAGAATCTCGCTTTTTGTCTGCATTGTTGCTACCACCGTTGTCTTCACCTTTATCGCCTTCAGTATCCATAGGGTTGTCCGTATTCGTATCCGTATGCTGCGAATTGCTGTCGAACGTATTTTGCGATTGCTCTCCTTGTTGTATTATGGTAACTACCGGATAAATATGGTTTGGTTTATTACTTACATTATCTGTCCGAATTTTTGATAACTCTTTAGCTACGTTGCGATTGTATGACATTGTTAGCACCTTATAAAGTCACAAGAAAACACGTTAGCGTCATCTGCGGCTCCGAGCCCGCAGGTGGTCACCGACAGTGGTATTCACTTGGTTAAAAATGTTTAGTAATCAATCACTATTGTTGTTAAATATTGTTTATTTATGTATACTATCGAGGTCGCTTGATAACACTTAAACAGCACTCTGCAAGCGTCCGCTCGCTGTGATAGCACGAGCTCAACTAGTATAAACTCGGATAGGTAAGACATAAACAACGAAACAACACTTAAATCAAGTAGATATTCAAAAAGAAAGAAAAACGTAGTAATATAAAGTTCCATGGTAATAACTTAACATACAAGTATATCATGCACAAAATACAAGGCAGTACCAAGATGAAAATGCAATCATTAATCGGAAGATGGCCATGCGAGATTATCTGAAATTCAAAAAAGGCATATCTATGCAAGGAAAATACATGATTTACTGATCTATTGAACTAAAAGAGCCCTTTTAGAATTAGCTGGTCGACCACGACGTCTTTTCATTCCAATTGGAATTGCTTTTACTTCTGGAGGTGGTGCGGTAAATTTTAGTCGAATAGCCAATGCCACTATGTGTTTACATATCAGCATTTTAAAGTAGGCTGGATAATCACATTCAGCATTAATCTAATAATCTTGGTCTTTAGGAATTGTTGTTGTTCACACATTAAACATAACAGTTATACATTTTTCAAAACTGTTAAAAGTCTAGGCTCGAAAATTTTCAATGTTTTTTTTTGCAGGGATAATGTAAACACAACCAGACGGTGACACATTAGAAACAATCGTTTTTTGTTGTTTGACCCATCCGTAAGATCTTGTCCACAAATCTAGGTCAATAACCGGTTTTAATTGCACTTCTTTTAATTTTGACTCATAGTTCCGAGACCAGTCGGTTACATGTTTCTTAAGTAATACTGAAAATCTAAACAGAGGAAGCCTTTCTCTTGGAGTATTTTCGTCCTTGATAACTCTGTTAAAAGGCTCTAAGCCGATATTAGTACTTGGAGTTTTCTTGTCTACCCCTTCATACCAGTTTTGATTCAACTGAAGCCATTCACATTCAAAATAATTTGTTCCTTCCATTTGGAAAGAAACGTGATGGAAGCTTTGTCGAATACTTCTCGATTTTTACTTAGTTGAAGACAATCAAGACCTTCCAGGATTTTAGAGATACTTTCATTAGGGTGCACGAGTTGATCAGCTTTTTTTCTTACGTTTCTTTTCATATGTGCTCGACACATCTTAATTGCAGCGTTTGAACCAAACACAATTTTAAAAGCATTTTGTATGCTATGGGCCTCATCGCATATTAAAATCGAAGGATGTCGCAAGTATGGAGCAATTCCGATCGATATAAAAATACATCTTCAGTATTGGCCGGATAATACAAATATACACTAGAGGCACATGGCTCTCCGCGATATTTTACTTTATTGCAGCGATACACAGTACTAACGTTTCCATCTGTATCGACATTTTTATGAGAAAAGCTTCAAATACCTTCTTTCTTCACTGATTTGAGAGCTAAGGCTTTGCTATTGAACACTTGTTCTCTTTTCCACTTCTTATCTACCTTTTTCCTTCTTTTCTTTGGCGCATGCTTCTCAAATACATCACTCTCACTTTCCTCAGATGAACTGTATTGAGGAATCTCACTGTGACTCATACTTAAAGTCAGTTCTAACATGATAAACACACAATACAGGATAGTAATAAACACTACGTAAATAAAACTGCAGATCACTCACATAACATGCACTGATACGCGCACACGCCAATTCAGTTTTTCTAGGTTATGCTCCACTTGGCGCGCAAATCGAACCTTTGAAACGCATTAAATTACCGAGCGTTTATTAATACAATATTGTACAAAATTTCAATTAATAGTACACTGCAGATATCCAGCATTTGGTTTTTTAGGGTACATATTTAATTAAAATAGCGAGCAGAACTTACGGTACAAATAATATATTTTATCTACGACCACTACTAAAAGTAGGCCTTTTAGAGCTAGCTTGTTTCACTAAAAGTGACGTTTTATAGTTTACCGTGTTTAAAGAAATCAGCTGTTTACTTTTAGCACATGTGCTAAAAGTGAAGGGAGGTTCAAAACTACAATTTCGAACTGCAAGTGAAGTTGTAAAGCTATTCTAGTTGCTTCTTGCGTTACAGGTAAAGCGTTTTTGAAATAATTAAAGCGTTATGTAATGAATACAGTCATATGTGGAGTATCAATAATTACATTTCGTAACTGACCTTGACAGCACGGGCGTGGCCAAACAATCGCCAGCGGCGTAGGCTACTATTCATTATGATGCAGCGTCGCAGATGCGAACCTTTCTTAAATCGATATTTATGGATTAATAACGGTAAAATTAAGGTCGTAGATAAAATATTGTATGCAACGCGTGCTAAAAGTCGTTTATGCGCGAGACATGTTATGAAACTCAGCCTTCGGCTTCGTTTCATAATTTTCATGTCTCGAGCATAAAAGTCGACTTTTAGCACTTGTTGCATAAATAGCTGTTTTTCTATAGCACATGTTAAAGTGTGCTTTTATCAACTCAAAACAAAAGGTAAAGTTTTACTTTAACAGCAAGAGTAGATAAAGGAGCACTTTAACATCAAGGATAGATAATAGCTATTTATATATCAAGGGAGCAAAGTGTATAATTTCCTCCCGCGGGCAAAGTTTGCGGCCCGACGCAAAGCGGAGGGCCGTAATTGCACGAGGGAGGAAATTCACGTTGCTCCCATGATATATATATATGATTTTTTCGCCTCGCTAAAGAATTCGACTCACTGTTTTTTTAATTAAAGACTATCAAAATACGTGTGACATTTTGGGTATATTGCTAATCAGGTCGTCTATGTGATGCGATCAACAAACAACGATTTGTGGTCAGTGAAAATAGAGTGCTAGTGAAAACAAACAAACCGACGAAACATATTTTGCAGTAGCTGTCAAACTGTTATAAAAATGTGTAGCAGCGGTGACGACGATTCAGATTTGCAAAATACTCCCCCTGATATTGCAGAAGAGGCCAGTGCTGCAACATTGGACCTGTTGCCGGAAAAGTCAAAGAAAAAGTACTTAAAAGTTTATTCGGCCTTCAAGCAATGGTGCAATCTAAAAAAAGTGAAAAAGATCAATGAAACTGCAGTGCTCGCATATTTATACGAAATGTCGAAGATTCTTAAATCATCATCGCTTTGATCTAAATATTCGATGTTGAAAACCACCTTAGCCGTGCAGGAAAATATTGACATCAAAAACCCAAAATTGATTGCGTTTCTGAAGCGTCAGGCTGCAGGTTACAGGCCAAAGAAATCTGAAACTTTCACGCGAGGAGATCTCAACAAATTTTTATTAGAAGCTCCAGATGATGAGTACCTACTAATGAAGGTATTAAATAAGAAATTTTTATAAACAAGAGTGCCCCGTTTTAAAATAAGTTTTATCTATTACAGCTTTACCTGGCCATAGGTATCTCAGGTGCCTGTCGGTGTCACGATTTCACCAAAATGAATATCAGCGATATTGAAGCAGAAGACGGCATTTTAATTATTAAAATCCCAGATTCGAAAACAAGAATTCAACGCACGTTCGTCGTTAATGGCGAAATATCTACTGGATTTAACATACCTACTGGAAATGTACCGAAAATACGTTGCCCTCAGGCCTCCTCAAACTCCGCATCAACGTTTTTTTATTACTTACAGGGGGCGAAAATGTACTACAGTGCAAGTTATTGGGAAAAATACATTGGCAAAAATTCCTTACAATGTTGCGAAATTCTTGGAAAAACCAAATGCAAGCGCCTTTACTGGTCATTGTCTAAGGAGGACTTCAGCTACACGTTTAGTGGATGCTGGAGCAAACATTTTAAGCCTCAAACGTCACGGGGAGTGGAGGTCCACTTCTGTCGCGGAAAGTTATGTGGCTGAGTCAATTGCAAGTAAAGTGCAAGCCTCGAATCGAATTATAGAAGGAGAAACATTTGTTTCTCCAGAAATACGAGTACCCTCACCGGCTCCTAAAAACCTAGAAAACTCCAAGTTCTGAAATGTCCCTAAATAATGTGTTACCTTATAGTACATCAAATTCGTTAGCTTGTGCGGGTGTGACAATTCACTCGGCGACCAATTGTACCTTTAATATTACTTTAAATAAATAATTTTTCTTAGAATACTGTGAAATCAAGTTTTTTCAAATGCAATTTGACATTTTTGAAATCAACTGTCAATTTAAATTTATTAAATTTAATCCACGGCCTGCTGAATTGTGTGACAAACATCACTATGACGTTTGTCACACAATTCAGCAGGCCGTGATTTAATCATTACAGATAGAGTTCCATGTAAGTATATGTTTCCATAGAAATTACTTTACCTCCCGTGGGAATTTTTGTTTACTTTACCTCCCGTGTGAGGTAAAGGCATCCTTTGCACCCTCAAATTAGGGAGAAAAAGATCATTTTCTATAGAGCGAGGCGAAAAAGTAATTTAATTCTCTAACTTTTGTTTAAATTAAATATGACAACTGCCCATTATCGTAGCAACCCAATCTAGCTACTGACATTTTGAAATGTGATTGACTGTACTTATTTTCTTATTAAATTATTAAAGTTCTTGCTATAGAAAAAAATATTGTATTATACACGACGATAAAGTTATTTCTATCCACTCTTGAATCATTAACGTCTCGACTTCGTCTCGACGTTAAACACGATTCACTCGTGGATAAAATTTAACTTTATCGTCTTGTATAATAAATTACTATTATCTACTAGCAACATGATTGTACATTTTCGTCATAGAAACAAAATATGAAAAGCTACTCATAACTCCCAAGGGACTTGTCAAATTATTTCTCCCGCAAACTCATGGTAACAATGCAACTGCAATTAACGTCTTAGCAACCATACAATGAGGCAATCCTTGATGTGACTTACATATTCTAATTTTAAATGTCATTATGACATTTTGAAATTTCATACTATTTTTACGAATATGCTAGTAGATAAAATATTGTATGCACCACGGGAGATATTCATGTTCTTTACCTTACAAACCTCGGGGGCCAGAGCCCTCGGTCTGTAACACATGTCAACCTCAGGGAAAAACATATTCATATCTCCCTTAATGCATAAATATCTAATTTCCCGCTTCTGATCATGTAAGTCAGTGATACAGCCTTAGTAACAAAACGTCTAAGTCGGTGATTATATTTGTTTGCTGCTTTCTCTTGACAACGGAACTTAATATTATTATTAAGTTCCTAGGATAATAAAATTAACAACGCAAGATGCAGACTTAGATGTTTTGTGTATAATTGCAAGTGTTTAGGTGACATGTGACACTCACAGGGTCACAGGTAATACGACTCACGAAAATTAATCCTGGTGACAGGTGACAAACCAAACTATTTTTTTTAATCTAGGAGAATTGCAATAAGCAGCGGGAAAAATATAATAAGATAACTCGGAATGTATCGCCTATTTAACATTTTCGGTAGATTAGTCGCCTGATATATTTAGGTATTTATCTAAAACAAAATTAATAATTATTTTGAACAATACTTCGAAACTGTACTAGGCGACTCACCTAGCGGCCCTTAATACAAGCGAAACAAATATATTTATATAAACAAAAAATGATACATTTACTAAATATAGTATGATCAAAAATTAATCTCATCTAGTATGGCTGTGGAAGTGCAAACCAACGCCTTTAAAACTGGCTTACATACTTATATTCAATTCAAACTGTAAAATTTTATTATTAAATGTTCGTTTTATCCATATTATTACAATATTACATTGAAATAAATGAGTTTGCAGGTAAAAGTAATGTAATTGTTCAACAAATAAGCTTGCGCCGGTCGAATAGACACTTCATTTTAAATCTAACCTATAAATTATATATATATTGGAGCCAGTTTTAAAGGAAGCAATTTGTTCTTTCATAGCCATACTAGATGAGATTAATTTTTGATCATACTTTACTAAATACTTATAACATATTATGTCCTCAAAGATAATATCTGCAATTTCGGTTTCCTGTGTGTTGGATTTATTTCGCCTGATAAAGGTTGGCAGTGGTGATGTTTCTTAACATTTTGTCACTAGGTTTAAAGCTATAACAGTTTTTTCCGCCAATCGTACTAAAACTGACACATTATTGACAACATTTTGTTGAGCAAAGCCAAACATTACGTTATAACAGCCGTTGCTAGGTAATTTACAATAAAACTGTACAGGAATAATATTCCCGGCCTAGGCAGGAAATATTCGAGTACTATTTCCTAATTTTTTTTAATTACTGGTATCGATCGGCGGAAAAATAGTATGTGCATCTTGGACAAACAGCAACATTCTCAGACTTCTGTGTTGTTGGGCTCGGCATTCGGCTCGCCCAACAATATTCACAGTAGTCTGGGATTGTTAAGCTGTTCGTCCTAGATACACAATGTACTAATTTTCTAAACAGATATGCTAGGAAGATAACACCAGTCCGTTTATTGTTTCTGTTACCAATTTAGTCCTACCTTTTATTAAATGTATCTTAGTAATCTGTCTTTTGCAAATTTCGCTTGAATGGGGCAATGATAAGGCGTTTAAAATATAATCACATTAATTAGGATATACTCGTAATGTTTCCCCATATAATAATCGAACTAATACAGAATGTGACCAGCTGTAACCAAAACGTAGTCAATTGGAATAAAGCACCTCTATAATACGAGCATGCTTGTCAGCCGCATTGAATCACATCACAAAAGCGGCAAATTCAACAAATTAGTTACTTTTTTGAAAATGAAAATACGTTAATGTCTATACATTTAATAGTATTAATTGAATCATTTTTTTGTACGGAGCGTTAATAATACAAGTTATTGTACTCACTATTCGAAAACTCAAAGTCATCATTTTCAATCTCACCTTCCATCCCTTCCGCAACGTTATCTAAATTGCTTTTGTCTGGTGATAATTCTTTTCTAACATCTTTTAAATTCATCAGTTAGTAGTCACTGTAAAAAGACACAGGAAAACGAACACAGTTGGCTTGAGTTATCAGCTGTGTTCGAGGTTAGAAGCTAAAACAGCGAGTGAAAGTGAACTGTTTGACGTTGTAGGGTTATGTTTTGGTTGCATCATGACCATCAACATGTAAATGGGCGCATTCAGACGACACAACAGTTGTACAACTGTTGAGTGAAATGTCATGAATGCGACCGCTCACTTAGCCGCTCCGTGGTAGCGGTCGCCATTTTAAGTAGCGTATTTCAAAACCGCTCACTGATCAGAAACCGTTCAGAAAGATGGACGTGTTTACCGCGCAATATGAATATAATGGCGTATTTTACAGTTTAGATTCATTACCGGAAATTAAATATTACTTACAAATACTATCTGTATAATTGCTAATGCTTGTTACATAGTTTTACATCGAGAGCATACACTTAAGGGGATATTTAAATAAAGATTATTAGGTAATTATGTAGATACTATCTAAAAGATAAAAGATAAAGATTATTAGATAATTATTGTTAGATAGTATCTACATAATTACCTACTTTCCTAGTACACTAATTACTCTTTAATTTATCTTACTAGGTAACCTCATCAAATAATATTTATTCCTTCATTTGAACAAAATATAAAGATATTACACTTTAATTTGTTATTGATAGTATCATCGCTCATAAGTCATAATAGATGGTTTATTTGGAAATTTGAACAAAAATGTAAATACATTACTCATTTCACGTATTACAGTTAATTTGTAACTCTTAACACAAAAACACAACATTCAGCTGTATTTATAGGTTAAAATAAACATCTTTGACAGTTGACTCAACGTAAATTGAAAAAGGCCATTCAGCAAACCTACATCGCTCCAACTGAGCGGTTGATCAGCGCTCACTCAACTGTTGTGTCGTCTGAATGCGCCCAATGTTAAAGTACTGTGCTGCAAGGTTTTATGCAACCTGCGCGACATTTGTCTGCTTGTATTATAAAGGGCTCTAAATTGGAATATTAAATTGAAGCTTTCCGTAAATGTAAAACTGTATAAATATATAATAATTTATATTTATATTTTTTGTACCTTATTTTTACTTTTTCTGTACCTTTATCAAAAGTATCGTACAAAAGGCCATTATCGTACATGCAGTATCCTACATCGTACATTTGCTAAAATTATCGCACAAAAACGATAATTATCGAACACCTGAAAACACTGTCCAGGTTACGCTAATTTTGTAATAATGTCTAATGACTAACATTAACTTCACCGTAACTCGGTTATATTAATGTAAATAAAATCGCCACAAAAAATCTCGCGAGCGGCGCGAGCGTATAATCTTTGATTTTATTGTAATCAAAGGTATAATATATCTCTTTCTATTTATTATAATGGTCTGTCTGCGATTTTATAAGCTGCGTGTTAGCCTGCAAATAAATAAGCAAGTACCTATCCCAACACATCTTGAAAACTGCAGAATAATTTGAAACGATAAAGAAGCTGACCTGCGATTGATTCATTAAAATTGAGCAATGGTAGTAAGAAAAATCGCAGATCAACCCCCCTATAGTTTGTACAACACGAAAGCTCTAAAAATCTTCATTTACCGCGATGGCCGAGCTAACTCAATTTCGGCGATATGGTGGTGGATTCAAATCATCAGCTGTATTCACTGCAATGTCTTCAATGAAAAAAGGGGATTGGGCGCCAGAAATCAAATGATTTCTAATAATTAAAATAAACTACAAGTGACTAGCGTTTATTTAATAATTAAGGAATAGTCTTGTAGAATCAATAATAAATAATCAGAATAATTACACTGAAAATAATGTCATAACAAAATTGTGTACGTCAAATGAATGCTGCGACACGCACAAAGATCAAAAACCCCTTTCGGTTTATTCTATTAACTGTAACATCAAAATCAATCGTGGGATATGCATACCTCAGTCATTTGCTAAAACCTTTCTGTTTAGGCTATTGAAATAAAAAATCGTGAATGCTCCTTTAACAAAGGGTCAATACACATCAAAATTGCAGCTTTAAATATTAATTATAATTAAATATAGGCATAAAACTTCAAATATTAGAACAAGTGAATGTAAGAACATTTGAACATTACATGTTAATAATTGCGGAAAGTATGAATTTAAATTTTAAATACTGACGGGTTTAGAATGTACGGATGTAAATTCCAGGTATTGAAGATAAGTTGAGATAATACCGGGTGGCCATAAATATCTGAGATCCCGGTAGCCATGGAATTAGCTACTTATAAATGTTGGGTTAGTATTATATTTCAATTGCAATAAGTATTGGTACCTATGTAATGTAATTAAATGCAATAAGGGGAGGGGAATATGCCCCGGATTCTGCA
Source organism: Agriotes lineatus (assembly GCA_940337035.1). Lineage (NCBI taxonomy): Eukaryota > Metazoa > Arthropoda > Insecta > Coleoptera > Elateridae > Agriotes > Agriotes lineatus. The sequence goes on from CALNHX010000007.1 coordinate 479,685, forward strand.
GTTTAGCCTACGACTCGATTATAAAAATCTCCTGTTCTAACTCCATTACTTATTGCAATCTGTAATAATTTTTGACGGATAGCAATTTTAGTTGTGATGACATTAATGACATTTAGTTTAGTTGGATTCATCACTTTAATAAAGCGGTGTTGATTCCGAAGGTAATGTGATATCAGATATTTATGGCCACCCGGTATTAATCTCGGAATAGCACTAACTAACCTCGATCCTCCAGCGCCCACAAACTGCTGACAGGCAAATGCCGGCCAGGGGTTGCTACACCCTGCGGGTAAACATATGCTGGTCGTAAGCTGCTACAAACATTGGTCGAAATCTCCGTGGATGCACCGGTAATTGTAGCGAAATCACCCTCAAACGGCAGCAACTAGGCAAAACGCCAGCAGGGGTCGAAAATGAGACTAGGCCTAACAACTTTGCTTCCGAGATTAAACTCTTAGATAAAACTGTTAATTAAGAGCTAAGAAAAAATGTAATTAATATGGGAATATCAAAACAGAAAAGCCATCGTACCTGATCATATAATCAGCCCTTGGAAACACAATGCTCATAAAAATGGGTTCAGAGCACGTAATTCGACTTAAACAATCAAACCTCAGCCGCGCCGGTGACGGCGGGCCCAGGCGAGAAGAGCAAGTGACTGCTACGAAAAAATCGTTTCCAAAAGAAAGCTCGCAAATAGCACGGGTCAAAAGGGCATTGCACGAACGAAAGGAACTTAATCCAGGTACAAAATAAGCTGCTTTGAAAAATTTAAGGATTCGAAATGCAACGGATTATAATTCAAATAAAAATATACAGGTTAGGTTTAAAATAATTGGATAAATGGCGAAACAATTAAGCGGAACCAAAGAGTTGTTTTAAATTTATGACAAGGCAACCTAAAAACTCACAAATGAAACTGTTAATTTAATACATAAAAGGAAGAAGAAAAGAGTGAATCAACTAATAACCAACACGTAGATCTCGCAGAAATCAATAAAACGATAAGAAAGAAAATTAGGAATGACTTAAGAAATTACAAGAACCAACAAATCTTAAAAACACTAGACAAAGGGAAAAGTTTAAAACATCTTACAAAAACAATAAGAGAAGGAGGAAGGACACAAATAATAAAAATAACTAACGAAAATAATGAGACGATATCACACATATATGAAATAAAGAGAACAACTGAGAACTACTTACTATAAAAATCTGTATACAAGTAAAGAAATACCCCCTCCGGTAAAAAGAGAGAATGAGAGAAAACAAGTATAAAACGTAGGTTCAGAAGAGATCCCAACCATAACCAAAGAAGAAATTACTAATTCCTTGAACAAATCCACAAAAGTGGCAGGAGAAGATGGTATTAAATGAAATGTTACAATTAGGAGGATAATCAGTCCTGGAAGTGTTAGAATGCCTATTTAATAAATGTCTAGAGAATATAGATACCCCGACAGACTGGTATAATGAAATTATGATCCTACCATATAAGAAAGGAGACAAAACAAAATTAAATAATTACAGGCCAATAAACCTGTTATCAACACTACATAAGCTATTCGCTAAAATAATAACAAAAAGACTAACAACAAAACTAGATAATTACCTGCCACGAGAACAGGCAGATTTCAGGAAAGGTTTCAGCACCCTAGACCATCTTCAAGTACCTAGTTAATAGAAAAATCTAACGAATACAACATCCCCCTATGGATAGCCCTAGTCGATTATGAAAAAGCTTTCAACTCGATTGAAACCTGGCCAGTCCTAAATGCTCGAACTAACTGCCGAATATATAATAGATACACAACCCTTATCCAAAACATTTACAAAAAAGGCGTCATTCCAAGTAACACTACATGGAAAAACCAGCAAAATACAAATCAATAGAAATGTGAGACAAGAGGACATAATGTCTCCTAATCCTTTTGCTTTGGCATTGGAGGACGTATTTAAATAGCTAATCCTGGAGAAAAAAGGAATCAAAATAGAAGGCGAATACTTATCTAAGTCATCTGCGTTTTTCCGCCTATGTGGTTCTGATAACGTCTAATAGAGAAGAACTACAAGAAACGCTGACAGAGCTGTATCGGGAATCCAAGAAAATGGAACTTAAAATGAACACCTCAAAAACAAGGTTCATGACCAATGAAAATATTGCGATAAAGATATAACAATTTAACAATACAAATTGACAACTTATAAATAAGAAAAACCGAATCATATAAACCGTTCAATAGTTATTTGCCAAGTAGGTAGACATGGAATTTTGTTTTTATGTTTAATAAAACTAAAACTCCCTAGAAACTCATTCTGACACTTTGTCAGAAGCAGCTGTTATGTACAGGAGGCTCACGAAAGTGTCTAATTTGACATTTTGAGGTTAAACATGCAATGTTGCCAGTCCTTTCATACTTTGTTTGCCACTAGGCATAATATTTATGGACATCGGCGTCATGGATATCTATCTGTCAACAAATTGTAATACTAAAGTAAATATGCCAAAAGTCATTAAAGGTGACACAAAACTACAAATTACAAAGGCTTACAGGCATTATAAAGCCGACAGGCACGACCTCAGTGAAACTGAAATTTTTGCCCGGCTTAGTGACTTTTGGGATGCAAGTATTTATGCATAAAACTTAATTGTTGCTTTAATTTTCGGCTTTGTACTGTTTTAGATATCTGAAAGAACTAGTATTAGAAATATTATGGGGCGGAACAATTTTGAATTTAAACCTTTTGGCCCACGACCTAAAAATGATACATACTATTTGCAACATACGCACTGAAGCAGTAGTTAACAATGCGAGACAAATTGTGCAAGAACAACCACACGTATCTGTTCGCCATTTAGGACAGCAATTAAATGTTTCATATTCAACATCTCATAGGATATTAAGAAGCAATTTGCATTATTTTCCTTACCGGTTGCAAGTGTATCAGGAACTGCTGCCAAACGATCCTCCGGTTAGATTGTAATTTTGTAACTGGTTTATCAATAATTTAGGAAATAACGATAATGCGTTTGAGAAAACTTTCTTTACTGATGAGGCATACTTCTATTTATCTGGCTATATTAGTTCACAAAGTATGAGGATGTGGAGCGCTGAGAATCCCAATTTTTATGTTGAAGAACCGCTTCACCCACAAAAAATCGGGGTTTGGGCTGCAATTAGTAAAAGAAGAGTTATAGGTCCTATATTTTTTTAAGGTAATTGAGTACAGCAAAACGATTAAATTTTATTTTAATAGTTCAAATTTTAGGTTTTCTAAATGCACAACCATATCATACTGAAATTTTGTCGCCATTTTTTGAAGAGTTACGTGACAATGAATTACAAAAGGGTTACATACTTTCAATAAGATGGGGCATAAATTTACTTGGAGATTTTACAAAAACAGAGTTATTAGTCAAAACATGTCTACAGTGTGGCCCCCGAGGTCTTGTAACTTAACTCCCTGTGATTTTCTTCTGTGGCCATATTTTAAAAAAATCCATTCTTCAACTTCCACTGGACAATATTCAGCAGCTTTAACAAAGAAGTAATGGAAAAAATTAAGAAATCAATAATAATGGCGTAATATTAAGATTTGAGAATAGAACGAGTTAAAGAGTTTACTTTCTTAGGCACATTAATCTCTGAAAACTTAAATTACACACAAGGAATGAAATCAAGGTTAATAAAAGCATCGAGATGTCCGGGCGCGTTAAGTAGTATAATGTCCTTAAGACAAATGTCGCGAAATGCAAAACTACGACTTATAAGACTGTAATTCGACCCACAGCTACGTACGCATGTGAAACATGGACGATGAATGTGGCAGACCAAGATACGATAAGTAGGTGGGAGAGAAAAATGCTGAGAAAAATATTTGGAGGGACTCGGACGGATGATGGTTGGAGAAGACTTACAAACGAAGAGGTACAAAAGAAGTATGGAGAGCCAAGTATAGTAGACTTTATACCATTATGCATACTCAACAAAGTATGAAACGTATTCAGAATCAGCAATTTGTCTTTCATGAAATTTATCTTAACCAATAATAAAAGTGGCACAAAATCCAAAACCAAATCTGGCAACCACGTTTTGTACATTAACATAAAATTATCATTTTGTATAAAATGAACATAACCTAACTTTTGTTAATGACTGACAGCATATTTACAGGGTGAAATTCATCACCCTAACATGGCCTCCTATCTGGCAAATAACTATTGAACGGTTTATACGTACAACGTACTTAGGCCAGATAATGACACTATCAAAAGATAACCTTATTAGCAATTAAATAATGGCGCACAGTTTTAATTGACCTTTATTATATTATTATAATTACACACTTGTGCACGCTATCGACTGGAACCAACACCCAACACCGGTCTTGACCCACCTAATATGATGCTAACAGCTTTTGCGTTATTACAACGTTACAACTGCACACGCTAGGTGGCAGCAGATATTGGATGATTCAAGGCCGACTATATTAAATTTACATTTAATATAGTCGGCCTTGGATGATTATGGCAGAACCACGGCCTGCTGAATTGTGTGACTAATGTCACTTTATACGGCATGGGCATTTTTTTAAAATCCATCGTTGTTTTCATTTCTGAGAAAACGCCAATTTTGGCCGTTTGGCGCCACATACCCACGATGACATTTAAATGACAACGAATGTCAAGACTAATGCGTGTTTAGAAATGATTTTTTAAATGCAGTATCAGTAGGATAAGGACCTATTGTTTTAAATGTAGTATAAATATGCATGGTGTAATCTATTTAGTGTCATGTAAGTACCTTAGAGATATATAGTGTAGTAGGATAGATCTAAGATTTTAAAATTCGCGCCAATAGTTTAGGTTGGTAAGAGTGAGTGTTAGAGTAATGGCCGACGGCTGTGTACGTTCGTGCTGGCTCCTGATGATTTAAAGTTTAATAAAACTACATTTCCATTGTTATTGTTTCATTGTTATTGCTACAGTCTCAGAAGTGGGATAAGGGGGATCGAGGAATGCATTAGAAGAACTAGAAGGCTAAAGGAATTGGTGTGAAATTCACGCAACATTGTGCGCCCGAAATTGATTGTGCTCCGGCATCGGACGACAACTACGTTACTATGAGTGATCCACCATTGGAAGGCAATATTTCAACAGAAGAGACGACAACGGACGCCGCCACCGGTAATGTGTCGCTTCAGGAGTTAATTGAGGCAACGATCCGAGCGGTTCAACGAACTGCCGTGGCTCCTACTCCGACGCCACACTTTAATGCAGTTCCGCCGAAAGAAAAGTTCACAAATTCCGAAATAAGCGCATTGGTACCCAGCTTTGGTGGTAATGAAGACGAGTGTATCGAAAATTGGTTTAGTCGATTAGATATTATTCGAAACACATATAAGGTGTCTGACGAAGTTATGAACGTCATAATAATTGGGAAATTGACTGGAACGGCTCTGAAATGGTATTATTCAAAGCCGCAGCATGCAGCGTTTACGTTCAATCAACTAAAACAGGGATTAGAGGATATGTTTAAAATTAGAGAAGATAAAATAGCTTTGATGCGCAAATTTGAAGCACGAAGATGGAAAAAATTCGAAAAGTGCCCAGTGTACTATCACGACAAGGTGAATTTAGGCAATAAATTGAATTTGCCGGAAGAAGATCTCATTAATTACATTATTGATGCGATGGACAACCCAGTACTGCAATCACAGGCCCGGATGCAAGACTTCCAAACTTTAGCAGGGTTATTCAAAATAATGAGCAAGGTAACCGCTTCCGATAGGGGAACTAATGTAACCAACAAGACAGGAGGCTGTCTTGTTAGCAGCAAGGGCTCGCGACCAGTCACTTCTACAGCAACGATTCAAGAAACCAACGTAGCAGCGAAACCTGCGGTACGGTGTTTCAATTGCAGCGAATATGGCCACCTCTCCGTTAATTGTCCAAAGCCTAAGCGAAACAGAGGAGCCTGCTTCCGCTGTGGGAGTTCCGAGCATAAAATTGACAAGTGCACCAGAGGGCAGCCCGTGGAGCAGCCCACTACTACGAGAAGCGCAGCTGACAGTACAACTATGGTACTTCAGCCCTCCGATCAGGTTACAGCAACTCCAAGCAGTATTCCTAGGTATACATTGCCTTTTAAATTTGAGTTAATTGATAACGAGGATAACACGGTAACTAATTGCATGTCAGTAGCATTGTTAGACACAGGTAGTCCAATAAGTTTAATAAAATCTAAGTTGGTACCTAGTATGTATTATAATGATACGCCAAATTCAGGAAATTTCACAGGTATTAATGGTTCACAATTAGTGGTGTTGGGAACATTTACTACTGTAATAAAGGTAAACGATATTGATGTGTTAGTTAAGTTTCATGTTGTACCTAATAATACAATGAAATTTGGTAGTATTCTAGGCCGAGATTTTATAAGTAATTCAAATTTAGATATTACATTTGGAAATGATATTAGCATTAAGAAATCTCAAACAACCCTAATTGAATGTGAAGGGAGTAGTAGCAATTTTGAAATTATGCACATTGATCATACGAGCGTAATGTTTGATTCTAAAGATAACTTGGATATAGAACAAAGTTTATATTGTGAGACAGGGAGAAAGTTTGTTGATGTTTTTGACAAATACTATAAATTTGCTGAAAGACCCAATGTTCCTTCAATTGACTATGAAATGCACATTAATCTTAAAAAAGAGCAGCCATTTTATTTCAATCCGCGTAGATTGTCATGTGTTGAGAAGGAGAATGTTCGCAAAATTGTAGATGAGCTATTAGAGAGGAATATTATTCGTCCAAGCAGGTCTGAGTACAGCAGCCCAATCGTTTTAACCAAAAAGAAAACGGGAGAAACGCGCTTATGCATTGATTACCGAGAACTAAATAAACTTATTGTACGTGATCATTTCCCGTTACCATTGATCGATGATCAGTTAGATTCATTACGAAAGAAAAAATATTTCTCATCTTTGGATTTGAAGAATGGTTTCCACCATGTTAAAGTTGCTGAGGACTCTGTACGTTATACTTCATTTGTAACGCCCTTTGGGCAATATGAATATTTGCGCATGCCGTTTGGCATTTCCACAGCGCCACAAATATTTCAAAGATATGTTAATTTAATATTTGCTGATCTTTTAAGGGACGGTAAAATTTTGATTTATTTTGATGATTTGCTGGTAGCCACAGAGGATACTGATGAACACCTAGAAATTTTGAATGGCACAGAATTTGTTAGAACTGCGTATAGATAAATGTCAATTTTTGAAAAAGAGAATTCTCTATCTAGGATATTTGATTAGTCAGGATGGTATACGCCCTAATCCAGATAATGTTAGTGCAGTGGCCGAATATCCTATACCAAAAAATATTCATGAAGTTCATAGATTTATTGGAATGGTATCATATTTTAGGCGATTTATCAAGGACTTCGCATTATTGGCAAAACCATTATATCCATTGTTGCAGAAAAATCGAGAGTTTAGTTGGGGTCAGATTGAATTAGATTCATTTAGGGAACTGAAGTCAAGGTTATCCGAAATGCCTTTATTGTCTGTTTATTGTTCGAAACTAGAGACCGAACTACACTGTGATGCGAGCTCACACGGATTTGGAGCAATACTTGTACAAAAGCAGAGTGACGATAATAAATTTCATCCCGTATTTTATTATAGCCGACGAACAACCGATACAGAATCGCGTTATCATAGCTATGAATTGGAAACGCTTGCCGTTAGGTATGCCTTAGAAAGATTCCGCGTTTACTTACATGGGATCAAGTTCAAGATCGTAACAGATTGTAATTCATTAAAATTAGCATTGCAAAAGAAGGAAATAAATCCGCGTATAAGTAGATGGGCGTTGTTCTTTCAAAATTTTGATTACGAGCTAGAACATCGTGACAATACGAGAATGCGCCATGTAGATGCATTAAGTAGGGCACAAAACATTTTGGTTCTAGAGGAGAACACTTTTGAACATGTTTTAGGTTTGAAACAAATGCAAGATGTTGAAATTTCAAAAGTTAGGGAAAAATTGGAAGTTAGTGAAGACCAGTTGTTCGAACTTCGAGATGGTTTAGTGTACCGTAAGGGAAATAATCATTTGTTATTCTATGTACCAAAATCTATGCGATATAATGTTATTCGAAGTTGCCATGATGATATGGGCCACATAGGCATTGACAAAACAATTGATTTAATCAAGCGTACCTATTGGTTTCCTAATTTGCGTGAAATTGTTAAGAAACATATTAATAATTGTTTAAAGTGCATAACCTTTTCAATTCCAAATGGAAAACCGGAGGGTTTGTTGCATAATATAGAAAAGGGGAATAAACCGTTTGACACAATCCACATTGACCATTACGGTCCATTGGAAACTACTAAAAAGAAGAATAAACATATTTTCATTGTGGTTGACGCGTTCACAAAGTTTGTCAAACTCTTTCCTTGTCGAACAACTAATGCAAACGAAGTCATTGGCCATTTGACCCGATATTTTGCTAATTATAGTGTTCCTAGGCGAATTATCTTTGACCGTGGAAGTTGTTTTAGATCACAACAATTTAAGGAATTTATAAGTTCAAGAAATGCCTCTTTGGTACTCATTGCTACTGCTACACCTAGATCAAACGGTCAAGTTGAGCGTATAAACAGGTTTATAACGCCTATGCTATCAAAATTAATTGATTTAGAACGGAACTTAGAATGGGATATGGTTTTGGGTGAAATTGAATATGCAATCAACAATACGATTTGTAGGTCAGTAGATACCAGCCCTTCTATGTTGTTATTTGGCATAAATCAAAAAGGTAAAATAACTGATAATTTAAAATTGTTTTTGGAAGAAAATGAATATTTGGGTACTGATAGTATTAATTTGAATGTTGTAAGAGCGAGAGCTCAGGTTCAAAATAAGAAAGTTCAGGATTATAACAAAAGTATGTATGATCGTAAACATAGAATTGCTAAGCAGTTTAAACAAGGTGATTATGTAATGATCAAAAATACCGTCACGGCCCCAGGGGTAAATAAAAAGTTGCTACCAAAATATAAGGGACCATATGTTGTCCGTAAAGTTTTATTGAACGATAGGTATCTAATCGCTGATATCGAAGGATTTCAAGTTTCCCCAGTGCCTTTTGAAGGGATTTTTGATCCAGGTCGAATGAAATTATGGAGTACGGAAATTGACAGTGAGAGCGAATCTGACAACTCCGTCGAGGACGACGATGAGTCAGGATCGGCCGAGCTGTAGTAGGATAGATCTAAGATTTTAAAATTCGCGCCAATAGTTTAGGTTGGTAAGAGTGAGTGTTAGAGTAATGGCCGACGGCTGTGTACGTTCGTGCTGGCTCCTGATGATTTAAAGTTTAATAAAACTACATTTCCATTGTTATTGTTTCATCGTTATTGCTACAATGGTTTTAATATTTTTCTTGAGAGAGGTGTAGAACTCCAAGAATTCGTAGTTGAAGACGGATTCATATTTTCAGGCAGGTAGATTTTGGATAGCTCACACATTTGCTTTAAAATAGCACATGATATGCATATAAGCATATTTCTTACAAATTTGAAAGATGTTCCAGGTGGTAATAGTAATGAAGTATTTTAATCTGTGTGTTATTGCAAGGTTGTAAGTTTATGTGTAATTTATTGTAAAAAATTTAAAATTAAACATTTAAACGTTATTGGTTTTATTAGATATCTATCTGTAAATGTAGTAATTAAAAATGTTATAAAAGAAGTGCAATGTGATTTTATAGTCTTCGCCCAGAAGTACCTCGGAAACACCTTTCTTGAAAGCTACAACTAACAATTCTTTCCCGGTGTTTGTGGATACCTATTCAAATAAAAATTAAAAATAGAAATCGCTAAAAAGGTACGTTGTTTGAAGCCCCACTACGATAATTTAAATTTAGCTTTCAGACCATTTCTTTCGTATAACTTAGTTGGAGGTAAATTCATGATAAGATCTACCCCAATTGGTATATTTGCACGTTGTAGTACCGTTTTCTATTTTAACAATTCCAAACAAAATCATAAGCAATAATAACGAATAAATTAATCAACAAATTATACTGTGAACGTAAATAATGTAATTGAGAAAGTACACGAAAATACTAGCAGGAACCTGATCAAACAACAAAATAGAAAATCAAAGTAGAAAATACACGGGAGGGTTATATTATTGTTGTAAAATTTTAAGAAATGCCGTAAAATTTTATCAAACATTTGCATTGTAGTCAACGTAGTAACTGATGTTACATTACAAATTTGAAATTCCCGCTCGTGGGTATACAGCGCTCTGCGGAGAATCGCTAAACTACACATATGACCAGGCCGCATAGAGTGACGTTTGTCAAACAATTCAGCAGGTCGTGGGTAGAACAAACAGAAATTAACATGACAACAAACCTCAAGGCAGATCTCTCTGGAAGGATATCACTGGCATGGCCAGCTTTTGGCAGACTTCAAGGTATTCTAAATTCAGACGCGCCAAACACATTAAAGGCGAGAACATTTGACCAGTGTGTGCTGCCTTGCTGACCTATGGCACAGAGACCTGGGCTATGAATAAAGAAATAATACACAAATTACAAGTAACCCAACGTGCCGTGGAGAGGCGTATGTTAGGTATACATCTCACGAATACCAAATGAGGAAATTCGCAGACGGTCCAGAGTGACAGACGTAGTCGAAACAATTTGCAAACTGAGATGGAGTTGGGCCGAACACATCGTCAGAGTAACGGACAATCGATGGACTCGCCGAATTATCGAATAGTGACCACGAAACAACAAAAAAAGCCGTGGACGTCCATTAAGAAGATGGACCGACGACATGAAACGATTAGCTGGCACGAACTGGATGCAAAGAGCTCAAAACCGCAATAAGTGGATAGAATTACCAGACATATCTACAAAGGTAGATGACAAGTTAGAGGAAGCATAAATCCGACGATGGATGACATTGCTGAATATGATGTTAGCCTGCAGCAGCCGGTAGTCTGAGTGAGTGTAGCTATAGTGAACGGTAAGCGTCTGTGTTGATGTTTTATTTTGAATACATGCAGATCAAGCAGAAACAATGCGTGTTTAGTACGACGCGACGTACGATATGGACAAGTATTTCAGTTACACCTTGCATTATACCAGGTGATCATAAATGGTTGTGATTTTTTTTATAGATTGGCACTTCTGATGTTGGTTACCCTGCTGTCAATTTTCTCCGTACGTCACAATTGACATTTACATAGGCGTACGCACTTAGCAATTACATCAAGAGTAAGAATCTTGAATTTATTAAATAAATTGGAAAAATAATGTATTTTAAAAAACAGTCAAGGTAAGTGTTTAGAGCAGTTGTTCGAAATGATGTCCATCTTTATGTAGACAACAGTGAATTCTTCTATGCAAACTACTAAAAACATTTCTTAACATTCCAGGCCTTATGTTTGCCGCTGCAGCCTCAATTGCTTGTTGCAGGTCTTGCAAATTCTGGATTTTTAAAGACTACGTTTTTTTAATAAGGGAATAAAAAGAAATCAAGAGGGGTCAAATCAGGTGATCGACTTGGCCATAATTTTACGCTAATCAATTGCTCTGGGAAAAGGTGTTCTAAATAATTTATTGTTGCTCGTGCCGAGTAGGCAGCGGCTGAATCCTGTTGGAAATAACCATTTGTTAGTTCCATATCATCCAACTGGTTTCTAAATTGTTTAAGAAGGATTCTTGGTATCTTTCAGCATTAATTGTTTCATCAAAGAAAATTGGGCCAACACGCCTTCGGGACATTGCAACCCCAATACCAACTTTTACTGAATGCAGGGGCACGTCAATAACATTGTGGAGATTAGTTGCTGACCAACTTCTATAATTTTGAGAATTTATATATCCATTGAGATGGAACCAAGCCTCATCAGAAAAAAAAACAAGATCTTCCATGTCGTTATTTCGAAAATTGTTGTTATACCAATGACAACATTGGATTCTTTGAAAAAAAATCAGGAGGCAGGAGTTGCTGAACCATCGAATATTTCTAAGGACGTAAATGCAAATCACTTTTCAGGATGGGAGGATCCATAGGAAAGACCTAAAATAATGGAAGAAATGGAAAAAGGTCAAGTCATGGTTTATTCAAATCACAAATCCACCTATTTGTTGGGATAAACGACGTATGGAAAGGTGGAGATTTTGGGTAATAATTTGGTTTACATTTTCCACATTTGGTGTAACTACAGTCGCAAGGCCAGTAGACTTGCAGATTCCTACATTACCAGTACTGAAAAAGCGTTCAACTGCTCTTTCACAATGTTGTTAAAAACACAATAATCCACTTCTTCTTCTTCTGGATCCATTTCACCCAACTGATCGCATGCCGATTGTCGTGAATATTCCCAATCACCGTTTTCATTTCTTACGCCAGTTCGGAAATATGCCATTACAATAAATGTATTATGTTTTACAGTAAAAACCATTTTCTAACAAGAATTATTTATTGCATAAAATGAATAAACACATAAATGTCAAAATGACGTTTTCTTTATATTTCGCACGCCAATGTGTTGTTTTAAGTACCAGGTCTGCCAAAGTAGTATTTTGAAAACGTTACCAACCTTTGAAAACAAAATAACCATATAGAACACCCGGTATTTGCTAACCATTAATAGAAATGAAAAAACATGGTTTTTATTTGCTTTCTTCTTGTTTTTTATAAACATTCTGTATTGCTTATTGAAGAAAACCCTTTTTTTAATTACAAATGACCTCAGGGTTTGAATAACTTGATAAGTGGTCACTCTAAGTTTTACTAGAGTACCTAGATGACATTAGCCGGGGTTAGTGGCTCAGTGGTTAAGTATTCTGACTACTGATATAAGGTCACGAGTTCGATCCTCGGTCCCGGTGAGGTTTTTAAAAATTAAAAAAATGCAGATGAAAGCCTTTACAGAATGCCATCATTCGGAAGTAATGTAAAGCCGTGGGTCCCATGTTACTACGATGTGTAGCATGTAAAAGATCCCTTGCTAGGGTTGGAATTCCTTAGTCTCGGCAAAATTCTAAGTAGGACTTTGACCATATGACCACAGCAGTCGGTGTCTAAGATACCTGGTACTCTACATGCCTAGACCTTGTCCATTAACAAATAAACAAACAAACAAGCAAACCTAGATGACATTTCTGACATAAACGCTTTTTGGAGACTAGTGACACTACACTGAATGGCAACATGTATTTTTGCCAAATTGCAAAAATCACGATGCCATTTTCCGAAAATCTGGTGTTTAGTAGTAAAAATGTCAAAATTTAATTTTTAGGTTAGACCAGGATGACGGTACATTGGCGTACTTTACAATTTTAAACATAACATTTGATAACCATTTTGGTTGTTGGTTCTACGCCTCTGATAAATTTGACGTTAACGTAAAATATCGGCTGCCAACATAAAAAAATTAAAATTACTAAATGTTTGTGTTCTTCCTCATTAAAAATTAAATGACAGACGACGTCTAGATTCTCTAGGTTTTACTACTCCTATGCTTTAATGTACCACTTATTAAATATGCTCTACCCGTACTTTAATGATATCCATTAGACATTAGGTAATAAATTGACCAATAGTAGCGCGTCATCATGTTTGGTAGCCATGCCTATATGCGTTGTTGATCTGTGGCAATCGAGGTGGCAAACAATTTAAAATTGTAATTTTCACATAAAATGTTTGTTGATCTATATTGCAGTGGTTTGTTGTAATAATTAATTAATGATGTTTATAATTATATGCCACTTTTGCAAATTTATTAATTAAGAATAGAATCAAATTTTAGACTGATTAAAATAATTTAATTTTGTCTTGGTTATTTAATTAAGTCCAAATAACGGTATTATGCCCTCTTTTGTATTTTATTCATCTGCAATTTAATATTACAGAAGGCTAGCTCAATAGGCAAGAATATACTCTTTCCTCACAGCTGGGTTCCCTGATACGTTATAATTCAAAATTTATGTGATACGCCACTGGCGCTGTATTTAATTCGATCGCGCAGTCGCTATTTTGCAATACTGTCCAAATTATCACAGATTGGTTTACTTTGTGCAAGTTGCGTTTTAATTTAATTTAATAAATGGATTTTTATGAACATTCGACAAGGTAACTATTTGAATTCTTGCGCATTTGGCGGCACTGATTATATTTTGTTTCAGAAAATAACGTGGGCAAGCTTAGCAATTGTTCTGAGAGCGTCATTTAAGATCTTATAACCTCAAACTTGGATTCTATGCTATTGCTTGATTTTTGCCTTCAATAGATGATTTAATATGCCTGGATCTCTATTCAGTAAGGTGTACCCTTGCTTTTATGCAACTTTCCGGTTTCTAACGTCGTTACTTTTAGTATAATCTGACCTTAAAGTTTCAGAAGCGCTGCGGCAGCTCTTCGAAACCACAGAGCCTGTAGCTGGTTCTCTACGGTGCTGTTGTTGCTATAGGGGGCTCCTACACCCTGGCCTAATGTGCTGCAGTCAAAATCCCAGGCTCAGGAACTCTATTCTGCCCGGAACTGGATGTCGAAGTTTTGAGCTTGTCTCGGCCGACGTCGTCGGAAGGTGCTCACGATGAAAAATTATTTTTTTGTGAGGAAAAACGCTACCCACACTTCCACAAGTACACTGACACTTTGCTTCCACAATGGTGTACTTTTTATTATTAAAAATAGAATATCTCTATAAGAAAACTGTATTTAAAATGAGAGACTAAAGCTGCATGTCATGAATTAATTTTTATTCAATTGTTTCTCCACCTCAAAAACCGTTATAAACAATTGCCTAACTAATTTATAAAAACGGAAATCAACCAAGTTCAATACAATTACTTCCTTAACTAAAATTACTTACAACTAATAATATTTACAATTTTTCTATATCTAAATTATTGTCTTTTCATTTTACTTTTAAATGTCTTATTGCGCCACTAACACTTTGTATTATTTAAATTGCCTTTCTCACTCGCGTAATTACACTGATTAGTTTTTAAAGAGTTCGCTTCCTTCACCAATTTTGTTTTACATCCTGCTGTGTCAATTTCTTGCCAAATTTTAAATGTCTGCTTTTCACGTATTTACAAATCTTGCTGTCTAATTTTAATTGCTCTGTGCTGCCTGTTTATTGCTCTCTTGCAATGTATTATAATATAATTCTGGCTTCTGGTACCTTATTTAAGATTGCTTATAAATGTTTCCTACTTAATTATTTTGAAATCTACGCTTCATTAACACGCACATATTAAACCTTTTTGTGACAGTTATTTCTATTGGTTCGGCTTTGATTCTGCACAAACCTCATATTCGGCTAATTTAAAATGTTGACTCCAACCTGTGAAAAACGAACGCTGCCCTTTGCTTTCTGTACTCAAATCTTTCGTTACTACTGGCATCTCTTTTCAAATGCAATTACGGATTGAAATTTAGAAGCTTAATATTGCAGTTACACAAAATACCCCAACTCGGTGCTTTTTTACTTCCTTGTTCATTTATACTGCAAGCAGAATTGAGTCGTGGGCTCAATACCATCTCAATATAGGGACATGGGCCTGATATTGCGGAAAACGGCGATTATAGATATTTATGCATTACGGGAGATATGAATGTTTTTTTCCTGAGGTTGACCGAAGGCAACCGAAGGTAAAGAACATGAATATCTCCCGTGGTGCATACAATATTTTATTTACTAGCATATTAGCAAGAATAGTCTGAAATTTCAAAATGACTTAAGTACATTTAAAATAAAAATATGTAAGTAACATCAAAGATTGCATCAATGTATGGTTGCTAAGACGCTGCTTGTATTTGCATGGTTACCATAAGATGGAGGAAAATAATTTGAAAAATCCCTTGGGCGTTATGAGTAGCTTTTCATATCCTGTTGCTTGTAAATAAATCGCAAAAATCGAAGATGTTTAAAAAATGTAAGCAATTTATGGACTGAAGATATAAAAGTAATATCACATCTTATTCAATATCTAAGTCTACATTTATAATAAAGTAAATTTTATGTCCATGAATAGTTTTTTATAACTGGTCGTATGCAACTCACATTTAATAATAATAATAACAATAATAATAAATGCCTTTATTTAAACAAATTCAATGTAAAAATGTACAAAAAAAACAGAAAATGGTAAATCGTAGAGGACAAACTTCAGTATGGCATCCGAAGATACAATCTTCTGCTCTTACACTTAACCCTCGCAAAACAAAATTTTAATATTCTAAAACTAATGATGAAGGCATGAACCAGTAAATAAATAGTAAATTAACAGTAATATGACATACATTATACGAGTATAAGGGAGATCAGAAACAAAATATCAAATTCAATATTTAAAGATTATAAAAAAATATATTTTAAACACTTTTTTTCTGTTGGTCATATTTTAAGTCATCTTTTTAATATCTAGATCCTAGAATAAAAACAGCAGCTTAAAACACGTTTCCCGGAACAACGTGTTTTAAAAATTTTAAAACACGAAACAAATATAGCAACAATAATGGTTTATTAAATGCGTTTTGGTATCTTGAAGTGTTACATTTATTTGTTTAACGTAAGCAATTACATTCCCAAAACTGCTCAATGCGCAGGTTTTCTTTCACTTTTAAGGATGACTTCAGCATCGAATAATGTGAACAGAGTGAAACATGTGACGTTTCTTGCTGCAAATCAAATGAATTAAATATAAATGGAAATGAAAATAATCGCAGACTTACCCTCTCGTCTAAATAGGCAAGAATGACCTCTTCTGTTACCGAGGAGACTTTGTTATTTTCTCACCAATGGCAGAAATTTTAATAAACCTTCTCGTAAGCAGCTTTAGACTTCAAGGGCAACAAATTTTCTCGGAATAGATTCCCGTTCTTTAAAATATTTTCAGGAATTTGATTTGACTTTGGCATTTTCGTTTATAAAATAAACAACATATCTATAGCGACTCGTGACCAACGTGGTTGATCAACAGAAAAAATGTTGAATGACACTCTTGCGAAAACGCTTAAAGTATCTCGGGTGTCTATGCAACTCGACTGCGTCTAGTTGCATAACAACACCCTCGAACTTTAAGCTTGTGTTTTTGCACTCGTATCATTAATAACTATTTAAACTGTGAGATCATTAATTAAGTATTGACGTAAAGCTTGCTTAAATTTCGTTGCAGATAATGTTTTAAAAGAAACAGGCAAATTATTAGAATGTTTTACGATACAATAACAAAGGGAACGTTTATACATTTCAGAACAATGAAGGAGAGAAGTAAGCAGTCCTTTAAATCTTAAATTTAGATTATGAACGTGACATCTAAATGTAATCTTATTATGTAAATAAGCAGGACTTTTTGTGACAATAATCGAGTGGTACAGACAAATAGCATGTCACAGCCGTCTATTATGCATATTGAGCCACTTCAATTCCCTGAGCTTGTAACTAATTCTTTGATACTTACGAATGCCAAATATCAGTCGCATGCATGCATTTTGCAATCTCTGAATTCTACCAATATCGTTTGAATCTAAACAAGAATAACAAACAACATCACAGTAGTTAAACTTCGACAGTACGAGAGAATTGCAAAGAAGTATTTTTGTATTTGAATCAAATAAGTGTCTGTTATGAAATATAAGTTTAAGTACTGCGTATGCTTTTCTAATACAATTAGAGACATGCTCCTCAAAGCGCAGCTGATAATCCACGAGTACTCCTAAATTTTTTACGGAATCTCTTAAACCGATAACATCATTATTTATTTGTATACAAATTTTATCTGTCGCCTTCAGCCTAGCATTCTTTTTGCCAAATAAAATAGCCACAGATTTATGGGGGTTTTAAATGCAAACCATGTTGTCGGGATATATCAGCAATTCGCAATAAATCTTCATTAATAAGTCTGCACGCATTTTGACAAGTAGATTCAGTAAAGGATATATACAGTTGGGTATCATCGGCATAAAAATGATATTTGCAATTTATTATAGCTGTAAGAAATTCAGAGATGTACACGGAGAATAGTAGTGGACCTAAAATTGATCCTTGGGGTACGCCTTTGCCAACGTGAAGATAATTTGATTTTTTTCCATTAAGTACTACAGCTTGACTTCAATCAGACAAATAACTAGCTATTAAATCAATTGCTGACGCGGCTAACCCAATACGGTGTAAGATGGATATAGGTATGTCATGATCCAGCGTGTCGAAAGCCTTAGAAAAATCCAGCAACACCAATACTGTCAAAAGATCCTGATCAGTGGCAGTTACGACATCATCTGTAATATGAAGTCGTAGAACAACTATGGCCAGGTTTAAACCCAGATGGATTCACGGGAATTATTTTATTTATACTTAGATGATTACGTAATTGGTGTTCCAATGTTATACCATTAATGGCGACTCTCTTACACGCTGTTATACAATTAAAGATGTTGGCGTGTTGTTTGATTGTGAAGTACGTTTTAATCAGCACATTATTGAATCTGTAGCAGCTGCCAATAGAATGCTAGGCATTATTATCCGAAGCACAAAATCATTTCGTCAACCAAATTCAATAAAAATTCCATACCATTCTCTTGTTAGAACTAAGATCGATTACTGTTCTGTTATTTGGAATCCGACATATGAATATTATAAAAATATGTTAGATAGTGTACAAAGAATAATATTAAAATATATGTGGTTTAAAGTCAATCATGTGTATCCTGAGAACGGTTTTGATCACTGAATACATTCAATTGTATATCGCTCGAGTCTCGTAGAAAGCAAAGTAGCTTAGTATTCTTATACAAATTAATCCATTACTCAATTGATTGTTCTGATTTATTAAATAAACTACATATTTTTGTTCCAAGATTACCAGTCCGAAATGTTTATACATTTTATCTTCCAGCGGATAAAACTAATGTCCTTGTAAAATCTCCCATTTATATTATGTGTCACTATTGTAATCTTGTTAGTGACAAACTTGATATATTTTGTTGTAATCTAAAGCAAGTAAAAGATAAAACTTAGAATAGCATTTGTGAAGACTAAATAAAATATTTCTTTTTTACTCTATCAACTCCGTACTGATACTTTAGAGTTCTTAAGTTTTGCATGTAACTACTTAGTATAATTTATATGTGTTTGTCCTATAATTGGGTTTGTACCTGATGGGCAACATTTACTTAAATAAATAAATCAATCACTAAATAAAAAGTTGCAGGCCCCTGTGCTTATTAGTGATAACGAACTTAAGGCCACAAATTTGTGAAATACTGTTTTCCAAGTAATTTTTCTTTAAAAAAAATTTTAAATTGATAATAAAAAAGTTATAGTCACATTGCGATATTTTTTCCTCACCCTGTATAAATAGAGCGGCGTTATAAATAGAACAATTTTGTTATATAGACAATCAATATGTAAATTAAGTATATTTAAACATATTCAGTCAATGAGCATCATTTCATATAATTCTATACTTCTTTTTACCCTAATAAGACGTAAACATGCATTTTGAAATTTTTGGCTCTTGGATTTATCTTGCGAATCAAAACAAAATCAATACAACACATTACAATAATCAACCAGAGACAACAACACACAGTTGCATAGTGTGATATTGATATTAATAATACTAACAGTTTTAAATTGCATTTAGCTCTATGTGAACATTTAAATGTTTTTGAAAATGCAAATTTGATTACATCTACATTTCTAACGATATCGGTGACAGGTATTTCTTTATTATCTATTGCTAAACTCACTTTATTTTTAAAAAATTCAATTTAAATTTTTACTAAAGAAAATCACAGCTGATTTATTCTCATTAAGGTAAAGTGCATGTTGATATTATGCGTCAACTAGACTCTACAAGTCTTCATTTATATGCTGGCAAGCAACATTTAGTATGCCTTTTATATTGAAGGATTGGTATATTTGAGCATCGTCAGCACATAAATGTAATAAATTATATAAATTTCAGCTTTACAGGCCTTTAAGGCCCAGAGCTTTGTTGGAGATTTTTCTCCACTCCTTTCTGTCTTTCGCTAGGTTTTTCCCAGTCGTTTATTCCTAGCTCTTTGAGATCCTCCTTTATACAGTCCAGCCATTGTCTTTTCGGTCTGCCTTTTCTGTTTCGTCCTCTGGTTCTTTTGTAAGAAGTATTCTTGGGGTTAGCCACCTAAGACGACTCTGTTTTATTACGTTTATTATGCTTGGTTCTCTGTATAGTTCAGTTAGTTCCTTGTTTGTTCTGCGTCTCTAGAAGTCCTCTTCTTTCACCCCACCGTATATTCTTCTGATAATTTTTCGTTCCAATATACACTATTTATATTCTTTTGCCTTAGAACCCACGATTCACTTTCGAAAGTTACCGTTGGTCTTATAATTGTCTTATACACTTTTACTTTCACTGCACGGGAGATATTTTTCGACATTAGCACTTTATTCACCATCGCTGCACTTCTCAAACCACTTGTTATCCTTCTTTCTACCTCGTTAGATTGGTCACAGTTACTGGTTATCTCGGCTCCTAGGTACACTGCCGCTTCCACTCTTTTAAACACTACTTCTTTCTTTCCGTCTTCGCTTTTCACTTTTAGGTGCTGCTCGTGTTGTTGAATTGTTGTTCCGCTTATCATGTAATTTGATTATTTTTCATTAATTATTAGGCCAAACTTTGATGCCTCGACTTGGATCTTTTTTAGTAAACTTTTTAGTTCTTCTTGTGTCCTTGTTATTATGGTTAGGTCGTCGGCATATGCTATCAGTTGGTATGGTTTGTTAAATATGTTGTTGCTTTGTCTAATTTTGCAGTTTCTTATGATCGTTTCCAGAACTATGTTAAAAAGTGTTGTTGATAACGGGTCGCCTTGTCTTAAACCACTATTACACCATCCCTTTTCCGGGTTTTTTATGTATAATAATTAAATTAAGATATCTACCCTATTTGCTTATTGAACAGAAGTAGTATCTATAATAATATATTTCGCACTTGCCTTGTTACTTTCAAATGAATTCTAAATTGACATATCTCATTAATAAATATATGACATTAAAATTATGTCATCTAGGTACCAAGGGCATTATGAGTAAAATAAGAGCCCAAGATTGTTAGTGTACTAACCGAGGGCCTTTGGCCCGAGGTGTGTACAACAATCGCGGGCTCTTAGCTCATAATGCCCGTGGTGCCTTCAAGGTTTTATGTCCTACCAATTTTATTACCTAATTCATATTCATATTCAATTCATATAATTACTATGATAGAGTATTTAAGATTGATCTAGTTAGCTGATCTAAGTTAGATTTGTGACATTAGCTGAGCTGTCATTAATTTTCATTGTGGCAGTGATGCATAATAAAGTTGTATCCATGGAAACAAATACTGTTAATTTTTCATAATAACCCTAGTGTTCTTATGAAGAAAATTGCCCTGGAGCGTTATTTTGTATCTAAGATACCTTAAAATAGAGTCATTAATTTCAATTGATGTACTGGTAGGACATAAAATCTTTTTAAATGTACCTCGGCTAGCCAGCTTATTTAGCAATTAAGAACTCTATTTCCTTCTCAGCTGAATTAGTTATTGTTAATATAAATTATATCTTTAGAATTGTATTTTAAATTATCAAATTATTATCAATTTGACTTGCTTTTTAAATCACACTATGTAGTACTTGAAATTGAACCTTCTAATTCAGTTATAGTGTATTAATATGTTTGGCTTGACATTACATTTAAGAATCAAACTAAAGGTTGTCAAAATATTTAATTAAATTACTTGTTCCAAAAATGTGAAGTTAAACTTTCTTAAAGGTAACTAGATTAAAAATAATACAATTTATAAATATAAAAGCCGAAAACGTCGAGTAGGTACTCAAATCAATTCAAATTTGGAAAACTTAATATTCTAAATGTTCTCTATATCTAAAATACAATGTTTTATTCTAATTTTGCCGTACCAAACTGTTATTAAAATACACTAACCTTCTCAAAGATGAACTCGTACCTGAAGTGTGTTTCTATATCAGCTCCAAACTGATCACAGTCGTCAAGCATCTCCTTTAAGATGTCGAAGACCCATAAAAACTCGTTGTAGCTGTCGTGACCGTTTAATATTTTGTGAAACGGTAGTGCAGCATGCCACAAACACAAACACTCGCACTAACTGATGACTTAAACACCAATAACCACTTGAAATGGTTTCTATTAATCTCGCTATGCGAATAATAATTGTGACTCCTTGGTCAGACTTTGATCGTGCAGAAGGCTATTCTTGCTAACACGTACCAAACTTCAATATTATTCTCACAATTAAAGGGATATTAGACCTTTAACGTGACTAATTAGACTGAGATTACTCAAAATATAGAAACTTTTTCAGTTGCAGTAAACAAGCCTCTGGTTAGCTATTCCCTTACACTTGTTATCACATGATACCCTTTAGATATCTGGATATTAATTAAAAATAATTAAGCATTCTCACAGCATGCTACATTACACCACCTGCTGTTTCAAACTTTCCCGATAGTTTGTTTTGTATTTTAACCTGGTTTGATGTTTGACTCAACGTCATTGCCACTAATTTTATCATCTCCTCTGGTATGTTTAGCTTTTTCATTGCTCTTAGTAGACATTTCCTATCAATTTTATCGTATGCCTGTTTGAAGTCGAGGAACAGTATGTGAAGCTATATATTTTTTTTCTCGCATTTTTCTTGGATTCGGCGCATGGCGTGGATTTGGTCTATCACCGATCTATTCTGACGAAATCCGCATTGGTACTCTCCTAATACACTCTCAGCTAGTCCTTTCAGTCTGTTGTTAATTATAGTTGCCAATAATTTGTATGTTACGTTTAGTACTGAGATAGGCCTGTAGTTCCCACAATTCAGTCGGTTTCCGTTCTTGTGAACGGGACTTATCACCGCTTCCCTCCATTCCATTGGCATATTTTTGCTTTCCCATATTTTTTTTATTAGGTCCAAGAGTTTTTCTGTTAGCATTGGTCCTCCATGCTTTATAAGTTCGGCTTGAATCCCGTCGGCTCCTGAACTTTTATAATTCTTCATTGCTTTTATTGCTTTTTCCACCTCATCTTTTGTAGTCGGGAGTATTTCTTTTTCTGTTTGTATAGGGTTCTCTGTCTCCAGTTCTTCCGCTGTATGTTCTATTGTTGACAGTACATCTCTATAATATTCAAGCCACCTGTCCACAACTTCTTCTTCCCCTCCTATAATCTTACTACTTTTGTCTCGGCACATGGATACTTTTGGTTGGTAACCTCGTTTTACGACCCCAACTTTTCTGTAGAAGGTTCTCATTTGTAGCTTGTTGTGTGACTCTTCTATTTCTTTCAGCATACATAGGTGATATTCCCTCTTCTTTGCTCTGCAGGTCATTTTAGCTTCTCTCCTTGCTTCGTTATATCTTTCTTGGTTTTCTCTCGTCTCGTTTCCAATCATTCTTACTTTAGTTTCTCTCCTTTTTTCTAGGATTTTTTCGCATTCTTTGTCGAACCAGGGTTTTCTTATTTCTTTTTCCTTCGGCTTTAGTTCTTGTTGGGCTACTTTTATTATTACTTCTTTCACCGCTCTCCATTCTGCTTCTACTTCTGTGGCGTCGTTTGTAGTTCTTAGGTGTTCTTCTATTTGTTGTATAAATTTTTGTTCTACTTCTAGGTTTTTTAGTTCCTCTGGGTTCCATCTTCTTTTCTCACCTGATTTTTCTTCCTTCCTCTTCGGTATCCATTGTTTGAGGTTTATACGTACCATATAGTGGTCCGAGTCTGCGTCAGCACCCATGCAGCTCTTTATGTCGTCTATGCAGGTTGTATGGATTTCTTCAATGAGGACGTGGTCTATCTGGTTGGTAGTTTTACCATCTGGGCTCCTCCATGTTCCTTTATGAATTTCCTTGTGCTTAAGATACGTTGCCTTTATTACTAGTTTTTTATCAGCTGCGAAGTTTATTAGCTTCTGCTCGTTATCATTTGTGTTTAGGTGCTTGCTATGCTCTCCGATCATTGGCTTATTCCTTTCTTCCCTTCCCACTCTCGCGTTGAAGTCCCCAGAACAATTTTTACGTCGTATTTTGGTATTTTTGTATATTCTGTGTCCAGTTGTTCATAGTACTGTTGCTTTTCTTCTTCTTCTTTTTCTTCCGTAGGAGCATGTGCGTTAATTATACTAATTTTCCGGAATTTCCATCTGATTCTCAAATAACATAAGCTGTTACTTATTGCCTTGAAGTCTATTAGTGCGTTTCTTATTGATTTTCTTATTAGGAATCCGTTCCCTACTCTGTTTTCTAATCCTCCGCTGTTCATTAATGTGTAGTTGTCTATGTCCATGGTTTGGTTTCCTTTAATATTTGTTTCTTGTATTGCAAAAGGTCGATCTCATATCTTTCTAGTTCCTTTGTTAATTGTTTCAGTGCTCCTTCTTCGTTTATGCCTCTTAAGTTCCAAGTGGCCATGGTTAATTGCTTACTTGTTTTCCTTCTTATGTTTTTCTTCAGATTCTATTTCATGCCTATTTTCGTTGCCGTTAGTCCGTCCTTCATTCTTTTAGTTAGTAATTTATTCGGTAGTTTTTTGGATCCTTATCCGTGGTACGTTTTAGGCTTTCTCCGTTCTCCTCTGACCATTCGTACTTGAGGTCATCAACTTTTAATCTCCGGTAGCCTACGCGGGTTCTCTTGCCTTTAGATTTTGCTTCTCTGGCTACTTTCCGTATTTCAGCCTGTACAGTTTGTTCCTCTTGGGTCAGGTCGTTATCTATAAATATTCGTTTAGTTCCTAGTTTGGGTTTACGTTTCAAAACTTCTAATTTTTGTTCAAAGGTTTTGAGTTTTACTATTGTAACCTGCTGTTCTTCTTTCCCCACTTTGAAGGCTTCTTCTACATCTATCCTCACGCCCAATTCATTTTGTAGAAATGTCGCAACTTCTTGTTTTTTATTTTCTTCATTGAAGCTTGTTCCTTTAATAACCAAATTGTTTTTCTCTTTATACTTTTCTTGGTTCTCTAATTTCCTTTTCATTATCTCCATTTCTTTACGTAGCTCATTCCTTTCTGATTCCCATTCCACTTCTTTCTTTAACATTTCCTCTTTAAGGGTTCTAATTTCTTCCCCATAAGTTTTCATTTGTTTCTAAATAGTTCTTATATCGGTTTTTGTACTAACTGTATCTTGTCTTATTTCTTTTAATTGTTCAGCTATTCCGTTTATTAATTTTTCTAGGTTCTCCATATCTGTAGGAAGGTCGTTTTCTTGTTGTTCTATGTTTCCCCTAACTATTGTTCGTCGTTTTTACGTGTTTGCGCGTCCTCGCACTAGAAGTTCACGACCTACCTGTTATCCTATCCGTGTTTATTACGAAAATTTCCTACGTTCTTGATGGCCGGCTCGAAATTTAATGCACCAATCTCTGCCGACTTACATTATGACGTGTGCCGTAATGTATGCGTCTGGCCTTTTGTCCGCGATGCGCGAAACAGAACCCAAACCACAATGACCTTCCGGGCTTTTGCTGTAATTTTCCGCGTTCGTTTCACTTTGTCACTTTAGGTTTTTTCGTACTAGTATGTCTCTGCACTTGGGTTTAGCAACTGTACACTTTACAAACTTTAACACTTACTCTGCTTTTAAATATCACGATTATTTCGCTCGGGTCAGGGCTGCGTGTGACAGCTTGCTGACGTCCGCGTATACACTCCACAGAAATGTGCAGTTGCTTAATGCATTCGTAACTTGGAAAGTATAAATTGTAAATAAGAGTGGACCAAGAATTGATCCTTGAGGAACACCAGTACAGATATTACAAAAGTCAGATAATTGATCTTGAATTTTGACAGCTTGATATCGTTTGCTTACATAATTTTTAAGTAATATAAGTGAATCAGGGGAGCATCCAATATAATGACAATAGAACATCGTCACTTGTTGTACGTGCTTTGGAGTAATGTAACAAGACAAAAACCGTTACTTTACCGGAATCTGTAACTTGAATTATATGATTAGTTATCTGTAATAACGCCATAACACGACTATGTTTTTTCTCTAAGAACAGATTAGTAACAGGTAATACATTGTTAACATTTCATCATCATTGTTGGCGCTACAACCCAGGTCGGGTCTTGACCTGCTCCAAGATTTGACGCCATTTTGTTCTATCTCTTGCAGTCCTCCGCCATCCGCGGATATGGAGGTTAGCGATGTCTTTTTCCACCTCATACATCCATCGTGTTCTTGGTCGTCCTCGTCTTCGTCTACCTTCAAGTTTACTGTTTGTTAGTTTTCTGGGGATTTGTTGGTCGTCCATTCTTGTTAGATGCCCTACCCATTGTAACCTCATAATTTTAATGTATCTGGTAATGTCAGGTTCTTGGTACATTGCATACAATTCGAAATTGTATCTGATACGCCACTGATTTTGTTCTTTAATAGGCCCATATATTTTCCGTAAGATTTTTCTTTCAAATGTGCCAACTGCCCTTTTGTCATTTTCAGTAATGGTCCACGTTTCTGCGCCATATGTAAGTACAGGTCTAACAAGAGTTTTGTAAATTGATATTTTTGTTTTTCTGCTAACTGCACTTGATCTAAAGTAGGCTTTCAGTCCCCAGTAACATCTGTTGGCCATCATGATTCGCCGTTATATCTCCTCACTAACTGTATTCGTAGAGTTGATTAATACCCCCAGGTAGACGAAGCTCGTTACCTGTTCAAAGGAGAACTCTCCTATGTTTATTGCTTTTGTGGGTATAACTGCATCCTTTGTCGCCAGCATATACTTCGTCTTGTGTTCGTTAATACACAGTCCCATATTTCTTGCCGCTCTTTCTAGCAGCACAAAGCTTTCAATCACTGCTTGCTTGGTGCGTCCGGTGATATCAATATCATCCGCATACCCCAGAATCTGGACGGACTTATTATATATTGTTCCAGTTACATTGATCCCAGATTCTCTAACAGCTTTTTCGAGGGCAATGTTAAATAGGAGACACGCCAATGCATCCCCTTGTCGTACTCCATTTTTTATTTGAAAAATATTTGAGGTTTCCCCTTGAATTTTAATGCACGCGCTGGATTTCAGTATCGTCATCTTAGTAAGCCTTACTAATTTTCTGGGAATTCCAAAGTCCATCATTGCTTGAAGCAGTGGCTCTCTCAGGATGCTGTCATAGGCCGCTTTGAAATCCACAAATAGATGGTGTGTGTCGATGTTGTATTCAAACGTTTTCTCAAGGATTTGCCGTACTGAGTGTATTTGGTCGGTTGTTGACCTCCCAGGTGTGAAACCACATTGGTATTTACCAATAATATGGTCGGTGTAATTTCTCAGCCTTTTGCAGAGAATGTGTGTATTTTATAGGCTCTGCTTAGGAGGGTAATTTCTCTATAATCCTCGCACTCCAGTACATCGCCTTTTTTATGTATAGGGCATATGATACTCAGATGCTACTCACTGGGCATTACTTCCGTATTGCATACAATTTGTATAAGGTTGCATATGACTTTCTGCAGTGTTTGGCCTCCGGATTTTTACAATTCACTGTTGATCTCATCAACTCCCGGAGCTTTATTATATTTTAGACTGGCGATGGCTGATTTAACCTCTTCTTCTGACGGTACTTCGGTATTGATTACCATCTCCTCTACTGCTTCAGTTTCATTTGGCAAGTGTATGATCTCTTGTGCGTAATCATTCAGTTTTGTTTCAAAATGTTCTGCCCATCGCTTTAGTATTACATCCCTATCATTTAAAATTTCTCCATTTCTTCCCCTGCAACTTGTCACTCTGGGTTTGAATTTATTTCTTGCTTCTTTAACTTTTCTATAGAATTTTCTCACTTCCTGTTGGCTATATAAACTTTCTATCTCTCTCATACGTTGTTCTTCCCATGCTCTCTTTTTTCTTCTGTGGATTTTCTTCTCTAGCCGCCTCAGTTGCCTATATTCCTCTTTTGTTTTTCTAGTCACTCGTTCATTTAGAGTTCTCATATGTGCTACATTTTTCTTATTCGTTGCTTCTTGACATTCTGCATCAAACCATTCCTTCCTCTCCTTGGGTTTTGCTTTTCCCAGGGTATTCCTGGCTTTTTCAAGCACTGTTTCTTTACAAGGTTGGCACAGTTGGTTTACATGTTGTCCCAATTCTTTTCATTTAATTCTTCTTCCACTTGTCTTTCATAGTCTTCCTTCATAGTGACATCTTTAAGGCCCTCAATGTGTATTTTATCTACCCTTGTTGTTTTGCCTTTTCTAGTGTTGGATATTCTTGCTCTTATCCTGGCTTGTACCAAGTAGTGGTCGCTATCAATATTCGGCCCACTGTAGCTTTTCACGTCCAAGAAGTTAGACACATGTCTGGCGTCTATAAGAACATGATCAATTTGGTTAACAGTTTCTCCATCGGGTGATTTCCATGTCCCCTTGTGTATGTTCCTATGTTCAAATGTTGTTGTTCCTATGACCATGTTTTTAGCGCTAGCAAAATTTACCAGCCGTATGCCATTGTCGTTGGATTCAGAGTGAAGGCTACGTTTTCCAATTGTTGGCTGAAAGATATTTTCCCTTCCTACTTTGGCATTTAGATCGCCAATGATTATTTTAATATCATGATTTGCCACTCTGTCCAGTTCTCTTTCTATTGTGTCATAGAATGCATCTTTGTCTTCGTCACTTTTTTCCTCTGTGGGCGCGTGTACGTTCAGGAGACTATAGTTGAAGAATTTGCCTTTGATGCGTAGGTAGCACATTCTGCTGTTGATAGGTCGGAAATCTAATACTGCACTCTTCATTCTTTTACTGACTACAAAAGCGGTTCCCAATTCATGAGCTTTTTCTTGGCCACTGTAATATATACTGTAGTCTTTTCTTTCTATTATCCCCTTTCCAATCCATCTGGTTTCTTGAACGGCAGTTATATTGCTTTTACACGCGTTAGTTGTTCCACCAGTAGTCTTGTGGCTCCAGGGGCATATAGCGTTCTCACATTCCATGTAATAAGTTTGAAATCATTGTTCTTATTTCGTTTGCGGGGTCGTCTAAAGTCCAGTCCGGCATTTTCTCTTTGAGCTTTCGTAACCAGATTGTTTTTACAAGATAGGAGAGTTATCCCTTTGCTTAACCCCCAACCTGGAGGGCCAGGATATTCCTCTTAGTCTGTTAACATTTACTTGTTCTAAAAAGCTGTCACTCCAGACTCCGTCTAATACCTACATTAGATAATGCTGATAAAATACTGACTGGTCTTTAATTTTTCAAATTTGAAGCTTTTATTTTACGTAAATGCGTTATAATATAGCTAACTTGCAAGCACTGGAAAAAACTGAAGTCATTATGGAGAAATTAATTACACCACTGATGAACGATATAGAAGAAATGTATAGATATTTTACTATCTTGAATGCTGATACCATCATATCCAATAGCATTTGCCTTAATAGATGATTCAATATTTAGCTTTTTTTACTGTCTTAAACTGAAGCTTAGAATTAAACACGGTCCTTGATATAATTTTAATAGAAAGATGTAATACCATTCACATTTTGGTAAAATTTTTGGCACAACTTCAGTGAGATTATTAATTTTATTACAATTGGATATCTGTTGAGGAAGTTCGGTGTGATTTGAACTTTTTGATATATAAAAAGCTTTGCTGTTCCGTAATATTTTCGAGAAAACCCTTTTCCTTATTACTGGAAGATGTACCATTAATATTAGACGTGCTAAGTGGTATCAACACGATGGGACACCAGCACATCAATCTCTTCGTGTTAGAGCTTGGCTTAATGCACATTTTTCGAGAAGATGGATTGGAGTAGGAGTACCCGTAGTATGCCACCGCGTTCGTCGGACCTGACTCTATTATAGATTTTTATCTTTGGGGTCATATGAAGATCCTGTATGCAACTTAAATACACGCGCTAGAATAATTGCGCCAAAGAATACAGCAGACTGCCGATATTATTAGGAATAACCCAGCAACCATATAGAACACAGCGATCTCTTCAGCGACGCTCGGCTTTGTGTTTTGAACACAATGGAGATAATTTTGAACATTTCTTCTAAATAAAATAATGCAAATGTATTAAAAAAGTATGTAATAAAATTCGTTGGAATAAAATTTTAGGCACTGTTAGGGACAGTCGAGTAAGCGAGCGTTGTCTTTTAGCGCAAGCTGTAAATGCCCGCTTTACATGGTTTCTGCAAATTCGGATAGAATTCTTGGAATCAACGCGTGCAGGTGTCGAATCCCGGCTTCCGCGAGCGAGTTTTTAAATACGCGATTAGAGGGAGATGCTCTACGAGTGCGAGCGAGCCCGCAAACTTGCAGTCACCCTTTCCATTGTTGCACGTGTTCAGCGCGAGCCACAAAAGCGCTCCTCTCCCGTCCAGTTCTGGCGGCGCCGGCGTTTGGCAGCGCGAAGTGGTGTTTTTCGAGGATTGGCTTCCCAGACACCGAGCGAGTTGGTCGCAAGGCCTTGAGTGTTGTTTGTGGGTGTCGCGTCGAAATCCTTCTTAAATGAGCCGTCGGCCGATACGTATAACCGCTGTAGCGGGTGATCAAATGGAGGGCGGTCTAATCCCTGGTTAATTTCACATGTGATCCGGCGTGCCTTTTCTTTAATTCCGGTTGCATCTTTACTCCTAGAGAGGAATCTGCTGGACATCACCATCGCCGACGCCTTGAGCTCCTCCCCTCTCCCCCTGTTTCGTAGCCTTCAAAAACTAGTCTGGTTACCAGCTGGAGCTCTTCGACTGTCCCCAGAAGAAGCTAAGGTACTGTACTGTTTATACGTATTTATGCGGACTGCATGCTTTGGCTGCCGGGCCGGTGTTTAGAAGAATTCCGCGTTAATCAAAAAGAGTGCGCGCCGAAGAGAGGCCTCGAGTCTTCCACGCGTGTGATCGCCTTCCGCTGTAACTTGACCTTCCAGTGGCGGCTTTAAGTGAACGATTTATACTTAATGAGCTCGATTTGTCACCATACAGTGCCATTTGCAGGCGCTTATTATTTTGTATAATAGCTAATGTTTATTTCAACACACCCTGTCGATACGCAGTGTGCGTAGAAGTTCATTTTACAGTGCCATTTGCAGGCGCTTATCATTTTGTGTAATAGATGCGTTTAGTGATGACGTAGTAAGTGGGGGTTGTTTGAACGTCACGATCCAAACAAATTGCATAGTTACCGTTGTTACGACGATGGTCTGTGATATTGCTCTTTATTGACAGACAGTTTAAGGGTTATTTGATAGAATGCCTATTCGTAAGACAAGAAGAATTTGTGAAAGCAATTATTTAAAGATTAAAGCATACCAACAATAATTACGTCGTTGTCGTTCTTTTGTGCTTGAAGTGCTTGCAACGATGGCTCAAAAACACGTGCTGAAATTATCTTCATTGAATAATTATTTCAAAGATGAAATGAAACTAATTGAAAGAGGCGAAAATGCATTGGAGTCTGGGCATGTTTTAAACATGAAATATAATGATAGTGCAAAAACCATCAGTGGGTCAGTTCATGCTAGCATGAAAGATAAAATCTACCAAGTTGAGGTAAGCTATAGTTTCTTTATAATTAACTTTTAACCGATCCTAACCTAACAAATTTAAATTGATTGAAAGTGCCATTTAACATAGTGACGCGAACCTTATCTGTCTGTTTTAGATATTTTTGGACAAAGATAAGAACATCACCAAGTCAACGTGTACATGTCCACGTGGGCAACTTTCCTGCCATCATGTCGCAGCAACAGGGTTATTTGCGCATTACAATAATGTATCTGTAACCGATCAATCGTGCAGCTGGTCGGCACCAAAAGTAAATGCAGTTGAGCAGGTGGTAAAAACGATTGAAGAATTATTTCCTCCGACAAAAGAATACCGTGCTTCTAAAAGAGATGTTAGCGAAGCTGAAATTGAACGTCTCCGAGAAGAGTTGGCATCATTTGGTGGTGCAGTAGGCTTTACTTGGCTTTTAGCCCCCAAACTCGCATCGCAGGAGGAAAATGTGGTAGTAAATGTTGGCGATGTCATTTTTTCTGAAGACTACCAAAAGAGTGTCCAAAAAACCTCTTATTTTGAAGAAAAAATACGCGTCACACCAGAAATAGTGCTTAAAGTATTTGAAAAAACTATAGGACAATCGGACAATCCTGTGTGGTTAATTGCCAAAAAGCTCAGACTGACAGCCAGTTCATTTGGAATGATCCTCGCTGCCTGTAAAAGGTAAAGCTATCCACCATCGCTTTTTAAAAGACTTACAGGTAAATTCTGCAATTTCTGTAGATTATGAATTCTCTAATTTTTTAAATAAATCTTTACAGGAACATACAACTTAGATGGTGTGAAAGCTGTACAGTGGGGTCGCGAACATGAAGTGGATGCTATTAAAGCATTTACTGCAGCAACTTCGCTACCAGTGATCCGTGCCGGATTATGGCTCCACAATTGTGGATATCTTGGTGCAAGCCCTGATGGCCTTGTAGGTGAAGATGCCCTGGTAGAAATTAAGTGTCCTTTTAAATATCGGGACTCTAACCTAATACAGGCACTTTCACGTGACAGAAAATATATTTGTATTTTCGATGTTGAAACGCAGCGATTTACTATAAACGAAAGTCATGAATATTTTCACCAAATTCAAGGACAGTTGCATTTACTAAATAAAAAACTGTGTTATTTAGTTATATGGACGCCTCGTATGCTGGTTGTACTAAATATTGTACGAAATGAGAAGTGGGCAGAAAATATAGATGTACTACAAAATTTTTACATTAATCGTTTCATCCCGCATGTAACTAGTACAACATGATTAAACAAAAATAAAGTAGTTAGTCCCAAATAAACATGTAGTTTCATTTTTTTGTTAGTAAATTATACATATATGTAATGATAATGCAGTAATAAACTAGTTTATTTAATATTGTACAATAATTTTCTAAATATATAATTATTAGCTAAAACACAACCGCCTTGTTTATTATAATCACATTGCCGCACTTTGATCCTTGTAATAAATTTCCACCTCTTTTATTAGCGGATATTGAAAATTTGTTAAAGCCCCACAAACTTGCCAGATTTTTGTAGAGAGTGGCATCAAGTTTTGTGGAATCAAACTTAATATTTTATACGCTTTGCAACGTCGAATTGCTCGCTCCACATGTATTCTTGCACGAGCTATGTTTCGTGTTTGAATGATTTGGTCCTCCGTAAATTGTGGCTGCCACAAAAATGGTGGTATGTTTAGTGAAACACCAGCAGGTAGAAGGTCGCTAATCAGAAAGCCTTTATCTGCGATTATTAAATCGCCGGGCTCAACAACACTTAGCACCCCGCACTCATGCACAATCACTTTGTCCGATGTTGAACCAGGGTACAATGGACTCATGTAAGTCACCACGCCATTGGGTGCTACACCAATAAGTCCCTTAAGGGTATTTCGGTGCTTGTAGTGGCTGTAAGTTTCTCTCTTTTTATGTAGAGAACAAGGAATTTCAGAAAAAATTTCTGTGCAATCTATTACCATCCTTGTGTTGGGAAAAACCGAAAAGCAACTGGGCCAGCATGCTCTGTTGTTTGCTCTGGAGGGAACGGACGACATTAATTGACAAAATATCACCTCGTGCAACAAATGTAACCAGGTTACAAAGATATTTGTAATTGTTGCAGTAGAACAATTAAACCGTTGGGCTAAGTCTTTATGTGGAGGGTTTTGACGTAGCTTATATAACGTCAAAAACAGTTGATCTACTTCACTAATGCAGTCAACATTCCATCCAAGATAATATGTCTTTTCGATGTTTTCCAGTAGATGGAAAAGACTCAAAAAAATTGTTTTATTTGGCAGTCCCGTGTATAAAACTACAAGATCTTCCTTATCTTGTATGTGTGTAAAAGAAAACGATGTTTCTAATTTTTCTAGCTTTTTTGTTACATCGTGCAACTCTTTCTCCAGTAACATATTTTCAGCTTCGGTTAATATACTTGAAGTTGATGGCTGCGTTTCTACACTTCTGCTTGTACATGCCTGAACCTGGACAGCATTTTCCTGTGGAACAGCAGCTACGTTCTTAGTTCTTCTGTAAAATGAAACGCGATGTTAATAAAACGTATTTTATATTACTAAGGCTTAACTTACTTTGTCTTTTTTCTGCCAGGAGGAGAAGGAAACACATGGCTGAGAGTCGCATTATGTTCGAAGATGGTTGGGCCATGCTGCTTTAACCCATCTCTAAAATGACAACTACACAGCCTAGAGCCATCATTGGGTTCTTTGTCTGCTCTTCTAAATAAGGAAAAGTTACAACAAAAATTAATAACTACTGACAAATGCAAAAATTTAAATTTTCAAAGAGTTTAACATAACCTATCATTTACCTTACAAGTTTAATCCATCGTCGTCTTTCCGTTGGATCTTTTGGAAACGTGAAAAACTTACAACAATGTTTTTCATTGTAATGTTTACAGTCAGGCGCAAAGCACATCATCGTAACTAAATACAAACTTAATTTAGGCACTTTAAAACACAACAGGTGAACGTTCGCAATGCTTACCATGCAGTACTTCTTTATAACGTCGGTTAATAAAGCTTAAAATCGATTGCCAGAGCCAATAACCAGTTGCTATGCGCGTTGTTTGGATCGGAACGGGGTTGTCAAGGCATCGACTACGTCACACTAAATGCGTCTATATCTAAGACGCACCCCCCCTTTTCTGCAACTTGCATTGTAACAAGTTTTTGCATTACGTGTCTAAAGATCCATAGACCCATTTGTTAAACGTTCCCGCTGTATTTTCTTTATGTTAAATGCTGTGTTTCGGTTTAAGCAATTGTAGTGTCGTCGCTCGATTGGCGGATAGTGTATGATTGGTGTAAAGCGGATCCTGGACGAATGTTGTGAACGTCAAGGTAGGTTCGAACGCTCCAGCTGCCGTCTCCAGGGAGCCCCAAAGCTACACACGTACTCCAACCAGGTTTGGCTTTCGGGTTTCTCTCAGACGTGGGCTTAATTCCGAAACCCGTGGAGCCCTATTATTTTAAACATCCTGTTTATGTCACGCTTGTTCCTACGGCATCCCGTTCGTACAACCACCGTGGCCATTAGTCTGTCCTTGAGAACTTCAGGGCACGTGGTTTCCCGGACGTGATAAGTCTTGTGGCACTCTCGTACCAAATTTGGTCCGGGCCAACAAAAATTCGTTTTAAAAAAGTAAAACTATTACAGAAATCGCACATGGACTTTATTGTAAGCAGCGAGCGTACAAAAGACAAGATACCTAGCTAAAACAGATGTATTTATAATCTTGCAGTGCTGATATCGCGCGGACGTGCCTTATCTTACGATAGTCAGCAGGTTGGTAACCTTAACTCCTCCGTTGTTCTAGCAAGAACTATGGTCTAAACCAGAGTTCGACGAAAAGCGGATATTCGGGACCTCCTGAAGTTGCTTCGTTGACAACGATGTTGTTTCGCTTTGGGACCTGTTAAACTTATTTACACAAAAATATTTGTACAGCATATATACGGCCATCATTACTATTAAAATATACAATACAATAGTATAAACGCTAATTTTGTTATAATGAATCGAAACATCGTCAATACTATTTAATTGATTTTTCTGCTCATCCAATGAGTTATAAATTTTATTAATGCCATCTAAATTGATAGTTTCTAACTGTAAAGGTTTAAAATTTAAAGTATCAGTTGCTATATTATTTTCAACAAAGCGTAAATTTGGCAATTCAATATTATAAAATTTCAACTTAAAGTTCTCATAGGTTTTCAGAAGCGTGTCCTCTATCTGAACATCACATGCACTATTTAGTTCTAACACATAACTGCCTTTTAGCACCACATTGATTTTAGATTTATTACAAATTTGTTTAGCCACTATACTTCTGGGTGTGATGATGATCCACTTGGCCTTTTCTAATGGTTGAATTTTCACTCTGGATATGTTGACGGGTACCTGAAGACATTTGGTTGTGTTTTCTGAATATTTGAGTAATTGGATCTCGCACGGAGCTTCCGTTTTGATTTCCGTGGTACGAAGTTCATGACATATGAATTCTTCGGGTCCTACCTCTTGACATTCGTTGTCGAAATATGCATAGCTTTGCTCGTTATATAGGAGGAATTTCGAAATAGGTATTATAGTTTTAAATATTTTGGCAGATGGGACTGGCAAGGAATATAGATGATAATAATCATAGCTTTCAGCTTTAACAATTGGAATTTCTAAAATAAAGACGATTTGATTCCCTTTACTGTAACTTTTAATTTCTATAATTTTTTCATATAACAAAATATTCTTCACAACTGGTTCGAAAGGAAGTTTATGTTTTTCAATCTTCGTGTTAATACCTGACAGCTCCGAAAGTAAATCTTCAGGTTCAACTAAAGAGTTGTGGAATGTATTCAATTTTGAAAAACTGATTGCTACTTCAATTCTCTCTAACATATCGTAAATAATTTGGAAGCTAATTGCAAATTGCGAGAATAAAGAATGTAAAAGAAAATAACTGTGCGTATCGATCGCTGGCAAATGTGTAGTTTTGATGACCTGCTCTAACTGTAAGATTCGAGATTGTAGCATCATTTGATTATGAGCAAGCCCTTCAGTACTATTTTTAAATTTTAAAATTGATTTTTGGAGTAAAGTAATTTGCTCCTTAATTAACGTTTTCATTTGTTTTTGATTATCGGAAAGTGTAGTTATGGCTTTATCGTATCTTTCTGCATCGGTATGATCTAAATTTCCTGTTATTGACTTTATTATTGATCCCAATCCATCGATAAGGCTGCGTTTAGATTTTTGCATAGCAAGTGGGTTAAGCTGATAAATTTGACTTTTAATTTTACTTTCTAATAAATTTACAAGACTATATGAATTATAATATTCTCTTTCATAGCTAGGTTTCTGAGTTGCATTTTTAATTGTGCTTTTAATTTGAGAAAAAGACCTTTGAAGTACATTAAATTCCTCTATTATTTTAGAAATATCATATACCTGTATAAAAGACCAATAATTAACTTTGTTCTGAGCGTTTCCCAATTTTAATGGAAGAAGTCCAGGATTACTATTGAGGTTGTGGAATTTTGGAAGATCTAATTTCGCTGCGACGATACAGATGGCAAATCTGTAACGATAGAAGGTTTTCTAAGTTCCTTTATATGAACTACTTCTTTTTTATTTTTATTAAGTTTATTAGTAATTTCTACTCTATTTCTTTCTAACATTTTTGTGATTTGGTATGGTCCTAAAAATTTGCGATTCTTTTTATTCCTACAATCGGGGTTTTGCTTATATACAGTTTTCCCTAAAGAAAATTCATTATTTGAGTTTCCCTGTGAATTTAACTTGGAAACTATCTTTTCCTTATCTGCTTGTAACTTTTCCCTAACTTTTTGGTATACATGTTCCAATCTTTGTTTGTGATTTTCGGCGTATTCCGTATAGAATGAAGTGGGTATAAACATTTCATTTGGATTTCCAGAATTTGTATGTCCGAATGTTAATTCGAAAGGTGTGTAATTTGTTGCGCTGTGAATTGAATTATTATAGCCAATAATTGCATAGTCCATTAGGTTATCATTTTCATTCGCGTGGATTTCTTTTAAGATCCTTAAGTGTTCGATAATCGTAGAATGAAATCTTTCAACAATGGAGTTAGATTCATGATGGGCTACGGTTGTAAAATGAACGTTAATTTTATGTAATTTCAATATTTCCTTAACAGTTTCATTATTAAACTCTGTGCCTTTATCGACAACTAAGGTTTGAGGTACTCCAAAAGATGCAAAATATTTTATTAAAGCATTACTAATATGAATAGCTGTTTTTCCTTGGATAAATAGAGCTTGTGCAAATTTTGAGAATGAGTCGACTAAAGTTAAGTAGTTTCGGTTATCAAATGTAAAAACATCCATATGAACAATTTGAAATGGTTTAGTTGATGTTTCTGTTAACATTAAGGGTACATAGGGTTTCTTTCTAGCATATTTTGCACGTTGGCAAATATCGCAAGAGTTAATATAATTTGAAATTGTGAGTTTCATGTTTTTCCAATAATAATTTCGTTTTAAGTATTCTAACGTTTCATTAATACCTCTGTGGTTCGCTTTTCCTTCATGATGGTTCTTAACTAATAAAATTTGTTCTTCCTGATCTGTAACAGTGTTGACTCGTTTAAGACATCTAATTAATTTTGGTCCGCGTTCTGAGAACTGTTTCAAATAAACTCTACAAAAATCTTTATATAATGAGTCTTTATGAAAATATAAACAGTAAACTTTTTTTGGGTCAGTATTTTCCTTTAAAAATTGAAAAATTAAATTTTCATTACTAACTTCTGGAATTTTGATGGTTATTACTTTTTGACTGTCATACGTTTCGCGTTTGATTTCTAATTTATGATATACGTTTGGGAATACTAAAATTTGGTTTGTTTTATTATTAATTATTTCGTCATAAATTTTGATTCCATCATTTGTAGTTTCATTAAAATTTGAATGCTGTGTAAACGTATCAGAATTATTGTCGATTCCGTCAGGGGGTTGTATTTGTATATCCGAGATTATTTTGATTTTTGGGTTTTCATGTATATTAGTCGAAGTTTGGGGTTCGTCATCTATCATATCTTGAGTATAATCTTGTAGAAATTCGGAAACATCTCTATTTAATTTATCAGGTGTTAAATTTTGCATATAGTCCTCGAGAAAGTCTGAAATATCTTTATTTACTTCGCCGGGATTATTAACTAGGGATTCGTTTTCTAAAGCGTTAATACTAATTCGTGAAAGACAATCTGCAATTTTATTAAGTGTACCTTTTTTATAGTAAATTTCATAATCGTACTCTTCTAATTTAAGTCGCCATCTTACTAATTTCGAATTTGGTTCCTTCAAACTAAACAACCACTGTAATGGTCTGTGATCTGTATAAATCGTGAACTTTCGTCCGTACAAATATGGCCTAAAATGCTTACAAGCCCATACTATGGCAAGAAGTTCTTTTTCGATGGTTGAATATTTTGTTTCGGATTCATTTAGCGTTCGGGAAGCATACGCTATTGGTTTGTCGTTCGGAATTTGTCCTTGAGAAAGAACTGCTCCAATTGCAAAATTACTTGCATCTGTGGTCAGAATGAAAGGTTTAGAAAAATCTGGGTATTGCAAAATAGGGTCATTAATTAAAATTTTGGTACAAGTCCTAAAGCATTCGACGAATTCTTTGTCGTGAATAATTTTACTGTTTTTCTTTAAACATTTCGTCATTGGTTTCGTAATTTTGGCAAAGTCCTTAATAAAGCGTCTGTAGTATCCTAAAAGTCCAAGAAAGCTTTTTATTTCTTTCTGTGTTTTAGGAATAGGGAAATTTTTTATAGCTGCAATTTTGTCAGGGTTTGGTTTTACTCCTTCAGGGGTTATGATATGTCCTAAATACTGAACTGATTTTTGTAAAAATTCAGATTTATCAAGTTGAACTTTGAGATTACTTTTTCTTAGTCTATCAAATACCGATTTAAGTCGTTCTAAATGTTCTTGAAGAGATGAACTAAAAATAATAATGTCATCTAAATAAACAAGACAACATGTATCTTGCAATCCTCTTAATACATTGTCCATGACACGTTGAAAACTGGAGGGTGCGTTTTTCAAACCCATAGCCATTCTTTTAAACTGGTAATGTCCACCATCAGTAGTAAATGCTGTTTTTTGAATATCATCCGGATCTACTTCAATTTGATAATAACCACTGGCCAAATCAAGAGTAGTAAAATAATTAGCCCTGCCTAATTTATCGAGAATATCCGTAATATTTGGAAGGGGGTATCTGTCGTCTATGGTCTTTTCGTTTAACTTTCTGTAATCAATGACAAGTCTCCATTTTTTCCTACCCGACGCATCTAACTTTTTTGGAACAATCCAAATTGGACTGGACCAAGGTGAAACACTGTCCTCAATTATTCCTTGATCTAACATTTTTTGAATTTGAGTTTTTACTTCGTTTTTGTGAATTTCTGGATAACGATAAGATTTTGTAAATATTGGAGTGTCGTCTTTCAACTTAATTTTGTGTTTAACTTCGTTAGTAAAACTTAAAGGTATTTCTTCGCTATGAAATATATCTCTATAATCAAAACAAAGTTTCCTAATCGCGTCTTTTTCTTCTCGGTTGCAGTGATCTAGTCTCAAGTTTTTTAGATTTCGTTTTAAAGCATTATCAAAATTTTCATTTGGGGATCGATCGATTTCCATTTTCTCTAGAAAATTCACTTCTAGTAAATTTTGGGGTTCAATGTCCAAAGGTTCAAAAATTTTTAAATTTACTGGATTTTCGTTAGAATTAATGATAGTGGTATGAGCGAAATTATTTGATACCGTTACTAAAGCTTGCGGCATTTCTATTCCATTTCCGAATTTTGTGTGACTTAAAATACCTATACCGAATTTTTGCTTGACAGGAATTTTGACTCTTTGATTAACTCGTGGGGATATATTAATTGAAAATTCTGCTAGCTCACTCGCTTCGTTTTTAGCTGTCTTAATTTCGGTTTCATATACGATTGGAATTTTTGCACTAGGGGTTGTCAATTCTCTAGTCCTAACATTAATATTTGCGTTTAATTGTTCAAGTAAATCAATGCCTATAAGTCCGTCATATTTTGAACTGAATTTAAAAAGATAAAATTTATGAGTTTCGTCTACATTAAAAATATCGAAAACTGGAATTTCCATTACTTCATCGTGATAACTAATATCATGAGCAGTTTGAATGTTAAATGGTTCTTCATAGATATAATTTGAATAAAATTTGTATGCTAGTTCTGGGTTAA
The DNA here is from genome assembly GCA_940337035.1 of Agriotes lineatus. Lineage (NCBI taxonomy): Eukaryota > Metazoa > Arthropoda > Insecta > Coleoptera > Elateridae > Agriotes > Agriotes lineatus. The sequence goes on from CALNHX010000007.1 coordinate 520,583, forward strand.
TTAAACTCCTTGTACTACCAGTGTCTATCAGAAAATTTGCGTTAAGACTGGGAATATAAACATACGGTAAATTTGCTTTAACTAAATTTAATTGTATCAGGTTGGGTTGGTTTGTAGGGCGTCTAACTGAAAATTTGGGTTATCAGTTTCCTGAAAGGTATTGTTATCGTCTGAAAATTGATTTTCGTATTGATTTGGTTCATCCACGTAATATTCGGAATAATCACCAATATACTCATTATCAAAGGTTCCGGGGTTTTCATAGTATTGTGATTCGACTACATAATTTTGACCGTCTGAAGTGTATTCGACATTTTGATTTTCGTTAATAGCTTGTTGATAAAGTTCCGTTGATGTAAATGTTGGCTTTGGTCTTAAACTTGAATTTCCAGAAGATGTGTCCATCGGTTCTGGTTTAAAATTATTACTTTGATTTTTTGAACGAATAGAAGATTGTACAGGATTACGACTAAAATTGAATTGATTTTGACGTTGCTGAAAATAAGGTTGACGTTGTGTGGGAAAATTATTATTTGGGCGCCAATTGGGCTGAGTACCAAATGTTGTCGATCTTTGAGGTAAATTGTTTTGTGAAAATACTGGACGTTGCGGTAAACTTTGAATGGGTTGTATATTTGATTGAAATCTTGGCCAGGAATAATTTGTAAAATTATTTGGAGGCAATGGTCGCATGTAATTTTGATATCCGTGAGGTTTAACCGGTGTAAGTTTTTGAGATGGTCTATATAAATTTTGAGTGTTCAAAGAATTAGATTTTTGTGTGGCGTATAGAAAATTTTCCTCTTCTATTACTAAACTCATCGCTTTTTCAAGACTGTCTGGGTTTCTTAACCTAACGTTAGTTTGCAATTGTCCTGTTAGTCCTCTAATAAATGTTTTTAAAGCCAAATCGTTATAACTTGCAAGGTGAATAGGTTTTTCTGTAGCGGCCATGTTTAAACTATTTAATTTTGAAATTAATAAACTTCGCGCGTCTTGACATCGCATTCCAAAATTATAGGGTGATTCATTTTTATGGGGCCTTAATGCTAGTAAATCTTGAATCAAGCAATCAATATTTCGCTGATCACCAAAACTAAGAGTAAGGGCATTTTTTATTTCATTCCAGGATTCTAATTCTGTTCGCGATCCTATTAACATTAAAGCGCGTCCTGTAAGTTTTCCCAGGATGGCTCTTAATAAGAAATTGTTAAGTGCGACATTGGTTTCCTTGGCAAAAGCAGAAATCAGGTTTTCGCAATTGTCTATAAATATACTCAATGTGTGAGGGTTTCCATCATAATTAACTATTGAATCTAAATGTAATCGAAGTAATTGGTAATCTACACCTACTGCACCAGTATTAGCAATGTTATTTGTATTCATTGTGCTTTCTGGTTCTACTAAATTAAAATTGCTTAGTAAATTCGTCAAATCGTCTATTTCTACGTCTGACATAAATTTTAAACAGTTACTTATACTTTAAATATTTTCCTCTGCGTTTATTATCAATCTAACTGAGCGTGTTAAATAGGAAATTGGAAAAAATAGGAACGAGCACTTACATTAGTGTAGTTTTCATTCTGCAAAGCTGGTTTCTTAATTCTACGGCTGGCGTTGGCGATGCTGTCCTTCACCAGGTTGTTTTCTTAATCCTACGGCTGATTTCGGCGATGTGGTCCTCCACCAGATTTTCTTAACTAGGCTGGCGTTGGCGATGCTGTCCGTCACCAGGTTGTTTTCTTAATCCTACGGCTGGTTTCGGCGATGTGGTCCTCCACCAGGTTTTCTTAACTAAGACTGGCGTTGGCGATGCTGTCCGTCACCAGGTTGTTTTCTTAATCCTACGGCTGGTTTCGGCGATGTGGTCCTCCACCAGGTTTTCTTAACTAAGACTGGCGTTGGCGATGCTGTCCTCCACCAGGTTGATTTCTGTGCGAATTCCGTCTTCGTTGCACTGACTTTGCTGGAGCTGAACAACACTTCCGATATACACTCGAATATTGTTCAACACCGAACTTTTATCCGATCAATCGTTAAAACGAAAATCGATGCTCGATGCAGCGATTTCGGATATACTACCGACTGCGCCAAATTTGGTCCGGGCCAACGAAAATTCGTTTTTAAAAAGTAAAACTATTACAGAAATCGCACATGGACTTTATTGTAAGAAGCGAGCGTACAAAAGACCAGATACCTAGCTAAAACAGATGTATTTATAATCTTGCAGTGCTGATATCGCGCGGACGTGCCTTATCTTACGATAGTCAGCAGGTTGGTAACCTTAACTTGCTTGTGTGCTTACATAACTCGTGCTACGCACTCGTTTGTAACTTACACACTTATATTAATGATGCTGTTATCCCACTTGTATAGTAAATAACTATTATAAAACCATTACCTGCTTTCAGACGAGGGAAGTATAGTAATTTACGTTACAAGTATAGAAAGTGGAGCTTTTCAGTACGAGTGAGATGTTTCCGGAAGAGGCCGTTAGGCCGAGTCCGGAATTTCGAGACGAGTATGGAAAAGCCACTTTCATACGAGTTTCGTACAATATTTTTTCGTACACTAGCATACAAAACGGAATACTAAATTTATCCTCGTATATAGCAAATAAGTAGGTAATGTTATTATGTACGTAACGTTTTATATGTGCTGTAACTAAGGAAACGTACAGCAAAGTGCTACTTTGCCGTACGAATACCGCAAAGTGCAACTTTCTGATTAATAAATTGTACGGCAAAGCAGCTCTTTCAATGCTAGTGTACGAAATTAGTTATTTGTTTCATTAGTACAAAAAATACATGATTTCAGGACAAGTAAGACAGATCGCCGGACGACGCGCAGCGGAGTCCGGCAAGTCTTACGTGTCCCGAAAACGCATTTTTTGTACGAATGAAACATACTATTTTTTCTCCAACTACTCATAAATTCAGTAATATGACTTATTATTTAGAATCAAACATTGTAGGTTATATTGTAGAACTGTCATGGCGCTAATAAACAATCACTGTACGGGAAAAATAAACAACAACGACGGCGACTGCCGAATATTGACGAAGCGTTTGCTTTTTATTTAAAATTTACCATGTAAAACCCTATCTTGCGTCCATTTTTGTACTAGTGCAAATATGAATCGAAAAGTGTACAGTTGCCAAGGTAATTTGTGAACATCCCGAAATTAATTACTTTTTATACAAAATTATTTGACAATATGACGTCTTATTCGTGTGGTTGGAGAAAAATAGTTATTTGTTTCATTAGTACAAAAAATGCATGATTTCGGGACAAGTAAGACAGATCGCCGGACGACGCGCAGCGGAGTCCGGCGAGTCTTACGCGTCCCGAAAACGCATTTTTTGTGCGAATGAAACATACTATTTTTTCTCCAGCTACTCACAAATTCGGTAATATGACTTATTATTTAGAATCAAACATTGTAGGTTATATTGTAGAACTGTCATGACGCAAATAAACAATCACTATACGGGGAAATTAAACAACAACGACAGCGATTGCCGAATATTGACGAAGCGTTTGTGTTTTATTTAAAATTTACCATGCAAAACCCTATCTTGCGTCCATTTTTGTACTAGTGCAAATATGAATCGAAAAGTGTACAGTTGCCAAGGTAATTGTGAACGTCCCGAAATGACTTACTTTTTATACAAAATTATTCGACAATATGGCGTCTTATTCGTGTGGTTGGAGAAAAAAAAATTTACTTGATAAATTCTTAAAATCAAAATATCCTTTATCATAACAATTATTTACTAACTAGATTTGATAAATTGACATTTGTCATTTTATAAAAAAAATTGATTTATACTTCAAACGTTTCAATTATAATTTAAAAATCTTTGAATTTAATTAGAAGGGTAATGGTATTGTTAATTCTACATATAACATAAGGTAAGAATATATATATTTTTTTAAATCTAAGCTTTTAACTCATTTTTAGTTTAATGCATATTGTATCCGTATTGCATTCTAAAGAAATTAGCTGAAGCTAATGAAACGTTAAGATAAATATATAAATTAGGTAATATTAGCAGAATAATTTTCCAAACTCATATTCGACCCGTTTCTTTCAATGTTCAAGCTCAAATTGACATTTTCAATGTCTTTTTTTGGTAATTTTGGGCTCAGTTTTGAATCTTTCAAAATAGTTTTTAACATTTTTAAGGGCCTTTTAGAATTATTCAGTGTACGCTTTGAACTTTTCAAAATTGACATCAACTAAGGATGACTTTTATGCTTTCAGGTGGTTTTCATATTTTTATGAAAGAAAATTATTAAGAAAAATACTAGGTGGAACTAAACAAGCCGGACGATGACGGAGAAAGACAAATCAAGTGACAGAGGACCTGTACGGGTACCCAAAAATAACAAATGTACTTAAGAGTACAAAGAGCAGGATGGTTAGACCATGTGATACTTATGCCAGAACATAGAAATGCATGAAGGATATTCTTAGGAGAAGAAGGAGGCAAAAGGAAAAGGGGCAGACCTAGGAAAAATGGCAGGAAGCAGTAGTGAAAGACATAAAAAGTTTGGGTGTTGAAGATTGGAGAACAATGACTGTGGATAGAGCAAAATGGAAAAACAAAATTAAGAAACTAGAAGCCATGAGCCATGTTACGTGCTAAAAGCATATGGCACTAATACTAGCAGTTTACGGTATATAAATAGGGAAGTAGGACTTTCTGGTCACTTGTTAATACTTGCTTAGACCGATCAAAAACAGGACCTGGAAAGATCATCTTGAGGAAAAATCGTGTTGAAATAACGGATCCACTCGTTATTGCAAATGAATTTGGCAAACACTTTTCTTCACTGGCTCAGGGAAAATTGTCGACACATTTTAGTAATCTGTCAACAGAATGTACCACCACAATTCCAGCGACTAATTCGATGGTACTCCTGTTCACAGACCAGAATGAGGTTTTAAAGACACTTTCGAATATGAATAGTAAAACGTCAGCTGGTTTGGACGGAGTTAGTTTAAAATTATTAAAGGAAATTGCCCCAGTAATAATTACACCTCTAGTCTATCTGATCAACCTAATTTTCGAATCGGGTGTATTTCCCGATGGATTAAAAACAGCACTAGTAATTCCTCTATTCAAGAAGGGAGACTCTTGTAATATTGTCAACTACAGACCTATTTCATTAATCTCCTCTATCTCAAAGCTTATTGAAAGGGTGTTGTACAATCGTCTTACTAATTATCTTGATAAATTTAAATTATTATCTGAATGTCAACACGGCTTTCGAGTGGGAAGATCAACCGAATCGGCTTGTTTTGGGTTTCTACAGTTTATACATGAGAATGTCAACAAGGGAAAATATGTCGTCGGTATTTTTTTCGACCTTAGTTGTGCTTTCGACTCAATTAATTTCAATTTCCTGAAAGAAAAGTTAGATAAACTCGGTGTACGTGATACCGTTAACAACTTAATCATTTCTTATGTTGAAAATCGAAAACTGACAGTTAAACTTCAAGACAGGCTATCAAATGAATTCTCAACTGACATTGGAATACCTCAAGGGTCCATTCTTGGATCCTTGATTTACATATTATTTACAAATGATCTTCAGCAAAACATCACCTCGGATTGTACCATTACGTTCGCCGACGATACCTCCCTAGCAGTTACTGCCGAATCTTATGCTGAGCTGACTCAAAAGGTAGAAACAACAATTGCTAGTTTTAAAATGTGGTGTAACAACAATAATCTCATATTGAATCTAGGAAAAACTTCATGTGTTTACTTTAATCTAAGGAGACCTTTGCCTCATTTGTTATTCAAGTGTGGAGACATCACCCTAAAACCAACAAATTGCTGTAAATTTCTTGGCATAAATCTGGATGAAAACTTAAATTGGCACGCACAAACAGATAGCATTTGTTCCCAATTAAACAAGGCATTTTTTGCAATGCGAAGCATTAAAAGCTACATTTCAAAACATTATCTCATTGAGGCTTACTATGCACTGGTGCAGCCTCACTTAAGCTATAATTTAATAGTTTGGGGAAAAGGTGATCTTTCCAGAATGTTTATAATACAGAAACGCATCCTTCGCATGATATTTTCCATTAATAGGCGCACATCTGCAAGAATCAGTTTTAAAACGTACAGAATATTCACGGTATATGACTTATTCATATACAAATGCTGTTTGTGGGTAAAACATGAGAGCATCCCTCTAATATTCAACAGCGACGTTCACAGCTACGGTACGAGAAGTATTAACAAGTTACACATATTTCAGTACAACCGCAGGCGCTATACACAGTCGCCATCGTTTTCGTGCTATCAAATGTTTAACAATCTGCCCGAGTACCTCAGGCGCATTAATGATGTTAATGTGTTTAAGCGAAAATTAAAATCTTTCCTATATGATAATAATTTCTATAGCATCAAGGAATTCCTTAATCTTAAGTGTTGATTGCTTAACGCCAAAGTATAATGCATTTATAATTAGTATTTACCTAGGTTAAGTATGTTACATCCTTATTGTATTTTATTATTATAAGTGAATGTCTATAATAAGTAATGTATAGATTATCATAATTCTTGACGACACCAATCTGTATTGTTAATGTACGGGCAATGGAATGAATAAACTTGAACTTGAACTTGAATAAAAGATCAAGTGGGGATAACGCGATGAAAGCTCATATAAAATTAATATCAGAGTGGCAATGGTTCCTACTAGAGGGTAGAAAATAAATAACGGAATTTTTTTTTGAAAAACGAGTGACAGCATTTTAACGTGCAAAAGGTTTCGTAGAAAAAACGTGATAATCTCGCAATTTCTCGTGGTTTTGGTTATAGTAGGTGAACAATACTGACCGACCGTCCTGGTAGGGAATTATGGGAGCGAGTGTCATTTTCCGACGAATGTAGATTCGAGCATAGAAGCGATATAGGAACCACGGAAAACGTTTGCAAAGTTTATTGCCTGTTATCAGGGTACGTATAATTATTCTGGCATTTACCTCATTCTATCTTGAAATTCGATATTATAGCAACAAGTATTAGGCGTAAAACCTACGGGAAGTAGTCTGCTGAAAATCATCACGCAGTTTTGGGGTCTACGTGCAGCAGGTGACAGCCGGCGATTGGAGGGCTGACAAGCTGACATTTGTTAGAAGTCATTGGATTTATTAAGTGTCTACAAGTATAACAACAAACAGATAAGTGATTTAACTATAATCTGATGGTCTTTCGCATATAAGAACAGTGTGTACTCATTAAACGTATTGGTTTAAGTTAATTGGGGTACCCCGTGCAAATAGTAGTGCATAATTGAATAACTGTCAAATCAAGGAATACAACGTGTGAGAAATAATAAAGCTAGCTAAATGTATTGCTCTCTTTCATTTTCATCTTAGACATTGAGTTCAATAATTGTATTGTTAGATATAAAGTGAAGTTATAAGTTTCTTGACCTATATCAGTGTACCTGAGTTAAACTTGTTGGCGCTCCCTTTTAACATCTTAATTAAAGAATTCGTGACGTCTTCACTGTTGCTAGAGACGGGCCTCAAGTACACTTTTATGGCTATCAATTGCTGAGTTAAAAATATAGAACGCCGACCTAAAGGTAAGTAAAAAGCTAACAGCCAATAGGGCTTGTAATGCTGAAATATATAGTATGATCAAAAATTAATCTCATCTAGTATGGCTGTGGAAGTGCAAACTAACGCCTTTAAAATTGGCTTACATACTTATATTTAATTCAAGCTGTCAAATTGTATTATTAAATATGCTTTTTATCCATCTTATTACAATACTATATTGGAATAAATGAATTTGCATGTAAAAGTAATGTAATTGTCCAACAAATAAACTTGCGCAGGTCGAATAGACACTTCATCTTAAATCTAACCTAAAAATAAAATATATTGGAGCCAGTTTTAAAAGCAGCAATTTGTGTGTTCATAGCCATACTAGATGAGATTATTTTTTGATCATACTTTATATGCAGAGTGTTTCCAAAATGTTGCGCCAAACTTTACAGGCGACTTCTACAGCTCAATATATTTAAAAAAGTTTATATGAACACATGTCCGCAAACTCTTTGTTTTCGAGCTATGAATCGTTTTCTGCACCAATAGAAAATGTAGAAGTGCTAGAACAACGGGTTATCGATTCTTGCGCAGTAATACAAAATCGACCGGGAATTATCCAGCCTGTAAAACAGTCGATGATGCATCATGTACAGTCTTGTATAGAAGCAAATGAACAACATTTAGAACAATTAGTGTAGTTATTGTTACGGCAAATTATTTCAAACCACTGTTGTAGAAAACGAGTCATAGCTCGAAAACAGAGAGTTTGTGAACATGTGTTCATATAAACTTTTTTAACTATTTTGAGCTAGAGAAGTCGCTTGTAAAGTTTGGCGCAACATTTTGGAAACACCCTGTATATGTGCTTCCAGATTCTGTGACAATTGAACACCATTAAAATGAGCATTACATATGATTACAAGCTGGAATCTAATTTTCTAAACAAATACAAAACCAAACTCACCACAGTGAGCCTCTCCAACGTCTGTTGGGTATCTCGGAGTTCTTCATCATATTTTTTCAGCTTCTTCTTCAGCCTATTCTTGTCAGCAAGAGTCTTTTCGTACAATTTCTTGTAGTCAATGTCCCCATTTTCGCCACGAATATCACTCGTGCTTGTCGACCTATCTGTGCCGCTCTGAAAATAAAAAAAATGTAAAGCCACTGATATGACCATTAATCTTATATATATTTCTAAAAGTCTTGACTGACTCACTCACTCACTCATCAACGCCCAGCCCAAACCCTTAGACCTAGAAAGCTGAAATTTTGCACAGAGGTTCCCTTTATGCTGTATACAAGGAATAAGGAAGGATATTTCGAAATTCAACCCCTAAAGGGGTAAAATGGGGGTTCCAATTTTGTATGGAGAAATAATATTAAATAGACATTTCGACTTAAAACTTCGTAGGAGTACTCCTAAAAACAAATAATCAAACACGTATTTCGTGATTTTCCGAAAATCAACCCCTTAGGGGGTGAAATGGGGTAAGTAAGCCTAAAAATCGATATGGGTGTCGTTATTGAGGTTTTTTGGGACGTTGATTGCGAAAATTACATTTATTTTTAAGTCCAAGACGGTGAACATGACATAAGGGAAGAAACGGGACGGGACGGGACTAGACTGGACGGAACGGGACGGACTGGACGGGACGGGACTGAGCGGGACGGGACTGGACGGGAAGGGAAGGGACGGAACGGGACGGGACGGGACGGGACGGAGCAAAGCGGGACGGGGCGGGGCGGGACGGGTCGGGGCGGGGCGGGACGGAAAGGGAAGGAAAAGGATGGGATGGAAGGGGAGGGGATGGGATGGAAGGGGAGGGGCGGGACGGGACGGGAAGGGACGAGACTGGACGGGAGGGAAAGGGGCGGGGCGGGACGGGACGGGAAGGGTCGAGACGGGGCGGGGCGGGGCGGAACGGGATGATACGGAAAGGAAAGGGAAGGAATGGGATGGAAGGGGAAGGGACGGGACTGGACGGGACGGGACTGAACAGGAAGGGACTGGACGGAAAAGGAAGGAACGGGACGAAAAGGAACGAGACGGGACGGGACGAAAAGGGAAGGGAAGGGAAGGAATGGGATGAAAGGGGAGAGGACGGGACGGGACGAGACGGGACGGGACGGGACGGGACGGGACGGAACGGGACGGAACGGAACGGGACGGGACGGAATGGGACGATACGGAGACGGGGACGGAGAAAGGGACGGGGACGAGGATAGGATGGGATGGGATGGGATGGGATGACAGAAAATAATTAGTCATTATTTAATACACAAATAACGAACCTCGCGCGAACGAAGTCGCGGGTAAAAGCTAGTCTTATATATAAGAATAGAAGTCCTGACTCACTCACTCATCAACGCCCAGCCCAAACCCTTGGACCTAGAAAGCTGAAATTTTGCACACAGGTTTCCTTTATGATGTATACAAGGAATAAGGAAGGATATTTCGAAATTCAACCCCTAAAGGGGTAAAATGGGGGTTCCAATTATGTATGGAAAAATAATATTAAATAGACATTTCGGCTTGAAACTTCGTAGGAGTACTCCGAAAAACAAATAAGCAAACACGTATTTCGTGATTTTCCAAAAATCAACCCCTTAGGGGGTGAAATGGGGTAAATAAGTCTAAAAATCGATATGGGTGTCGTTATTGAGGTTTTTGGGGACGTTTATTGCGAAAATGGCATTTGAAATTTGGCAGGCAGATTTCTCATATGGAGTAGGCATCTGCTAAGAAAAGATTCAACCCCTAAAGGGGTAAACAAGGGGTTGGAATTTTGTAAGATCAAATTTTGAACTGTCATTCAAAGTTTTTGAAAATTTGTCTCCTGAAGGTGAAAATAGGAGATGACGGGACGGGACGGGACTGGGCGGAAAGGGATGGCATGGGAGGGGAGGAAACGGGGCGGGACGGGATGGAATGGGAGGGGGGAGGGAACGGGGCGGAACGGGACGGGACGGAGTCGGGGTCGAGGCAAGGGACGGGGAAAGGGATTGGGACGGGATGGGATAGAATAACAGAAAATAATTAGTCATTATTTAATACACAAATAACGAACCTCGCGCGTACGAAGTCGCGGGTAACAGCTAGTCACACATAAAGCTAGATTAATCCTTACAATGTATCCTTCGGAATTTAAGGAATTCAAAGACGTCAGACTGACAGATCTAGCGCCCATTCCACTCCCCAGCGAGCTTCGGGAGCGCGACAAAGACCTATCCCTGTTAAAACTTCCTGTTCTAGACGTTTGCCTAGACTGTCGTGCATTTCCACTTTTGGAATAGTCCCGCGTATTATCGAACATATTGGAATAATTTGGCATGACGTTTAATGCCTTAGCTGATATGGTTAAACTGGCATAGTCGTTAGTACTACCCCTATAGTTGTTGGAGAAATAAGGGCTGCTATAGTTTGAAGAGTACATGTTATAGTTGCTCAATGAGCTGGGAGAATATGGAGAATAAGATTTTGTAAGGCTGGACGTGGCATACGGCGAAAACGAATTTGTATAAAATCCTAGACTACGGGGGCGACTGTATGAAAGGCTGCTGGAGCTTCTATTTTGAACCAAGGAGGAAGAGCGCTGCCGCGACCCGTGCGTGTTGCGAAAAGACATTGTTTAGAATTGAGTCAGAAATTATAAAGTCACAGGAAAAGTATTATTGTACGGGCAAGACGTTATAAGCACTAAACTTAAACACCATAACTGCTGAGGAGGATCTGTCACAGCACAAGAAAACGCCTGCAGTGTTTACTATAACTCAAGTATTACTAATAAATTCTGGTACGAAAACAACGCAATTAGAATGGGTGTTACGGTGGGCTTTTGGAAGCCCAAGCTAAATAAAGCTGACTATAACGTGAAAGAAGCGAAAATATAAAGCAACAAACTTTGGTCTATTTTACAACTTCCCACTTCTTCTACATTTGTGTATGGATAGGAGCAGTTCCAAAAATATGCACAATTTCTCTGGTAGGCCTTATGAAAGGAAACGCGGGCTGTGCTATAAATAACTATATAAAAAATGAGCTGTTTTTAAACATATGAATGCAACAAAAGCCTGTCAGGAAGGAATAAACGCATTCCACAATTTAATCTGGTTTTAGGATCTGTTGGTGACATTTGCATTGAAATAAAATTAAAAGTTTAGAACCACAGGCCTCTAATTCTAAAAATCCTTCAAAATGTCACCTTATGCCCTCATCTCTATATTTGACATAAAGTTTATGCAAGGAATAATGAAAGTAAAAATAAAAAAGGAGTGAGGACAATCATGTTGTACATCAGGCTACTATTGACAGGTCTACTATCGTAGCACATTTATTGGCCGTCATCCAATTGTGTCATTAAGTTTATAGATTAAGAGTGCATTTAGCATTGCCTAAGCACTGTCCACAGCTTACGATCAATTAACTTATTTTTTCGTTGACCGCTTGTTAATTTCAATATTAATGAATTATTTTTCCTAAAAAAGATGGATTAATAGACGTCATTAATACACTGTTTTTGATTAATACACTCTTTTTTATTAATTAACTGTTTTTGTAATGTTGACGTTTTGATGATATTTTGCATGGAGGTTAGTTGTATTAATCAAATTTTTCGCCACAAAAAAAGATTTTGCGGTCAACGAAAAAATTTTGTAATCAACTCGTTTGTTAATGGGCGATTAATAATCTCAACTATTAAAGGCACTCACTCGCTATCGCTCGTTCGTGCTTTAAACAGTTTCGATTATTAATCGCCTTCATTAACACACTTGTTGGTTAAATAACTAAAAACTAATGCGTGCAAAATATTTGCTTGCATTAAAGGAGGCAAGGTGAGCAAGTTCTGCAGAGGCATTTCACAACAAAGAAAATTATGGCAAATAGGTATAACACGAATGGGCGAGTTGTTGCTGCTGAAAATCAGTTCAAGGTTTTGTAATGTTTGGGCCAGATTCTGGTGGTTTTTATAAAACAGCAATTTAATAAAATGTTCAGATTATTTCCGTCAGGAATAATAGTTAGAACCCCTACAAAAATAGCACTAATCTGAGTTTCCTACTGTTTATTGTTTCACGGCTGCTGGTGAATGTTAAGCTACTCAAAGCGAATTGTAAAGTTCGGGTACTTCATTCCATGTAGGAACATGGTCTGAGACAAGGCGAGTCAGGGTCGCCGAAATATCTCTTTCCGAAACCCGGTCAATCTAGCACACGTTAACGGTGTACTGGGTGATGTGGTTAGCATCACGCCTTCGACGACTGCCTTACTTTCTGTACTTCCACAACTGTGGTTTCAAAGCAAATTGTACAATAAACTAAAAAGATTGTATATTTAAACGCAAAAAAACAGACCACCACGTGCCCAGAAAATGCTTCCACTGAAGTCGTTAATCAGTTTTAATGCAGTTCCACCTGCCGTGTTTTATTGCAGTTATATCTACGAACAGTGGTAATTCGAAGATATTTTTGGATAGTTACTTGAGTTCAAGGTGACTCACGATAATGAATATTTTGTACAGCATATACGAGCTTACAAATTTGTGTAAATGCAGCTATGGCAAAAATGTGTGAATTTGATATATACCTATTCGAATCAACATTTTTATTATATTTAGACAAGTGAAACTTACTATATTGACAAAAAGAATAAACGTGGTGCTAGAACAAGTGCTGAGTTGGAGACCCTGTCGTGACAATCGTTTAAAAAACTCAGGTCTGCTAAAGAAAATTAGGTTCTTAGAAAGTTAACCATTACACGACTAGTACAATAATAGCTAAGATTAAAGCAAAAAAGGCAAAGAAAATGAAAAAAATCAACAGTAACAACATTAGATATTGCAACGTACAATGTAAGAACCCTTTCCTCGGAAGATAGGTTAGAAGAATTGGAGCTTGAAATTGGAAACATGAAATGGGACATATTATGAATGAGTGAGGTAAGAAGAAAGGGTGAAGGATGTATAAAGCTTAAAACGGGACACATGCTATATTACAAAGGGAAAGCAGACCTACACGAGGGAGGAGTTAGATTTATAATAAAGAAAAGAATAATAAACAATATTATACAATATAAAGAATTATCAGACAATTATTTACATAACGATAAAACTTAATGCAGCAACGACGCTAAAAATAATTCAAATATATGCTCCAACATCAACTCATGCTGACGATGAAGTTGAAGAACTGTATGAAGTAATAACAGCGGGATTGGAAGACAACCCTACCAAATTTAAGCTTGTAATTGGCGACTTCAATGCCATAATTGGAACTAAGAAAGAAGCAAGCGAAAGTAACATTGGAGATTATGGCCTTGGTAAAAGAAATGAACGAGGGAACATGTTATTAGAATTCATAGAACAAAAGAACATTTACGCTATGAATACGTTCTTTAAAAAGAAGAAAACATGTAAATGGACTTGGAAAAGTTCAGATCATAGAACCAAAAACGAAATAGACTATTATCCTATCTACCCACAAACACATTATTAAAGACGTTACCGTACTGAACCAAATTACAATCGGCAGTGATCACAGAATTGTACGCACTAAATTACAAATAAATACAAAATTAGAAAGGTTCAAAAGATCTAAAAAAAAAACATGGCAAGTAAGCCCGTTGCAACTTACAACGAATAAAGAAAGATACCAAGAAGAAACACAAAGGCTGATGGAAGAACAACAAAATATGGAGAACGTGAAAGATATGACAGTACTAGACCACAAAGCTAAAATACTAACAACATCCATAGAGAAAGCAGCAGCAACAATAGCCACAGCTCCAAAAGTTATAAACAAAAAAATTACCCAAGCCACTAAACAATTAATGGAGGAAAGAAGAGAGTTAAAACCAAGGAGAGATCAGAATAAAGAAGAGTGGACAGAACTCAATAAAACCATAAGACGAGAAATCAAAAACGACATCCAAAACTATAATAGGCGAGTGATAGAAGATGTAATAAAGTTAAACAAAGGCCCCAAATCTATACAGAAGAAGTTGTTTATAGGAAGAAAAGAAATAATAAAGGTCAAAGATCCAAATGGAGATCTAATTACAGACAGAACAAAAATTATAGAAGAAATAGAAAAATATTATCGACACTATACGACACGAAGGCTGCACCCAACATCAATGAAAAACGAAGACACGACAAAATGCAAATAATGAACGTAGGATCTGAAGATATCCCTGAAATTACACCACAAGAAGTAGAAAACGCCCTCAAAGCGTCAAAAAAATAATAAATCGCCAGGAAACGACGCAATAACAACTGAAATGCTGAAGGAAAAAGGACAGAGAAATACAACATCCCAAATGCCTGGTGCCAAGCAAAAGTAATACTTCTCCATAAGAAAAGAGATATCGCAAACTTAGACAACTATCGTCCAATAAGCTCTCACAACTGTATAAATTATTTACAAAGATAATTACAAATAGATTGACACTCAAATTAGACTTTTACCAACCTAGGTAATGCAAGCATGTACAGTCGTGTGCAAATAAATCTGGGACAGTGTTTTTTTCACATGCAGATTCAGTTAAGAATTGAAGAATATCTCCATGGATTTCCTGCTATCAGAAAGAGTTACATTAAACTTTAACAGGTACTGAAACCCGTAACTCTCTCTGATAAGAGGAAATCCATGGAAATATTCTTCAAATTCTTAACTGAATCTGCATGTGAAAAAAACACTGTCCCAGATTTATTTGCACACGACTGTACATAAAGGCATACAAAATTACAAATAATATAAAACTAAAAAGGGGAATCAGACAGGGCGATACCATCTCGCCTAAGCTATTTAAAATGGTAATGGAGGACATCTTCGAAACGCTAGATTGCTTTGAGGAAGGGCTTAATGTAGACAGAGAGTACCTTAATCATTTAAGGTTTGTAGACGATATAGTCCTGCTAAGCAATAATATCGAAGAATTACAAGAAATGATAGACGACCTAAATAGACAATCAAAATCTGTAGGTTTATAAATTAACGAAACAAAAACAAAGATCATGTCAAAACATGAATAACAACGATGAAATTCATATGTTGGAAAACAAAGAACTAGAAGTTGTAGATGATTATATATATTTAGGGCAGTTATTAACTACATCTAAAGATAATATGACACCGGAAATTAATCGAAGGACACGGTTGGGATGGAGAGCGTTTGAAAGATTAAAATATACAAGCAAAGCGCGCGCTACGCGCTGCGAGGCGCGCACGTGAAATAGGATACGCGAAAGGTCAAGCTCCGAGCCGAGCGCTAAGATAAGAAAAACAAAACCTAAACAAATATAAACATCTGTGAAGCCGGAACGTGAGATTTTATTTTGTGCCACAGACAAACACACATTAAGGAAAATTATATTATAGATTATGCAAACTAATATACCAGTTGCACTGAAAAGTAAATTATTCAATCAGTGTATACTTCCAACCTATGGATCCGAAACCTGGAGCTTAACAAAACACAATGCTAAAAAACTTTAGACGACACAATGAGCCACCGAAATGCGGATACTGAATATAACCCTTAGAGAAGGAACGACCGGATAAGGCAACAAACAGGGGTACAAGATGTGTTACAAGCGGCAGCACAACTGAAGTGGAACTGAGCCGAACGTGTGGCGAGGATTACGGACAATAGATGGACAATCAGGATATTGCAGTGGAGACCGAGGACAGGAGGAAGAAGCAGAGGCCGCCCAAAAATAAGATGGAGGGATGATATAGAAACAATTGCGAGAAGAAAATGGATGAATATTGCCCAGAACCGTAAAGAATGGCAAATATTGAGGAAGGCCTACATCCAGAAATGGAATGAAATAGGCTGATTGTGTGGCAGTAATTATAGTCTAGTAGTAATATAGTAAGCAGGCATGGCCTACTTTCAGAACTCAAAGTGGTATTTGCATTGACATTTATGTAAATAGTGACCAAAAACTTCAGAATTATGTACCAAATATGTACCGTTGCGGCCCCTACAAACTCAGACACCGACTTTTGACACATTCTGTGATGGACAAGAAATTTAGGCCGGTCTGTCATTCGCTTGGCACTGTAGGTCTATGTCAAATCCGAGATTAGCAGGTTAGGTTTTGCGTCAATTTGTGTCAAAACTGACGCAAAACCTAACCTACTAACCTCGAATTTGACATAAACTAACAGTGCCACCAACATAAACAGTGCCAAGCGAATGACAAGCCAGCCTAAATTTCTTGTCCATCACAGAATGTGTCAAAAGTCGGTGTCTGAGTTTGTAGGGGCCGCAATTGTACCACTTATTATCAATGTCACCAAACTTCAGTATAAGATAAAAACGTATTAAAAAAAATATTGTAGAAAATATTCTATACAAAAGGCGATAGATAAAGTAACAAAATAAACTTTAATTTTGGCAATGCCTGTATATTAACAAAATAAATATTTTTTATAATAGTATATTACAGACCGAGGTTGAAAGTGTTTTATTACTGTCGAGAGATGAAGTAGTTAACCGAGATGCGAAGCATCGAGGTCAAATTTATTCGAGACAGGACTGAAACTTTTCACCGTGGTATGTATACTACTTTTTTTTACGACCGACCAGAAAATATGCGGTTTCTGGACAATTTTTTCGCCAGAAAGTAACGTTTTGCAGGTCAAGATCGGAAAATGGGCATCAGAGACCGGTAAAAGCTTTTATTTCCTCTTGACTTGTTAAACGGTCATTACTGTCGTCTGAACTGACTCGGTAAATGAGTCTTTACAGGCCAGGCGCCTGTAAAATGCTGCCATCGCGACTTTACAGGCACCTAGTTTTTTAATAGATACATCCTTCATTATTCACTAATATTAATTTTTAGGATGTTCCCCAAAAGGAAATAAAATGTTGTACGCGGCTCACTTGCAATTCGCCTTTATTGGGGCTCACCGGATTACAGGGCTCGCTTCTACGTCGCTCACCCTGCAAGTATCCGGCTCACCCATAAAGGCTAATTTACTAAGCTTGCCACATAAATAACTATTGCCGGTCCCTGATGCCTTCGTTGTTATGGAATCAAGTGTGTGCTATTGTTTGGATAAGTCAAATAATAGATACTAATTTACTAGTTTTTGAAAGTGAATTCGCAAGTTTGAAAGTATGGACTCGGATGTCGTAAAAAAATATTGTACGATACACGACCGGAAAGTGTTTTGCAGGTCTCCCCAAGCTTCCTGGAATCTACTTGGCTCGACCTGCAAAACACTACATTCCGGTCTTGTAACGTAAATTACTATTATTCACAACCATATATGTAATAAAGTGATTACTGACTTTTAAAAAGTTGGAAAATGACCTATTATCGACTATTAAACTTTCCAACCGGTTGGAAAAGTGATTGCCGTGGCAGCGGTTGGAAAGTAATCAATTGCCGACCGCTGTCTAGTAGGTAGGGACAATGGAAATCTTGTTCATCCATTCATGCGCGCCTTAACGTGTCGAACCATAATACCGATGGGGCCACAATTATACAGTGTGTCTAAAAAAGAACTACATCTAGTGTGCTTTAAATTTCCCATACATACGTAAAATGTGTCAATCTCGCGCGCTACTGTTAGCTAGTAGTAGACCTAGTAGACGAAAGAATAACATAACCGCAACAACAGTCTTTGTTGACAAAATTTACTTGTGGTTTTCGTTTACTTTTAAATTAAGATATGTGCGCATTTTAACGCATTATTCAACAGCATGAATATCGTAAGAAGTAAGACAACCCTTATTAAAAATTATTAATCCTCATTGTTTTCCAGAAAATAACAAATATTTCTCAAATACAGAACTTAAAAGTAATGGAAGGAATATAACTTAATAAACTAAAGGTAGTCCTTAGAAAAGGGTTAATTGTTGACTACAACAAGTGCTCGAAGTGTCCACCATTTTGCTGAATGCACAATGCTACTCGACGTTTCATGTTGTCAAAAATGTGGTGCAACATTGCAGGTGTTATATCGTTGCATTTAATTCTAATGCACTCTATCAGCTCTTCCAAGTTATTAATCCTTTCTTTGTAGACCTCATTTTTAAGATGTCCAAAGATGCAGTAATCTAATGGAGTAAGGTCAGGTGAATTTGCTGCCCAAACCCCTCGACTAACTACTCAATTGGGAAAAAACTGCTCGAGAAATTCGATAATAAATTTTCCCTTGTCGTATGCGCAGTGGCCCCGTCCTGCTGAAAGTAACCACCATTAAATTCATTGGGGTGCAGTTGATCCAAAAAGGGCACTAATAGCTGTTCTCGATAACGTTGACCATTTATGGTGTTATTAAAAAATATTGGTCCTATGATCCTACGACGTGACACAGCTAACCATATTCCAACTTTAACAGGATGTAAAGGAGCTTCAACATAGTTATGTGGATTATCGACTGACCACATTCTGCAGTTCTGTTTATTTACAAATCCACTTTTATATGAAACTTTAAATGATATTATTGTTAATAGCGTTCCCAAGAAACGTGCTAAATCTACGTTATTCCCCACTTGGTACTCTCGTTCTACAATATCATTAATTAAAAAAAAGCATAAATATCATTCTAAGTGGAAACTTTATAATCGTATTGTCGATTATAATACATTTGCGTCTCTTAGATCGGCTGTGAAAAAAAGCATAAAAAAGGATTTTGCAATATATAAAGATGCTAATGAATCTGCCATCCGTATAAATTCAAAGTTTTTTGGACATTTTTGTCATCACTGCGCTCTCAAGACGCTTACCCCAATTGCTTTCGTTATTTAGATATGAAATCAGACAATGGACAGGAAATTTGTGAATTGTTCAGTGATTACTTTTCATCTGTATACGAACCGTCAGATCAATCTTTCATTGATAATACTATGATCTTTCCAGAACTTCAAGACCTAAACAATCCTACTAACCTCTGTGGTATTTCGATCGCAAATGATGTTATTTTACATAAATTAACTTCGTTAGATGCAAAGAAAAATGCAGGTCCAGATGGAATCCCACCTCTTTTCGCCAAAATGTGTGCGACTTCACTATCGGAACCTCTATTTATAATTTTCAATAAATCGATAATTGAGGGTGTTTTTCCTGTCTTATGGAAAAAAGCATACATAACGCCTATTTTTAAATCTGGTGCACGAGATCTTGTTACAAATTACCGTCCTATCTCAAAACTTAGCGTATTCTCAAAATTATTTGAGAGTATTGTTAAAGACCATATGTTTGAAACGTTCAAATATGTAATAATTTCTGAACAGCATGGGTTCTTCTCAGGGCGCTCGGTTCTCACAAACCTCATGCACTTGTTTCTCAAATTATCTCCATTCAAATGTTGATAATAATGTGCAAGTGGATGTTGTGTATACTGACTACACTAAAGCGTTCGACAAAATTGATCATGCAATTCTTATCAAGAAACTATACAATCTTGGCATCCATGGAAACTTTCTGAGATGGCTCTGTTCGTATCTTAGAAATAGATCCCAGGCAACTGTTATTAATGGTTATTCATCAAAATTTTTGGGTGTGACTTCTGGTGTCCCTCAGGGTAGTCATTTGGGGCCGCTTTTATTTATCCTTTTTATAAATGACATCAAGCATTCTATAAAACATAGCCAATACTTGTTGTACGCAGACGATTTGAAAATTTATAAGGCTATAAATTATAGTTTGGATGCCGATAAGTTGCAAGAAGACTTGGATTCTATATCGGAATTTTGTAAATTTAATAAATTACAGCTTAACCTAAAGAAATGCTTTAAACTGTCTTTTCATAGGAAAGTGAATCCTTTTTTATTTAATTATAAGTTATGCAACACACGTCTCGATTCAGTTTCTCAAATTTAAGATCTAGGCGTAATTTTTGATTCTAAACTCAATTTCCAGGCTCATGTTTTATATATTACTTTAAAATCTCTAAAAATGCTAGGTTTTATCTGTAGAATTGGTAAATTATTTAAAACCATTTTGTCGTACAAGATATTAAACTAAAGTCTTGTTAGGAGCTCTGTTGAATTTTGTAGCCCTGTTTGGAATCCGTTCTATAATATTTATATACACTCCTGTTCAAAATTAACGCACCACTCATATTTTTCGACTTATTTTGATTATTTAAGAAAATGTTAGGGTTTACTGTATCAAATAATAGGTGGCTTATGCCAAACAGTTGTTGTTATCAGTTTTGTACTGTTTTTGTGATTGCACGTCATTTATCTTTAGTGAAAAAGATTAATTACCTTGCTCACGTAATTCTTTAAGTTTGGTGAGTGTATTTTTTAAAGTTGCTACTTGAGCGTTGGTTATTTTTTCTTTTGTAGATTCATTCACTAGGTCAATATTTAACCATTTAACTAAAAAAATGAATCGGGCGCGTCATTTAAGCAATGATGAATGCGTAAGAGCTAGAGATGGGCGCGTGAGTGAATTTTCGCTCACGTCACGCACGTTTCACGCTTGCTTTAAACAGTCACGTTCACGCACGTTCACGCTCACGTTCACTCACGTTCACGGCGTGACACGCCACTCACGACGTGACACGCAGCTTTTATTTCAAAATTTAAATTCAGATAGAACAGAATGTTCAAATTTAAAACCAATGAAAAACCCTAAAGAGAACTGAAAATATGTTTTGCATCTGACATAATTTACGTGATATGTTGCAATCAGAATAGTTGACATAAAAAGAAAAAAATGAAAATTGACTATAATAACTTCGACAAGGGATAAATACTGATTTCTCGCAAATATATTTCTTGCAGCTGTCTTCAAAGACATTACTTTTAATACCAAAATCTGTCATTGGAATTGACGTTTCCCTTATTGGTATGAGTACAGAAGGTATATGTTGCTAGGCAACACTTTTAATTGTAGGTTTGAAAGTACTTTTACGTACAAGGATCAACATTTTCAGCGTTCAGGCGAGTATACAAAAAAAACATTACTTTTATTAGAATAATAAGTTCATATACACAAGTACACAATAAATTGGTTTAAAAATAAAACGTAATCAACATTTTCAGTGTTAAGTCGAGTATACAAAACAAAACCTTAGGTATTTTTCTAAAAATAGGTTCATCTACACATCTACACAATACATTTTTGGTTTAATAATAAAACGTAATTAACATTTTCAGCGTTAGCCGAGTATAAAAAACAAACCATTACTTTTATTAGAATAATAAGTTCATCTACACATCTACACATTAAAATGTTGATTTAAAAATAATATGTAATCAACATTTTCAGCGTTAAGTCGAATTCTGCGCTCTTATAAAATTCGCCCAGCTGTAGAAAATACTTTTTCCCTTGTAGCGGAACTTGCCGGTATGTTTAAAATTTCTCAAGTTTTTTTAACAGTGGCGTATTTACACTGTTTTTCCAAAATCCTAAAATGTCATCTACATTTCCGAATTTTAATTTAACATACTAATTTAGTTCTGTTTCGACATCATCCTAATTACATGTGTCATCGTCAGAGCTATCTCTAAGTGTAGAAAGATAAGAATCTGATGCTGATGTACCAGTTTTGAGTCGTTTGCTATGTATTTCATCATTATCATCTATAGTTTTATTTGCATTATAATATTCTCCTTTATGTGAAGGTATGAACTTTAAGGATTTATAATTAGGGTCCAAAAATAAAGCCACATAATGTAACTTGTTTGGCACAATTTGTGATTTAATGAATTTAAAAGTTGCTGCACCCTGCAGTTTTTTAATCGTTACTAAATATTTAACGTGAAATTAACGTGAAACGTGAATCACGCCTTGGAAATTTTCACTCACGTTCACTCACGTTCACGTCACGATTTTCAAATATTAGTAACGTTCACGACGTGACACGCCGTGACACGACTGTTTTCACGTCACGCGCCCATCCCTAGTAAGAGCTTCAACTTTGCTAGAAGAGGGAAGAAGTATGCATTATGTGGCTAATTTATTAGGTGTCAATCATACTACAGTCACTCGAAGGGTTAGAAGATTTAGGAAAACCGGATCACACCATAGAAAACGTGGCCAGTGCAGAAAAAGGTCCACAAGTCAAATTGATAAGCGCTTTCTCCGACAACAGGTGGTACGAAACAGAAACAGTACTAGCAGAGAGCTAAGTAATTTACTCGAAACTGTCAGAAATGTTAGAATTTCTGCTTTAACCGTCAGAAGAAGACTGAAAGAAGCCAGATTGTCTAGTAGAAGGCCTGCTAGTGCACCACTGCTTACCCCAGATCACAGATCACGCAGATAAAGATTCGCTAGAGATCATGAACAGTGGACTATCGAAGACTGGAAGCGAGTTTTATTCGCAGATGAAACTAGAGTGAGCCTAAAAAGTCCAGATGGTCTTGCTAGAGTATGGCGGAGGCCTGGAGAAAGATTTTGCGAATGCACTATCTCTCAAAGAGAGCGACTTGGTGTTGGATCCAAAATGTTCTGGGGAGGAATGTGTTTTGAGACACGTACAGAATTAGTCCCCATTCGTCCGAGGTCCATGAATGCAGAATTCTATCTGGAAAACATTATTCAAGATCATGTGATGCCGTTTGCGCCATTTATAGGAGATCTCTTCATATTCATGCAGGATAATGCGAGGCCCCACGTCGTAAGACCTGTGTTAGATTACTTAAACGAAGTCAACGTTGAAGTCTTGGAGTGGCCACAGCGCAGCCCAGACTTAAATCCAATCGATCACCTTTGGGATGCTCTAAAAAGATTGGTCTGATGTCATATACCTGCCCCAATGAGCCCGCAAAAATTGGAGCGAGCTGTTCTCTTAGAATGGGAAAATATTCCCCAAGCAACCATCCAGAACTTAATAACAAGCTTACCATAACGAATGCAAGCAGTTGTAAGAGCTCGTGGAGGTACTACGAGGTATTAAGATTCATAAATACTGTTTGTAAATTGGAATTTTCCTTTGTTTGTAGAGCTAAGTTGATTTTTACAATTTTCCAATTTTGGTACCTGATCACCAAATTTTGTATAATTCTTCGGATTCTAAATAAAAATGAATGTTTATTAATGCAATATTGTTTAATTACCTTCATTTATATTATACTAACGTTAAATTATATACTGAAGGCAATAACAAAGACATAATTACAAAATTTGTAGTGGTGCGTTAATTGTGAACAGGGGTGTAGATCAGATAGAACGTGTGCAGAAGAAATTCACTAATCACCTAACTTATAAATTTAATCGACAACTGCAATTATTAAATTACGAATCCAAGCTAAAAATGTTTGGCATGTCTACTCTGTCGGACAGAAGAGTGATCAGTGACTTATTTCTCCTCTTTAAAATTGTTAATAGCTTAACAAATTGTGAATATTTAGTAAGTAATTTAGGGCTCAACGTTTCGGACTATAGGCTTAGAAAACCATTACTGTTCTGCGAGCAGGTGTATGTTACCAACCTTGGTTGTAATGCTCCTTTACGAAGGTTGGCTGAAACTTATAATTCTGGGTTTTATAATATTGAATTGTTTAATGTTAGCTTATCCACTTTCGTTAATTCAATACGTAGTCATTTACGCAACTGAGTTTTTTTTTATATATTAGTACTTATATTATATTATATCTTTTTCTTCTTTGATTTTTTTGTTAGTTCTCAGCTACATTTAATTTTATATTTTTCTGTTATGTATTAGTGGTGACCCGTTTTTGGAACTGCGGTCTTCCGTACGTTCTGTGGGTCGCCCTCTATCATGTAAAAAAAAATAAAATAAAATAAATGGAACCACGCCTCGTCACTAAAGAAACTTAAATCAAGAACATCGTTGTTGTTTAAATTTTCTTGGAAAAAGTTGCAGTAATGTATTCGAATAGCATGGTCCCTTTGTCAAATTTCATGTACAACAGACACTTTATATGGATGCATGTGCAGTCGCTTCTTCAAAATGTTGTGAACAGTACTTCTAGGGACATCTGTCTGAGCTGAAATACGACGCACTGACATTTTTGGGTTTTCTACGACAAGAGCTTCGACATTTTCAATAATGTTTGGTTCAGTGGCTGGCCTTCCGGTAGACTTGCCTTTTTCTACACTTCCTGTCGCCCGAAATTTTTCAACAACGCAACGAATGTGGTGCAGCAAAACAGTTTCTTCGACAATTCTGTTAGAAAACTGCAGTCGAAACTGCTGCTTACAAGTCGCATAGGAATATTGCCATTCCCCATTTATTAACTGTCCTGATCGAAAATATGCCTCAATAATAAAAATGTTTTCTTGCACTGTGTACATTTTGTATTGTATTAACAAATATTTTATAATTAAAACTATTTGAAGTGAATATTTACTTTTTTTGACAATTAATTAATGACAGCTCTGGATAATGCCATACCAATAACAATCTAGTGGCATATAAAAATTTACATGTAAACAAATTTCACAGGTAACTAGATGTAATTATTTTTTAGACACTCTGTATATAACAGCTATAAGATAACATAAACAAGAAAATAACACGTATTGCTTGAGTAAGAAAGAGATAAACATAGTAGCAAATATTCGAGTCGGCCTGACGCTTATTTTCATTATGACAGATGTCAAGCAAGCATGCCTAATAAAATAATTTTTTCGTATGGTCATCTCTTTCTTACTCTAGCATTCTATTTTGTTATTCATGTTATCTCATTGCTGTTATACTATGTATATAATTATGGCCCCATCAGTAGTATAATAATTTTCCTAATTATTGTTTAGAATAAAGTGGTTGTGAATAAAATAGTATACATACCATGGCGAAAAGTTTCATTCCTGTCTCGAGATAAAGTTGACCTCGACGCTTCGAGTCTGGGTTAACTACTTACTCTCTCGACAGTAATGAAACACTTTCCACCTGGGTATGTAATACCTATACTATATCCTACCTAGTTGGAACGGTATATTTATACACTTGGCCAGTGTGAAGAATTTGTAGATTGTATACAGTGAAATTTCTCATAACGGACACCTATTAAGCGGACATTTTTCTTGTCATCTCCGTTAAGCGGACACTCTGTTAACAGGACGCGGGCAGAAAAATTCTGGAAATTTTGAAATATTTCCCTCTTTTAAGCGGACATGTTACTAATTATTATGTGCTTAAATTCTAAGGAATTAGTGTGGTATGGGGCGCGTTATAAATTGCAGGTTCAGATGCTAGCTAGAAAACTAGGGAAATTGTCTCTTTTCATATGCGCCCTATGATTTCCAACTTTAATCCTCAGTTGTGTATCTGAATTTCAGAGGTGAAAGAAGTGTTCTACGAGAACGATTTCAGTTATCTATAGCAACGTGCTCTTTATTTATAGCTGCATTTGATTAAAAGCAGGTAGGTGTTCTTCATTACAGGCTGCCGTTGATATGTATGTACTAAAGCTACTTTTTACAGTAGTGTCATAATGGAAAGCAAACGTAGCATCGAACACATGCTAACCTTAAAAGAAAAAGTTGAAATTTTGAATTGATACGATTAAAACAAACGCAACGTACGAAATTTGGCAATGAAATTCGAAAAACCCAAGCAGCGATATTATTTGAAAAAAGAAGAATTAATAAAGAAGTGGCATGACTGCGGAAACGTTACTGGAAAGCTTAGTTTTTTTAAAAGTACAACTAGATTTCAAATAGACCAATTTACTTATGACTGGTTTATGAAAGCTCGAAATAAAAATATTACATCGTAGTTTCGTAGTATGCATTTAAAAATGTATGTGTTTTTTATGTCGTTCTATATTTGATAAAGATTAAACAAAAAAAAATGAAAAAAAAGTATTTCCATTAAGAGGACAAAAATCGTGACACCATGGTGTCCGCTTATAAGAGATTTCACTGTACTAGAATTTCATACAAAAAGTGTTTTTCTATATTATTAACGAAGTTATGATATTGCTAGCCATTTACAAACACCGTGTATACATAAAACTAAGCTGAGGATTTCTATAAAAAATACTTCCATCATAATTAATTTTAGTTATGATAATTATGTAAAAAACTAGTACAATTATTGTGATAATTATAGCACAATTCAAAATTTACCAGATGCAACACTAATCACTTACGCGTCGTAGCCCCAAACGACACGCGCTTCAGCTACTGGTTTCAGTTATTGGATGTCATAAACTAAACTGATATAAAATCTGTGTGTCTTTGATACCTACACAAATTGATGACCAACAATATACTACTTATATGTTTTATTAGGTAATGGTTTGATTGTTCAGTTATTTAGTTCTGGATCCTAAAATTCAGTACATTCCCAAGCAAAAAAACCGATGTTTATGATTTCTTATGATAATTTTTGAAAAGTAATCTTGTAATTGCTGCGAGGCGCAAAGTAAATGTTAGGGTACAAACTGTACGAGATCGACATTATAAGTGCGAATCGGACAAGTTTTGCTCTACGCTTTTAACTGTAAAAAATAAGACAAAAGGCATTTTTACAGACGTAGGAAATATGTCTGTTGTTTTTAATCGT
Source organism: Agriotes lineatus (assembly GCA_940337035.1). Classification (NCBI taxonomy): domain Eukaryota; kingdom Metazoa; phylum Arthropoda; class Insecta; order Coleoptera; family Elateridae; genus Agriotes; species Agriotes lineatus. The sequence goes on from CALNHX010000007.1 coordinate 547,617, forward strand.
CTTACAACGTTGCATGCAGAAGAGACTCATTATGACTTGGCAGAAAGTGACGACTCAATAGTGGAAGTAGGTTTTTTAATATTACTCTGATTATTTAAAAAAGTGTGACGTACATAAAATGGTTGACTAATGCTTTAAATATTTATCTAATTATCTATGCAAATAAAAATAAATCAACTGTGATCGCCCACCTTAACTTTGATGAAAAATAACAAACTCCCAACAAATATGTTCTTGAAGTTCAAAAAACCACGCTGTTCATGAATTTCAAACCTACTGTCAAACATAATTTGAATAAAAGAATATTTATAACCTACAAAATAATATCAACACTATATGGAAATAATAAAAATTTCGACTAGTACGTTCACTCATACAAAATAATTAACAACTAAAGATAATCAAGACACAGAAAAAATTACGTGTTTACGTCTGACAAGAAGTCAAACCACACAAATAGTAAAAGGTTTAAATTAACTCAAGAAACCAAACCATTACACAATGCCTTATATACTTTGCTAATAAATAAACCACTAATCAACTACTACAAGGAAAAACTTTGATCTTAAATCAGGATTGACACACATTTCCAGTATAAGAATTACAAATTTGAATGATGTTTAAACATCTAACTTTTCGACCCCTCATTCTGAAACGTCTGATCAAGATACAATGTTTTTTTTTCTATGATTTATTTATAACTGACCCTTAAACAGTAATATGTATTACTGATACCAGGGCCTACTATGTAAATACAATACTTGTCTACTTTTTTACATACAGCATAATAATAAAATATTATTTTAGATAATGCACATATTTATTTAATATATAATATTTCTTAAGGTTTTGGCATAAGTCTTTAGTTTTCTTATCGTTAGTCACAGTTTCAGGTACACTGTTGTATGCTTCAATACTTCTGTAGACTGGGGAGTCCTGAGCCTTTTTAGTTCTGGTATATTGATTCCTGAAGTCACTTTTGCTCCGTACATTGTGTTTATGAAACTCCTGTACTTGTTTTAATTTAGAGTTCGTTTTAATGTTATTTGTTTTTATATTATGGATTAATTTTACTTGTTCCAGAGTTTTTAATTTGTTTAATTTTAGTATGTTTGTTTGTTTATACACCTGCTGTGTAGGAGTATGAAAGTTGATACAGTACAGTGCTTTAAAAGCTTTATTTTGCACTCTTTGAAGTTTATTTAAAAGATATTGTCCAGCATTCCCCCAGCACGGGATAAGATACCTCATGTGTGTTTCAATAAAGCTGTTATATAGTAAAATACGAGTTTTTTTATTTAGAAATGCTGAGCACCTTTTTATTGCACCAATAGAAGGAACTAGTTTTGATATGACACTTTGAATATGTGAAGTCCATGTTAATTTATTGTCAATAATAAGTCCTAGGTATTTATATTCACGCACTTGTTTTAATTCAACCTCATTAAGTTTTATTTTTATTTCACCTACTTTTTTATTTTTTTGTTTGAAGATCATATACACTGTTTTATTAGTATTTATAGTTAATTTATTTTTACATAACCAGTTATAGTAAAGTTTAAGGTCATTGTTTACTGCGGTTTCAATATTTTTTAAATCATAGTCTGAATACACCAGCGCAGTATCATCGGCAAACATAAAATACCTAGCTTTGAGACCAGCATATTGTAAATTGTGTACATATAGTAGGTATTCTAATGGTCCTATAACCAATAAAGCTCTGAATATTGTGCCCAGTGCTGTGGGTGGATTCTCATCCTGTCCCAGCCAACATCTTAAACTACTTATTCTGTAACCACACGACCTGTGAGGAGTTTTTATATTATATATTATATATATATATATATACAGTGTGTTTCACTTTACATGGAAGCACCCCTGTATTTTCTTTGTTTTTGTATGAATCGATTTGAATTTTTTACCAGTTGTACAACTCATCAAGAGGCATCTATTCATGTTCTTGAGCGCAAATGACGTTATTAGCCTGGCCTACTACGATGAAGAACATGGGCCGTATTGTCAATATTTTGCATCGCGTTAGAGTTACAGCAAAAAGTTATTAAGAAAAGTTGTTTAGAATCAAAAGAGTACCCCAGATACCGATTTTCGTTTAATAATTCGAATTTTTAATTTTTATCCATAAATTTGTCGAAGTTCCAAATTTCAACTTTTAATTTGGTATCAAATGGTGCCATAGAGAAACAGCACTTTTATTATTGTTGCAAACGTCATTAGCTATTAATAATGGCTGAATTACGTTTAACTGTAGCTGAGAAAGTAGAAATAATTAGAATTACTGGTGAAAATGCAAGATCCAATAGAGAAGTAGCTAGAATATTTAATGGAAGGCATCCAGGGCGTGCACCTATTTATCCTGACACAAATTAAAAAGTTGATTAATTTTTTTAACAGTTCCAGGTTAAATAGGTGCACGCCCTGGATGCCTTCCATTAAATATTCTAGCTACTTCTCTATTGGATAATGCATTTTCACCAGTAATTCTAATTATTTCTACTTTCTCAGCTACAGTTAAACGTAATTCAGCCATTATTAATAGCTAATGCCGTTTGGAACAATAATAAAAGTGCTGTTTCTCCATGGCACCATTTGATACCAAATTAAAAGTTGAAATTTGCACTTGGACAAATTTATGAATAAAAATTAAAAATTCGAATTATTAAACAAAAATCGGTAGCTGGGGTATTCTTTTGATTCTAAACAACTTTTCTTAATAACTTTTTGCTGTAACTCTAACGCGATGCAAAATATTGACAATACGACTCATGTTCTTCATCGTAGTAGGCCAGGCTAATAACGTCATTTGCGCTCAAGGACATGAATAGATGCCTCTTGGTGAGTTGTACAACTGGTAAAAAATCCAAATCGATTCATACAAAAACAAATAAAATACAGGGGTGCTTCCATGTAAAGTGAAACACACTGTATATATATAACTAATTAAAAATCCAACTTTAAGATTGAAACGTTACTTGAAAATTCCAAACTCAAGCTTAAAATTATTGAAAAAGACATTAAAAATGTCAATTCGAGCTTGTAAATTTAAAGAAACATTTGAAAAAATAAAAAAATACTATGGAAGTTAAAAACGACTGTAAAGTTTTAGCACGAATCTCGCAAACTGTAAAACTCATCTAAAAAAATATTAGAACGGTATAGAAAGCATCAAAGTCGATGACGCTATGACGTACATTAAATAATGCTAAAAGCCCAAACTTGAAAAACTACTATGAGTTTTAAAAACTGCTTAAAATTACCAAAAAAGGCATCAAAAATGTCAAATTAAGGTTGAACATTAAAAAAAAAAGATTTGAAGATTTAAAAACGATTGTGGTAAATTGAGAAAGACCTTGAAAAGTTTAAATACTTTTGGTGGCAATTTCTTAAATTGTAAAACCGGTCTAGAAGAATATAAGAACGACCTGGAAATTTTTGAAAAAGATTAGCCGACCACAAGTTGATAATAATCTCGAAAAGTTGAAAGCTTGCACTAAATAATTTTAAAATCCCTTAAAAAATAAAAATGCTACTTGAAGATTTGAAAGCTTTAAATTATCAAAAATGCCAATTCAGGCTTGGACTCTAGACGGATTTTAAAAATGGTACGCTCCCCAGCTACCTCGCTAACGCCTGTGATAGTCGTTAACCCCTAACAAGAGAACTCTTCCTCAACTTCGACGGGCAATGTTAGCCACCTACCCGGCCTAAGGGCAAAGAGGGCTCATAGAACCACTTTGTGGTTATAACAGGCATATAATAAGAGGAAGCTTGGAAATTCAAAAAATAGTTTAAAAACGACTAGCGAGTTAAAAACGACCTTGAAAAGTTTTTAGAATTTTGGCAGCGACCTCTGAAACTGAAGAACTGGTCCTTCAAAATATGAAAACCACCTGGAAATTTTCGAAAAGGTCGTTGAGAGCATGAAAGCAAGCTTGCCTAGACAGTGACGACCTTGAAAATTTCAAAGTGTGCACTGAATATTGGCAAAGGCCTCTAAAAAACTGAAAAACTATCTCAAATTTCAGAACTCAGCTTAGAATTAACGATAAAGACATTGAAAATGTCAATTCGAGCTTGATTTTAAAATATTTTTGAAATTTTCAAAAACGACTGGTAAGTTAGAAACGGCCTTGTAAACTTTTGAGAATTTAGGTAATAATCTCTGAAACTGTAAAAATGGTGTAGAAAACATGAGAATGATAATGATTTTTTTTAAATGACCATCAAAGCATCAAAGACACCTTAAAAAATTCAAACGTACACTGAATAATATTGAAAGATCTTAAAAACTTGAAAAACTACGTTCAGTTTCAAAACTCGGCTTAAAATTACAAAAAACGACATTGAAAATGCTAATTTGAGCTTGAAAGTTAAATTTTTTTTAAAATAATTTTGCGGTATGTCAAAAACGACCTCTTAAAGGATTTTAATGTCTTTTAATAAAAGCTCTGAATTTTGTGATGCCATTTCCAAAGATCTCAAAGTTGTTTTCCAAATTTTCTAGATCGTTTTGCAACGTCAAATTGAAATTGTCAATGTCGATTTTCAGCTCTTCAAGGTCATCCTAAAAGTCCGTAAAAAACAATGCTGCCGGTCAGATACCAATCTTGCATTTGAGCCGAAGTCTTTCAACACAAACTATCTCCAAATGTGACCGTATCAAATTTTCTCGGTTAAAGCACTGTTTACTGTATCTGCAGGAAGTTTTATCAATGAATACTTAGCAAACACTTTCCTTTATTCGCCTTACATCGACATCTAGATGTTGGTAAAATATTTTAAGTTATATTAAAGCCCTCATAGTAGGTAATAATTGCTGTTGAAAGTAATCGTTTATAAAAACAAAATATACATATATTTATCCATAGCTACCAAACTTTCAATTCTAGTATTTTTCTAGTTAGATTTTCAACAAAATGATCTATTAAAATTGGAAACAAAACTTATGTAATTCTTGTTCTTAATCTACAGGTCTAAAGACAAAAACTAATCTAGATTGTTCTAATTTACAAAATCAATCCATCGGTCATCGAACTTTATCCAATTTAACTGCTGCTCCGTATTTTACCACTTCCAAACCACAGTGAATGTAAAAATGGACGAGTACTATTATTTAATCACACATAGGGATGAGCGCGTGACGTGAAAACAGTCGCGTCACGTCGTGTCACGTCGTGAACGTGACTAATATTTGAAAATCGTGACGTGAACGTGAGTGAAAATTTCCAAGGCGTGATTCACGTTTCACGTTAAGTTCACGTTAAATATTTAGTAACGAATAAAAAACTGCAGGGTGCAGCAACTTTTAAATTCATTAAATCACAAATTGTGTCAAACAAGTTACATTATGTGGCTTTATTTTTGGACCCTAATTATAAATCCTTAAAAGTTCATACCTTCACATAAAAGAGAAGATTATAATGCAAATAAAACGATAGATGATAATGATGAAATACATAGCAAACGACTCAAAACTAGTACATCAACATCAGATTCTTATCTTTCTACACTTAGAGCTCTGACGATGACACATGTAATTAGGATGATGTCGAAACAGAACTAAATTAGTATGTTAAATTAAAATTCGGAAATGTAGATGACATTTTAGGATTTTGGAAAAACAGTGTAAATACGCCACTGTTAAAAAAACTTGAGAAATTTTAAACATGCCGGCAAGTTCCGCTACAAGCGAAAGAGTATTTTCTACAGCTGGGCGAATTTTAGAAGAGCGCAGAATTCGACTTAACGCTGAAAATGTTGATTACATATTCTTTTTAAATCAACATTTTAATGTGTAGATAGTAGATGAACTTATTATTCTAATAAAAGTAATGGTTTGTTTTTTATACTCGGCTAACGCTGAAAATGTTAATTACGTTTTATTATTAAACCAAAAATGTATTGTGTAGATGTGTAGATGAACCTATTTTTAGAAAAGTACCTAATGTTTCGTTTTGTATACTCGACTTAACACTGAAAATGTTGATTACGTTTTATTTTTAAACCAATTTATTGTGTACTTGTGTAGATGAACTTATTATTCTAATAAAAGTAATGTTTTTTTGTATACTCGCCTTAACGCTGAAAATGTTGACCCTTGTACGTAAAAGTACTTTCAATCCTATGAATTAAAAGTGTTGCCTAGCAACATATACCTTCTGTACTCATACCAATAAGGAAAACGTCAATTCCAATTACAGCTTTTGGTATTAAAAGTAATGTCTTTGAAGACAGCTGCAAGAAATATATTTGCTAGAAATCAGTATTTATCCCTTGTCGAAGTTATTGTAGTCAATTTTAATTTTTTTTCTTTTTATGTCAACTATTCTGATTGAAACATATCACGTAAATTATGTCAGGTGCAAAACATATTTTTAGTTCTCTTTAGGGTTTTTTCATTGGCTTTAAATTTGAACATTCTGTTCTATCTGAATTTAAATTTTGAAATAAAAGCTGCGTGTCACGTCGTGAGTGGCGTGTCACGCCGTGAACGTGAGCGTGAACGTGCGTGAACGTGACTGTTTAAAGCAAGCGTGAAACGTGCGTGACGTGAGCGAAAATTCACTCACGCGCCCATCTCTAATCACACATACGTATAGGAGCTACAACATGTACAATTCAAAATAACTAAACATGCTGTTAAACATCATACCCCATCAAAACAATCACAAACTACTATCTATTACAACAATCACGAAATACAGAAGCATGTGCTGCTACACAGCAGTTCTTCTACGAATGGGCGCCTTCTGATTATTGCTTTAGCTCATTAATGATTAGGGTTTACGGTATTAATACACAAATGGCAAGCTGAACGATGGACAATTAAATATGATAATTGGAGCATGTGTGCAAAAACTATACTACAATCACCATAAAGTAAAATTCAGTTCAGAGTTGTAAAATCTTGATATTGTCAGTCGTTTCAGTTAGAGATAAATAAAAAGAAGCAAGCACAACAAAAAGCTTTCTAAGGTCATGTCAACAATACAGAGACCAGTCAAAGTACGGTTAGGTCACATCCAACGCACTAGCAATCCAAGCAGTTCCATGTTAGTAACTTACTCGAGGCACCTCCAGGGCTGTGTGTCCGGACTTGTGATAGGCGTGGGGAACTGCACAGTAAATCATTAGCACACGGATTTGCTCGCGTTACGCTTATACTACGTTGTTGTTAGCTTATCTATGCTGCTTGAACGTTTGGCTGAGCTTTTGTTGTGTCTCTCTTGAGCAGATGTTCCCCATATAAGAAATAGTAAACACCAGTATTTTGCTTTATTTCCACATACAAAGTAGTAAGGCAATGTTTATGACACTTTGGTATGTTTGATAACGAATATCTTTTATTTAATGTGTTTATTTGTAGTAACATTGAAAGTTTTTATAAATAGGAGGGGCAAAATTGGTTGTAGTAGTGTAATTAACTGCTAGGCGGTAGTACAAGCATATGTTGTGAGTCAGTGTGTCAAGTGATACGGAACTAGACAAATGTTGGCAATTTGTGCACCGCGAATTTGAAATTTGTACCAAATTTGGAAAAAGTTTAACAAAGACCTTGGAAAACACTGAGCAAGTGTTTGACGAGCAATCTCTTCATCGCACATGGACGTTTCAGTAACCACAATAATGAACATTGTGTGTTGGACAAAATTCTATTGATAACAGAGTTGATTAATCTTGGAACTACTTCAAATGCCGTGGTTCAGTTACAAGTTCAATCGATACTTGCACAGTGATATCAAGGCTAGAGTTGCAATGGATAATATGGAGATAACAGTGCAATGCAAGAAACAAAAACAAACTAGAGTAGAACTGCGACCACTTGCAACAACTTTAAGAATGACAATTTTTACCACATTCTATGGGACAGCAGCAATAACAAACAAAGAGATGAATCACTTCTTGATTTCCTTTTAGAAAATAGGCAAATAAAGGCAATGAACCAACATTCGCGACGATAATTAGAATGGAAGCCATTGACGTAAGCATAGCTACATCGTTAGTAGCTAATATAGTCGAAAACTGGTATGTGGCAGAAGAGATTAGTCTCTCGGATAAGGGATACATAACATTTAATCTCAAAACCAAAGCAGTAAGGAATCTGGAGTACAGAAATCCTAGAAACTGGAAATGGGACTCTATCAACAGTTAACTGAGTTAGAAACTATGGTTCACGAGTCTTCCTGTAACCTTACCAAGAGAGCAACTACCAGGAAAATATCACAACAAAAACTGGGAGACGACCTCGAACAGCACAAAATCGACATTAACAATTTCAATTACACCTTGAAAAGTAAAAAAATGGCCGTTTTTAATAATTGAAAACTTTAAATCAAGCCAAGAAAACTTCATCCCAGCTTTGAGAACTGTAAAAAAACGAACTTGAGAAGCTCAAAGCTTTCATTTAAGAACATTAAGATTCTTAAAAACATTAAAAACTACATTGGATATTTCAAAAACGACAGCAGAATTCAAACACGACCTAGTAAACCATAAGTACAGCCTAAAAAAATAAAAACTATCTTAAAGGTAAAAACGACATCGTAAATTTCATAAACGACAGTGAAAAGTTCAATTCGATCTTGAAAAATTACCTAAAACTTTTTTAAAAATTGAAAAACTGCTGAAAGTGTTAAAAGAGCTTAGCGGTTGTCAGAGCTTACATTTAAAAATTGTAAAAACTCCTAAATTTGAAGTACGGTGTTGAAAAATTCATAAATGACTGAAAAATAGAAAAATATCAAAATGTTAAAAAAGCCCTATCTGAACGACTACAAGTTTTAAATGGGACTAATAAACTCAAAACCAACCTTGAGAATTTTTGCAACGATACTGAAAGTGTCAACATGACCTTAGAAGTTCAATGGCATCACAAATTTGTAATTCAACCTTGAAGGATGACCTAGAAAACTTAAAATGTGTAAAAACTACTGAAACTGCCTAAAAACCCTTGCAAAGTTTAAAGATTCCATTGAAAAATTCTAAAAGCCCTTAAATACTAAAGTGAGAGGTTGAAAATTTTATAAATGACCTTGAAAAAATCGAAAACATCTGAAAATCTAACAACGACTCAGTTGAGTTGAAAACGACTTCGATCTCAATGACTGAAAGTTTGAAACCGGATTGATAAACTCCAGTACGACCATGAGAATTTTTTAAACGATATTTAAAGTACCGGGTGGCCATAAATATCTGAGATCCCGGTAGCCATGGAATTAGCTACTTATAAATGTTGGTTAGCATTATATTTCAATTATACTTAATAAGTATTGGTATGAAATGTAATAAAATGCAAATAAGAGGAGGGGAATGTGCCCATGATTCTGCAGTTTAGCCTACGACTCGATTATAAAAATATCCTGTTCTAACTTCAATACTTATTGCAATCTGTAATAATTTTTGACAGATAGGAATTTTAGTTGTGATGACATTAATGACATTTAGTTTAGTTGGATTCATCACTTTAATAAAGCGGTGTTGATTCCAAAGGTAATGTGATATCAGATATATTTATGGCCACCAGGTACTAATGTGACCTTGAGAAGTTCAAATGGCTATCAGAAACTTATAATTCGGCCTTGAAAAATGTTCTAGAAAACTTAAAATTTGGAATAATGTCTGAAGCTGCCGAAAAGACCTTGCACTTTTTAAAGCTGTAATTAAAAAATCCTAAAAGCCCTTAAATATTGAAGTATGGCGTTGAAAATATCATAAATGACCTTGAATAATTGGAAAACATCTGAAAATTGAAAAACAACTCTGTTAAGTTGAAAACGGCTGCGATCGCAATGACTGAATGTTTTAAATGGAATTGATAAACTCCAAAACAACCTTAAGAATTTTTGAAACATTTAAAGTACCAATGTGGCCTTGAGAAGTTCATAATGGTATCACCAACTTGTAATTCGACCTTGAAAAATGTCCTACAAAACTTAAAATTTGGAAAACATCTGAAACTGCCTAAAAACCTTGCACTGTTCAAATTTTACATTGAAAAATTCTAAACACCCTTAAATATTGAAGCACGGCATTGAAAAAATCATAAATGACCTTGACAATTTGAAAAACGTCTGAAAATTTCAAAAACGACTCTGCTAAGTCGAAAACGACCTTGAAAAGTTAAAATCTCGACTCGATATTTTCAATAGAATTGAAAAAAGCTCTAAGACGCCCTTGAACATTTTTGAAACAACGATTAAAGTATCAATGTGAGTTTGAAAAGTCGAATGTGACCTTGAAAATGTTAAAACATCGAACATTTTTGAAACTTTGAATGGGACCTTGAAAAATTACAGAAAGTTTAAAACTTTCAGAAATGGCCTGAAAATTTTAATTCGACCTTGAAAGGTTACCTAGAATATTTTTAAAATTGCAAAGCTGCTGAAAATTTTAAAAAGGCTTTGCGGTGTTTAAAAGTTATATTAAACACATTCTAAAAGTCCACAAATATTAAGCACTAACTTGAAAAATTAGAAAACGCCTGAAAATTTCAGCAACAACCTACGAAAATTCAAACACTATCTAGGAAGCTGCAAAAACTGTTTAGAAAATGTAAAAAAGTAAGAAAGTCATTTCAAAAACTACATTACTTGAAAAAATTCTTCAAATTCGGAAATGTCTGAAGATGCCTCAAAGACCTTGTAGTGCTCAAAGCCCATATTGGAAAGTTCTTACAAAATTGAAGCACGACTTTGTGAACCTAACAGGCACCCACCAATAGTTGGCAACGAAGAAGCTGACAAACTAGCTAGATCAGTCAGAGAGATACAACAACGCAGATAACGAGAATTTTCACAGGCCATTGCTGCATGAATACACGCCTATTCAATGTAGGACTAAATCAAACGTACCTTCAACTCGGAAATTTATTCCTGCTCTTTCGTTTTAAGGCGGTAGGAGCCACAGAAATTCGGCTAAAGATCGATTTATATATATATATATATATATATATATATATATATATATATATATATATACCGGGTGTCCGTTCTCAAAGTCGAACATAGGGGATTAACATTGTATTGAACGTTTTTGCCGATTGCTTCTCGCCAATTCAACTTACAGGGAAGGTAATGCTATCAATGGAAAGATAAAATTATTACGCATCAAATGATACCAATAATAATATTCAAGATGCGATTTTTATTTTAAAATACTAATTCAAAACTTGGGAATTTTTAAATATGTCATGCCTTGCTTTTCAAGTTTGATAGCATTTGTCAAAAAAATTGGTAATTAGTTAGCGTAAATCAGGTATTTTCTGACAACGGCTGTTAAAATTATCTACAGAAAAATGACTTATATCAATTAAGAACGAGTGAATGCACGAATGTTAATTGCCTATGTTCGACTTTGAGAATGGACACCCGGTATATACACCTTCTATAGATGAACAGAGTATCGATGGTGGACAATCCTAAGTTTTCACATTATTAACAGAACTATAACAAAAAAATAATGTATCCCTTCGAATAAAAAAAAATAGGTTAATTTGCGATTTTGTCGTTATTTGTTACTGTTTTGAAAATCTGTTTGAATACACAAACTTTATAATGGGGCGCAGGACATAAAGCAAGAGAATTATTTTTCTATTTTTTCGTTAACGTGTAATTAATTTTTTAAGATGCGTCCATCTATTATTAAGAATAAAAGTTGGTACATCTTCCATATTTCTTCTTCTATACTCTTTAAATTTTGTCACTTCCAGCGGTAGATATCACCAATTGAAATTATGTTCAGGAAACGGTGATTAATCAAATAACAACTAAGAAATCATGAATTCAAATGTTGAATTCTTCCATTCCGAGTACTAAAGACAAGAATAGATATAAATAAGAAAGGACGGACACAGGGGTGTAGTCGAGGGGGAACGCGGGAAAACGGCTTTCCCCCACTGGTTTTTTGTTAAGTTAAAAAAAAATAAAGAACGAATTTATGGCATTTACTTATTAGCACAAACAATTTGATAATTATTCATTCCAGTGTCATTTAAATATAGGCTAGTGGTATATGTTATTATTTAGAAATATCACGTCAAACATGACTTGCTACTTGCTATGAATATGCAAAGTATTAATAGCTATTTATGCAACAAGTGCTAAAAGACGACGTTTATGCGCGAGACATGAAAATTATGAAACTCAGCCTTCGGCTTCGTTTCATAATTTTCATGTCTCGCGCATAAACGACTTTTAGCACGCGTTGCATACAATATTTTATCTACGACCTTAATTTTACCGTTATTAATCCATAAATATCGATTTAAGAAAGGCTCGCATCTGCGACACTTTTAATTTATGTCATAATGAACAGTAGGCTACGCCGCGGGCGATTGTTTGGCCACGCCCGTGCTGTCAAGGCGAGTTACGAAATGTAATTATTGATACTCCACATATGACTGTATTCATTACATAACGCTTTAATTATTTCAAAAACGCTTTACCTGTAACGCAAGAAGCAACTGGAATAGCTTTACAACTTCACTTGCAGTTCGAAATTGTAGTTTGATAACCTCACTTCACTTTTAGCCCGTGTGCTAAAAGTAAACAGCTGATTTCTTTAAACACGGTAAACTATAAAACGTCACTTTTAGTGAAACAATCTAGCGCTAAAAGGCCTACTTTTAGTAGTGGTCGTAGATAAAAGCAGTTTTAATTAGAAAGTTGTAGGCTTGATATTTATATATTAAGGCTACGAAACTGGCAACATCGTAATACGGAAAAATTGCACCAGAAAACATCAAAACGCATATTTTTGCACCTATACTTTTAAAAATTTTCCGGAAGAGGACCCCGGACCCCCCTTTTCCTGGAGGATATTCCATACCCCTCAGAAGTCTAGCGTTCCCCCACTGGCAGATTTGCCACTACATCACTGGACGGACAATGCATACTTCAACGGTAACCAGGTATGCCGATTAAAATAATGGTAGGGTCGCAATTCTTGTCTTTTCTGGTTTATGAGTAAAAGTACATATACTTTGTATTTCATACTGATTTCTATTTAGTTATTTAACAAATTTTCTACGCAAATTTCCTTGATACAGAAGCCACGTTTTCGTGTTTTTTTGGTCACACAATATGTTCTTGGTATTGTCAATCAAAGAATAGATATAACAATAAAATGGCTAATTATTGAACAAAATCGCTCAGACATTTAAAGTGAACTTTCATTGAAAAACGTCGGATATAATGATTACTTTGTTCTCTGAATGTCATTTTTTGGCAGTGGTCTATTATGATATGTTTTTCGGACTTTTTCCACTGTCTAGGGTGTAAATCACACAACGTTTCGGGAGTTTTGATCTACTCCCGTCTTCAGGTGTTCCTGGTTAGTCCTGAGAAGGACTGATATTATTTGTTTTTCTATTTAAATTTGTGCCTCTCCCGGGGTTTGAACCCGGGACCGCTAATCGCTAGTCTGCCACTTTAACCACTAGGCCACCAGGGCCGTTGATTACTAATTGGATTTTATCACTTATAATTACACGAGAGCTTTTTTTTGTCGAAGTAAACTTGACATTTTAATGAGAATTTCGTTGCCTAAAGGCAAGGAAACTCGAATTATAAATGTTAAGTTTAGTTCGATAAAAAAAAGGTTGAGTGTAATTCGGTACGACAATTTAATGAATACGTATTTAATTTACATATTAGGTAATTTAGAAGTCACCTAATTAATAAACAAGGCGAAAATTATTTTATTTATTTTAACGTTTTAAAAGTTAGGTTCTGTTTTGTCGCTGGAAAAGTTAGGGCAAACTTTTGCCGCTGTCATAGTGACAAAAAAACCGCGGCTTATGGGATTTTTAGTGTATGCATTAAATTGTCAGTGAAAAACTGCACTGGTATCATTATCTTAATTCGCAATTACGAAACGTGCCATGTTGACTACTATAACAAGTAAGTAATTATACTAATTTAAATTTCTCTTATACAGTGGGATTTTACAAAGATGAAAAACCACTGGTTTCTAGTACTAGGAACGAACATAAACAATTAGGGTTTAAAAACGTGTCTTAGATTAACTTTGTTGGAAAGATTTTGACTAAAATCGTCGACCAAACTCAATATTGCATTTAAATTGCAATTTGTGGTATATGTATAAAAAATTATGCAATTTAAAAATTGCCGATTGGAGTAATATTTTCTTTTTTAATAACCTAATTGTATATAATGCGTTCACGGTATTTGTAAAACCAGAGCAGGCAATCTTAGGGAGACGGTTTCGTTGCTGTAAATAATACTTTTTCTGTTGTAAATTTGTCTTTTTAGTAAATACTTTTAGTGATAACAAAATACTAATTATGTTAAATCAGCTATTTATTCCAGCAGAAACTATAACACTGTTTAATAACATCTAAAGAATGGACGAAAAATTTCAAAATCCATGAAGGTTCCAATTTCCTTCTTTGAATTTCTTTCGCAGTAATGTCAATATGTTCCACGAACGGAAATTTCCAAACTATTATAGGAATAATTTATATATTTATTCCATTGTGCTCTTCGTTTAACCAACTGCCACAACTTCTTCAAATTTAACGAAAAGTTGTTTTCTTCTGTATGTTTGATGTGCAATATAGTCGGACTAACAAACTTTGTAATATTTGAGGATGGTGTGGGTTTACTAAATATTACTATATTTGTAACTAGCATTTTGAAGCCAAAATGTTAACCCCTTATTCCACCCCCATCAGTATAATCATTCACTATCATTCTCTGATTCTGATTTCTTTAATGAAATAATAAATGAAAGAATATTTTCATTGAGAATCAGTTTTTTGGAATGATTAAAAAATGTTTGCTACATCTTCGCCGTACAATTTCAAAAACTCTCACGTCATACATTAGCAACTCTACCTTCGCACAAAGGTTGAGAATTTACGCGTTTATTATAAAAACATCAACGTTGAACATATATTATAGGAGACAAGATGCACAGAAATTTGCTTCGAAATTTTTGTAGCTAAAGATTGTTTATATTTTCTTAATATGACGTTAATTAATGAATTAATATTGTTCATAAAACTAGATCTTTTATTTTACTTACGGTACTCCTAATAAGATATAATATTTCTGACAAAGTAGTACTGTCTACATAACCTAGTACTCAAAAATCTAACAATAACAGGCTGTCCAAATTTAAATTAAATTTAATACTAATATAACAAATTGAAATCATGATCTGCTCTGGTCTAAAATTATTGCGAATACAGCATATAATCCATTCACAATGTTGCCTCCCCCAGTAGGCTGTTATATGTTTTTAGTTGGTTGCGTGCAGGAATTGTGATAGAAGTCAAACTGCGACATGAAAGAACTATGACAGTTGTTAAAACTACTTTATTGGCATTGTTACAATTGAGACTATTGAAAAATGAAAGACAACATAAAAAATAAACTATGTGTTTCTTATGTAGATGGCAACTTGGTTTTAAAGAAAAGGCACATTTACTATTATCAAATTCAGGGACAGCTGCACATTGTAAATACTACGTATTGCGATTTTATTTTATATACTGATTAGTGATGCAACCAAAAAAAAACGTTCGTTTTTTTTAGAACCTATTTTTTTTGTAAAAAAACCAAGCGGTCTGTTATTTTTAAATACGTTTTTTTCAGAATTAAAGTGTAGTAAATAACCACAAGTAATATTCTTTGGAAAAACAAAAAACAGATATTTCTAAATAAAAATAATACATTTCATAGGTAAAGTGAATTATCGAATTTATAATAACAAAAAAAAACAAATATTTCTAAAGAAAAATAGAAAAATAGCCAAAGTGGATATACAGGGTGTTAGGGAAGTCGACGGAAAAATTTCTAAGGGTGAATCCTTGCCCCAAAATATGATGATTTAACTCAACTTACCTATATACAAAGCTGCTTAGATTAGCCGCTAGAGGGCTTTAAAAATGATTAGCATTTTTAAATATTTCAAATAAGTCGAAAAATCTTTGATAGATTTTATTCATTTTTTGGCCATGCGTTTTTACCAGTAAACTACAGCTATTTTTGGAATAAACCCTAATTTCGAAAATTACAGGGTGTTGAAAAACTTTGTCACAATAATTATCCATCCATATTTTTTAACCCCCTGTATGATCACTACCATTTTTTTCTGGATAGTTACGTTATTTCAGAAGCTATTTCCTCTCTTACAAAATTTTAGTTGGGTAAACGGTAATCTGTTATTGTAACTTAACACTAGGCTTGTAGGGATTTAGAAAATATTTTCTTGTGGCTAAACCGTTTACCCAACTAAAATTTTGTAAGACAGGGAATAGTTTCGAAATTAAAGTAACTATCCAGAAAAAAAAATTGGTAGTGATTATACAGAGGATTAAAACAGTTAAAAAAGCTAATAATTTTTAAAGCCATCTAGCGGCTAAACTAAGCAACTTTGTATATAGGTAAGTTGAGTTAAATCATAATATTTTGGGCCAAGGATTCGCCCCTAAAAAATGTTCCGTCCACTTCCCTAACACCCTGTAGAAATTATAATAATGCAGAAATTATTCGCTAACAGACATGGCTGACACAACTCCATGTCACTGTCTGATAACTTTGATGAATCGCTAACGTAACTTGATTCGTCGATCAGCTCGACAGTTTCAGAGGTGATTAGCTAAAAATTTGATTTTAAAATTTTAAGCATTTGTCAAAAATTTTCAAAAATTACAAATTCTACAAAAACGGTACAAAATAAGAGCGTTAGCTGAGGCGAAAAATTTTTTCTATAATTTTAAGCTGAATTCAAAAATGTAATAATATACCGGGTGTTCTATTTAAATTAGGAGTTAATAAAAAAAAACAGAAAAAAAACAAAAGAAACCCATTTTAGAAGTATTCAACTGGAAAATCACCTATCTCACATCAATACACATTAAAAATGTAATAAAAATGTGAAGTTTAAAAACAATCGTTGGAGCCGTTTTTGAAAAAAACTTAAAAATTACAAGAGTAAGCACCTACTTCCGGTTATGCGATTTTCTTCGAAAGCTTGCTGTCGCATCTACATAGTACATAAAACTTATATATGAAGTTCCAACGCTATACCTCTTTTCGTTTTTGAGATATTCTGTTCACAGACAGACACACAGACAGACACACACACAGACACACAAGCAGACAGACCAATGAAAAAAAATATGTTTTTTGGGTTCACGGGACTCTAAAATGTGAAGATCTGTTGAAAACTCAGTTTCGAATTTTTGGGGTGAATCCAATACTTCCTTTATTGTAAAAGGAAGTAAAAAGTAGGGTTGCAAATACAGGGTGTCTAAAAATGAAACTTAAACTACACTACACGGTGCCAATTTGTATAAAACTAAATGTGGAAACTACGTGTTTCATATTAACTTCGATGTACCTATTTGTTTTTGCATTTTAACTTTTTTTATGGTACACACTTCATTTAAAAAAAATATTTTACTAGGGCGCTAAACATCCGCAAGTAACGTACCATCAAGCTTATGTGGCATTTTTAAAAACTCTTTATATGCCCATGTATAATAAATTGTAATTTTTATTCACAATATTTGTTAGATATTGTATGTTTTGTAATAAGTTAAAACCATTGTATGTGTGTACCTATTTAATATTGTATTATGTTCTTTCAACCATATTTCGTATTAACTTTTTATTACCTCACTTAATGCCAAATACTTAATATAGGTAGAGACTCGAAACAAAAATGCAACTATCTAAGAATAACTAAAATAAAATTTTATTCTAGAAATCAACTTACGTAGTACCTTTTAATAGTATTTCTATTTTTTATTGTATCTTGTATCTTTTGAGATGTGTTCAGAAGGTTAAAATAAGAAAAATAAACCAATATGTTTATGTCCGATTCTCAACCCTTATAGAGATATTAGAGAAGGGTTAAAATTAAATGTTGTCAATTTACTGAAAACTGGTAGAAGATATTAAAATGAAAACTGACAGATTTTTTCTATAAATAAGAGGGTTTATGAATGATGAAAATTTCTTAAATTTGTAGGTATGGCTTCAACGGGGTGAATTCAGCAACTCATAATATATTTTACTATTTTACAGAAAATCTGTTGATTAAAAAAGTTGAAAGCACTAAAAAAGTGTTTAAATAAGTCAAGCTTTCCACTATATATTTTTTGGTATTCAAATTCTTGTCCGCCAAAAAAAATCCAATGAAAACATTTATAGGGTTTGCTAATTTCAATCCCGTAACGCCATGCATAAAAATTTAAAAAAAATTCTTAAATATGACTTTTTATTTCCAAAAAATATCTGCCAATTCTTAATTTGATATCACTTACCCGCTTTCAGTAAAATGACACAAACTTAATTTTAACCCCCCTCTAATATCTTCGAACACATCCTCAAAATATTTCCTTCTCCTCCCGATTTACCCTGTATCTTATTTGACAAGCATTTATTTGTTTTTGTTTAAAGGTATACTAATAAATGCACGCGTGCTATATATATTTTTAAAATAGTAAATTAATTTTCTCTAAAACCCTGGATAATTTTCTTGAAATCTTTAGCAATTAAAACAATCCTTATTGTTATCGTCCACATAAATAATACAAGTGATGGGAGACGTCAAGGCGGTCTATATTGTATAGATCGCCTTGGAGACGTGCATCTCATTATAAAATTGTCATTTACAGCCTAGCCAGGTATAAGACTTAGCTTAAGAGAGACCCATCTATGACGCATTGAAGCCGCTTGAATAGATCATCTATCCCTTGTCAAGAATCCCTACGCGTAGTCCTCGGCAGTAAAATTTATTTGAGTTGGAAGTGTATGATAAGTTGCATAAGTGATTTGTTACGAATTTTTAAGTGAATCCTACCACTTTAATTTAGCTCGCTTCCAACTCTCGAACGGCAGCGAAAACGAACAAAAATGACCGAAGATAGTACACGCTGTCGACAGCGCCGCGACGGCTATCCCCGGCATAGGGGCCGCTTTTATATACAGCCATTTACACGAACAAGAATTTCTGGTACAGTGACGTTACCAGTCCAGTTAAAAGTAAATTGTAAGACTGTTTACACGAACAAGTTTTTCTTGTAAATTCACTTGCAGCTGGCTGTCATGCAGTCATACCAATCTATTTAAAATTAAATAGAAACATAACCTCAAAAAAATAGGTCTATCCTGTGGGCTAGCATAGTTTTTTTTTCGTAGTTTTCATACAATGGTATCAGTAATTGAATTTCTTCTCTTTTCCACTGCCGCATTTTTAACGTAAATATGTCTTTGAGACAAGAACAAAACTTAAAATCACGTAACAAATTTCTGTTTACTAACACAATGAAGAGGTTATGTTTACGAATTGGCGCAGGTTGGTATTACGGATTTGCAAAAAATGCGCTTGCGCGAAGGTGGAACTTTTAACGACAACTTGTAGAAAGTAGCGCATGTTCCAGTTTGCCGGTAAAAGTTTTCTTGTAAGAACGGACTTGTAAGACATTGTTTGTCTCTTTTGAATACGCGTAAATGTTAGACAGAGAAAACTTGTAACGTCACTGTACCAGAAATTCTTGTTCGTGTAAATGGCTCTGTTTTTTTTTAGTACAGTCTTCTTCTTGTTTGATACAAAACTGATAGCAAGTAGGTAAATACGCTCAGCACTCTAAATGCGCGCGCTGCATGATGCTCGAGCGTGACGAGTTCGTGACGGTCAAAACCTCGAATCAGCTCCCTATAAGTGTTTTCAAACACTTAAAATTAGTTTACGAGCCGTAACCAGGCGCGGAAGGGCACTCAAATATCGACCGGGCATCAAGAGAGGTCTGCCCCCCCCCCCCCCCCATCGAAAATAGTGAAAATGGAAAGTTGGAATTCCTTTATTAAATGATAGAAAAAGTTAAATCGTTTGGTATAAAAATATTTATGAAATAACACAAAACAGATTTTCAAAATTATTTTGGGAATAAAAATAAATTTTTAAATACCAATATTTTTGGAGTGGGTGACGTTAAATTAAAATATGTTTTGTCGAAAAGATTCTTAAAATAATTGATTTTTAAGTAGCTTCGAGCGGTTTGCTGCGGAATCAATGATGTCGTCTTGATCGATGTTTTCTAAAACGTCTTTCTCGCTACTCATAAGCAGGAAGCGTGAAACCAGAATTTGGCTCAAAGTTGTACGAAGCCTGTTTTTAATAATGTATAACGCAGGCGACTAGCGTTACAGATTGCGTTGCTAAATATTTATAGGCAAGTATGGATGCGCCGAAGCATCGATTCGGCCGAATCGGCCTATTTTCAGTTATTCGGCTTCGGTTGCTTCGGAGGCCCGTTTCGGCCGAAGCATGTAAACAAAAAAATTCTGGTCGCAACTCGCAAATTTGCTATGCGTGGTTAGAATATTTATTTCATTTCGCGTTTTGAGCGGAAGTTTAGACCCTGGTTTAGACTACATTTATTCAAAATGGATAAGAAAATAAATGGTGTTTGGAAATATTGTGTTGTGTGATAATTAAAAATGTTTGAAGTACAGAAAGAAACAAAAACTGTATTTTTGTGTTTAAGTAGTTCTTATGTTTTTTACAAATATTTGATATGGTCGTTGGTAGGTCTGTTATTTCGTATTTATCTGTGTCGTTTATTTCGCTTGTGCGTTTCTAAAATGTATTTGCTAAATTAACCGCTTGTTCAAATAAATTATTTTTGTTTTCTTATTTTATTACTATATTATAAAAATATTATGTATTAGTGTTTTTCAAGATGTTCGTTTTTAGATATTATGATTCGGCCGAAGCTTTGTGCTTCGGCCTAATTTTAGGATGAATATTCAGTATTCGGCTGAAGCAGAAAAACCCGCTTCGGCGCATCCCTATAGGCAAGTCCTATTAGCGAATATGCTGTCGTGAGGGGGCCATAGTTGTCTAATATAATAAAGCAGCAAATCACGCAGTTTCAACAAAACAATGTTTTTCGTTTTTTGTAGGTAGACCAACCTAGGTTTGTGTCGTTACGATTTTCTTACCGAATCTGCATTCGAGCATTAATTCATATTAATCCGGTCAAGTTAGCTCTAAAACTAGTGGTAAGCTTACAAAAATTCGCAAGAAGCTGAATATTCGTACAAATGTTGACAACACCATCATAAACAAATTGTGAAAAATCCCCATCGATCCCACGTGTGCAAAAATATTTATTCAAGGTCAAAGTTTGCAAAAATGGGTTTTTTGCATTTTTAGCGATTGTAACCAGTTCTTGCGTTAATTGGCGATTAATAATCTCGACAATCATTAACGCGTTTGCTTCGCTCACGCGTTAAAATGTCTCACCAAATCAGTGCAGTCTTTAGACACGGGCCCGTGCCCGGGGCCCCCAATTTTTTGGGGCCCCCAACGGGCGCATTGATCAACTAATAATTATGTAATTAATTAATTCATTTAAAAAAAAATTAAAGTTGTGTATTCATTTGATAAATTTAAAGTGGAAGTGTTTATCCCAATTATCGACTCATTAACTCAACTACAGCAGAGATCTGCTGCATATATTGAAGTGAACAATCGGTTTGGCTTTTTATCAAGTTTAAGAACCATTAGTCCAAACGAGTTGCACGATAGCTGTAAAAAGTTTGCTGAATATTATCACCTTGATATAAATGGAGAAGAATTAGACACGGAATGTATTCATTTAACGCTGTATTTAGGAACTAACGATGTATATAAAACTGAAGAAATTGATAATTCGCTACTGTATAACAATTTGAGAACTGATAAATTAGAAGAAACATTTCGTAACGTTGTGATATCACTTAGAATTTTCCTGTCATTAATGATCACTAATTGCAGTGGAGAATGTTTATTTTCTAAGTTAAACAGGATAAAAAGCTAACTTCGCAGTACTATGCTACAAGAGAGGCTAAACTCTTTATCATTAATGTGCATAGAAAGCGACTTATTGTTGAATTTAAATTTTGAAGATATAATACAGGACTTTGCCCATACCAAATCGAGAAAAAAATCTTTTATTAGTGTGTAGCAATAGTTATGACCTATTTGTTAATTTTTAGGTTTCTTATGTTCTATTGTGTTTGTTTATATTCATTTTATTAGAATTTTAATTTTGTTTCCGTACATACATAGTTGTATACAAATAAAAGCAGGTATATTAAAAATATACCTATATTGTATTGTATTGAGTTAGGTACTTTCTTTCTAGAAGGGCCCCTTCATTACCTTGGGCCCGGGGCCTCAATCATATAAAAGACGGCACTGCACCAAATGAAGTCATATAATTCATCGTTGCGGCACGGAGTAAAATGGTACAGAAAGCTTGCCATGGAATTAGTGTTACGCGCCGCTTTAGTCAATTCTTACTGGCAACATCAGCAGGTGACAAAGAATAAAATGCAATTATATATTTTATGTTGTATGATGATGCCGACGGCCATGCTTTATCAGAATCTGACAAGAGACAAAAATGCACTTTATGTTACCAGAAAATGTCTTCCGAGAGTAGTAGAAAGATCGCCAAAGGTCGAGCTACTCGAACTAAGTACATATGTGGAACTTGTAATAAGCGATTTTGTATTGACTGCTTTTTGAGATACATAATTCCATATTAAAATAAAATCATCGAATATTTATAATATTGTACCTTATTTTGAAATAAAGTTTAGCATTTATCTGCAAATTGGATTGTACACGTTTTTTCTTCCAACAACATATACTAAACAAGTTACATTACATTAGAGGCCGTGGTGCAAAGCTGTGTGCATCAGCACCGATGCCAAAATCGTTAGCCAACGTGTAAAAGTATCCTGAAACTGCGTCATAAATAAAATACACTTTAGATGGGAAAGCTTTATGGGCGACTTTGGAATAAAATTTGAGGTACGAACCAGATGCGAAGCTGAGATGATAGTCATTTCCCGCACCCGTTGCATGGCGCTACCGTGACTCATAAATTACAGTGGCTTTATACAAGACAGTGTGGCCATAGGGATGTCTTCGCCGCTATTGGTCGACGCGAATATCCGCCATTAACAGGCAAAATATTTAGTTACTTCTAAGTTGTTCTCAAAGAGGTTGGTAGAACCTGTTCATTTGGTTATGGAAGAAAATAAAACCTTTCAAATCTGACAATTGTAAATTGTCAGTGTCAAATAATTCATTAGCGTCGCAAGCGGGTGAAATGTTATCATCTATTGCCCTGAAAAACTAATATTCTGCACAGTATTTAAATGTGACAATCTAGAATTGTGCTATTGTTGTAGGTAATAGCACAAGATGCGTTCGACTTGGAATGTATGATAAAGAGATTACATCGGTGCTACGATGAATAGGGCTTTAGCATAAGTTTAGAGAAAACGGAGTATCTGTTTAGTAATCAACTCGGAAGCACAATATGAAGTCTTAATAAATGAAGATGTCGCAGTAAGACAAGTAGAAAGGTTATAATACCTCGGTGCTACAATACAATCGATTAAAAAGGTTTGGGAACAGAAGAGATCAAAACTCGAATAGTACAAAGTAAGAAGATAATGGGATGCTTGAAATCAATTTGATGGGAAAATACTATCTCTAACAAAAACAAAAAAAGAATAGGTGAAGTAATGGTAGAGTCGATGCTATGTTATGGCAGTGAGGTATGGACTGTAACAGCGGAAATAAAACAAAGACTAGACACAGTTCAAATGGACGAAAAAGCGGAAAGGTATCGAGACGAGATAGAGTGACGAACGAGGAAATAAGACCCAGAATGGAGGCACCAGAATGAGTTGTGGGCAGAACTGAACGGAAAGCGTTAAACTGGTTTGGTCATCTGATGAGAATGGAGGAGACGACGTGGCCTATGAAGGTCTTTAAATGGTCGCCGCCGGGTGCGAAAAAAAGAGGTAGACCACAAACCGTGGAATGAGGGTATTCGGAGAGCCATGGAGGAGAGGAACATGGAAGAAGACCAAGCACAGGACAGGGAGGTTTGGAGACAGGGAACAAGAAGACGGCATTTAGCTGTATTGTAAACGACCTTAACTGAAACCGGTTGTAAACTTCATGCAACACCTTAAAGCACAACGAACGAACGCCAATGGAAAGTGTCAATGTCCAAACATAACACTGTACGTTTAGCTAACATCAACTAGTTAAAGTAACTAGCGCCAAAATAATGACCACTCAAAAACGTTCGATTATTTCTAAAGGCACTGTATATCTCTACGCTCAAATTTGCCTGAAAATGGCCGCCAACAATCGTATGGCCACACTGTTTTGTATATAGTCACTGTATCATAAATGAAGTGCTGTATTTATGGCCTCGACTTTACCGACAAACTGACGAATAACGAACGTTAAAATTTAAATTTTGTTGTTGTTGTGAGCTGTTATTGCATTTGTTTAAAAGCCGGTACGTTATATTCATTGAACATTTTGTCCAAAGTGTATTCTACAAGTTTGCGCTGCCCTGTGTGCTTTGTTTATGCCAGCTTTGAGTGAGTAGCGTTGCATTGTTACTTTTATTGACTTGAGTGAGGTTAAGAAGTTTTTTTGTCTTTCAGTTTCCACCAATTCGGTTTGAAATGGAAGATTACAAGAGAAATAAGTGTTGTGTACCTGGATGTACCAATCACGCCAACAAAAGGCATAGATTTCCGAGAGAACTTGGTTTATTGAAGAAGTGGATAGAAAAAATTAAGCAACCTTTTCTGAGGGATTTGCAGCCTGACCAAATCTATCGTACACAATATGTTTGTGATAGGCATTTTGCGCGAGAGTGTTTGGTTCCGGGCACAAGAAGAGGGATTCGAAAAGATGCAATCCCCACACTCTGTTTATCTGGTAAGGAAAACACCTATTAATTTTTTTGTTGTCAATGGCAATTGCTAACTTATAGCTATATCGGAAGAAATGGATAGAGATGATGCTCCAGCTGTACACCCTCCACAAGAAACAACACCAGATGTTAATGTGATACACGGCCTCCTGGATTAGTGCGAGACTAACGTCTCTACGCGGCCCGCCGCATTTTTAGTTCAAGGCGTTACAGTACGTTGCGCTTGTGCCTTTGGTTGCATACGTCCACGGCCTCCTGGATTAATATTAATCTAGAAGGTCGTGCCTACGTTACAGATAATTTATCAAAAACCCAACAGATAGTGCCAAAGTACGTTGGCCTCAGAATCACAAAAATTATGCAAATGTGGCGGGCCGCGTAGAGACGTCAATCCAGGAGGCCGTGATGTGATAAAGGTACACATATGTTACCACAAGGGGGTAGTTCAGTGGATGTTTGTACTGCTTCGACCGGTGCACAACTCTTAATAGACAATAATGCAAGTTGCAGTACAGAAATATCAGCTGTTTGGCCTCCTAACGTACCAAGTACTTATTAAAATTAAAAAATAAAATTGTATTTATAGTACACAGTTACAGGCAAAGCTGGTACAAAGATTGAGGGAAGCCTATAACCTATAATTTCATCTTACAAATATTTTTCAGTGGAATGGTCCTATACCTTTGTCGTATAGCCTCATTTCGTATAGTATTTTATATACATGATCCAACAATAATTCTCTGGTGTATAATAACTCATAAACTGTATGATAGTGGCATGGTTTAATTCTAATATTTTTTTTTCAATGTTATTTTGAAATATAATTAGCTCTGATACTGGCAACCAAATGTACGTAATTTAAGTGTGTTTTTATTCCTACGTACTGTAGATAATTTTGCACATATTTCTATCTAATAATTTATTTATTGTTTCTGTGTATTGAATACGTTTATATAATAGTATATTATTATATTCGCGATTATGACAGCCATTATTCACGAAGATGACATTTGCGCCACAAGCCGAAGGCGCGTGGCGCAAGTCATCTGAGTGAATAATGGCCATAATCGCGAATATAATACGATATTTTATCTACTCCTATGCAATAGGGGTATTGTGTCCATATTTCCGAATTATGACATTTGTGACAGCTGTTAACTTCAAAAGTCATTTAATAATAAGAATGAATTTTGTGATTGGCTACAACCTATTGAATAATGAAAATAGAATTTTCTGATTGGTTGCAATTTGCAAACTATTGAATAATGAAAATAGAATTTTATGATTGGCTGCAAACCGTGAATTATGAATCATAATTCATGGCCATTGTGCAGTAGGAGTAGATAATAGTATATTATTATATTCGCGATTATGACAGCCATTATTCACGAAGATGACATTTGCGCCACAAGCCGAAGGCGCGTGGCGCAAGTCATCTGAGTGAATAATGGCCATAATCGCGAATATAATACGATATTTTATCTACTCCTATGCAATAGGGGTATTGTGTCCATATTTCCGAATTATGACATTTGTGACAGCTGTTAACTTCAAAAGTCATTTAATAATAAGAATGAATTTTGTGATTGGCTACAACCTATTGAATAATGAAAATAGAATTTTCTGATTGGTTGCAATTTGCAAACTATTGAATAATGAAAATAGAATTTTATGATTGGCTGCAAACCGTGAATTATGAATCATAATTCATGGCCATTGTGCAGTAGGAGTAGATAATAGTATATTATTATATGAGCGATTATGACAGCCATTATTCACGAAGATGACATTTGCGCCACAAGCCGAAGGCGCGTGGCGCAAGTCATCTGAGTGAATAATGGCCATAATCGCGAATATAATACGATATTTTATCTACTCCTATGCAATAGGGGTATTGTGTCCATATTTCCGAATTATGACATTTGTGACAGCTGTTAACTTCAAAAGTCATTTAATAATGAGAATGAATTTTGTGATTGGCTACAACCTATTGAATAATGAAAATAGAATTTTCTGATTGGTTGCAATTTGCAAACTATTGAATAATGAAAATAGAATTTTATGATTGGCTGCAAACCGTGAATTATGAATCATAATTCATGGCCATTGTGCAGTAGGAGTAGATAATAGTATATTATTATATGAGCGATTATGACAGCCATTATTCACGAAGATGACATTTGCGCCACAAGCCGAAGGCGCGTGGCGCAAGTCATCTGAGTGAATAATGGCCATAATCGCGAATATAATACGATATTTTATCTACTCCTATGCAATAGGAGCCTTGTGTTCATATTTCCGAATTATGACATTTGTGACAGCTGTTAACTTCAACAGTCATTTAATAATAAGAATGAATTTTGTGATTGGCTACAACCTATTGAATAATGAAAATAGAATTTTCTGATTGGTTGCAATTTGCAAACTATTGAATAATGAAAATAGAATTTTATGATTGGTTGCAAACCGTGAATTATGAATCATAATTCATGGCCATTGTGCAGTAGGAGTAGATAAAATATATTTATCATACTGTAAATTTGTTTCATTAATTTGTCGTTAGTAAATATGGTTAGTATTTTCAATTGTGATTTAACTTAAGTCGAGATTTGCTTTACAGAAGCTTTGTATAAGCATTTCTCTAAAGAAAATGTCGACTTAAAAGTTAAATTACAATTGTGCAATTTATTGGATGAAAAAATATTCTCTGCCACGAATTTGAATTTCCCGCTATGTTATAGTTCTTTCCCGCACCCGTTGGATTTCTGTCCGTCCCGGTAATACAGAGCTTTCCCATCTAAAGTGTTTTATTTATGAACTGCGTATGTGTTTTATAACATTCTGGTGCGTCTGCGCTGAGCATCGTGGCTGCAAGCAAAATTTAATGTGGTGCAACAAATTGTGCATCACGGCCATTAACGACCGAAAAAAGCCTCAAAACTGGTGCCCACCGTTGATGCACTGCGGCACTCTAGTGTTAAAATTGGTTTCGAGCCAAGCAGTACTTAATCCCCAAATATGAAATCACCTATTGGGCACTCGAGTCGTGTACACTGTATTAAAAAAAATTATTAAAAATTTGTTTCATAGTAGATACAGCGATACAGCTGCTTGGTTGTTGGTCGTTGAAGTGCGAAGAGACTAACAAATCTTATTTAATTGCTTGCAGAGCTTGATAAAACCAATCATGTTACAATATGTTTGATTTCTAAATGAGGCCTTGATGTAATTTTTGTTCAGCATGTTGTTTCAACAGACAAAATCATTTTAATGCTAAAGAGCGCTCAAAAATAAAATTAACCGCGAGAGCCTATGAAAACTATGACCACCGTCTTCACTGCAGTACAATTAACTGCATTATTAGTTCATGTGACAGTCTAATAAGCTACATAAATATGCAAAAATATGTCATTTAAACCAAATTTAATATTAAATTGATAGTTAACACTACTATGATAACAAAAAGCATGCAACAGACTAGCCAAGTTTTATTGCTTCCAATAGCTCTCGCAATCAAGTTAATTTTTGATCTCCCTGTATCTGTTGCTGTACCATTATGGTAAAAGCTGGTCAACAATCAAAGGTAATGTAAAATGAACTATAAACTCAGAAATAGTAGACTATCAAAATTGTTTTACATTAACAAAGGTTATACAACAAAAGTTTCAGAAACAACAATAATAATAATACCTTCTGCGCTTCCACCAGGGCAGCGAGCACAGCATCGTCATTGTCGATCCCATCGTCGCAAACTGGACATTTGCACTGCGGTTTATGTGCGACGATGAAATTTTGTAAAAAGTACTCGTCCAGGCTTTCGCCACCGAACTGTATGTTGATGCTGCGCTTCCACTTCCTGCTCTTGTGCTTGCCACAGTGCACCTCGAATTCACGGGGGGTAAGCCAATGGTTGCCGAGTTGAATGCAATGGCCCTTGCGCCCCGACCCGAGCCGTGCCGTGTGCAACTGCGCAGGTATGTTGTTGCACACGACATCAAGAACTGATGGAACTGTGGAGCCGGCGGCGTTTGATGGGCCGGCGGCGTTTGAGGGGCCTGCGGCGTTTGATGGACCGGCGGCGTTTGATGGACCGGCAGCGTTTGATGGGCCGGCGGCGTTTGATGGGCCGGCGGCGTTTGATGGGCCGGCGGCGTTTGATGGGCCGGCGGCGTTTGATGGGCCGGCGGCGTTTGAGGGGCCGGCGGTGTCATCCATTTTGTAGATTACAACTATAAAAACAATCTAAAGATATACAAACACAACCAAATAAAGTAAAGCTACACAGAAACAAAAGACATAAATTAATTTATCTACGACCACTACTAAAAGCAGGCCTTTTAGCGCTAGCTTGTTTCACTAAAAGTGACGTTTTATAGTTTACCGTGGTTAAAGAAATCAGCTGTTTACTTTTAGCACATGGGCTAAAAGTGAAGTGAGGTTATAAAACTACAATTTCGAACTGGAAGTGAAGTTGTAAAGTTACTCTAGTTGCTTCCTGCGTTACAGGTAAAGTGTTTTTGAAATAATTAAAGCATTATGTAATGAATACAGTCAGATGTGGAGTATCAATAATTACATTTCGTAACTGACCTTGACAGTACTGGCCTCGCAAACAATCGCCCGCGCGGCGTGGCCTACTGTTTATTATGACATAAATTAAAAGTGTCGCAGATGCAAACTTTTGTTAAATCGATATTTATGGATTAATAACTGTAAAATTAAGATCGTAAATAAAATATTGTATGCAACGCGTGCTAAAAGTCGTTTAGGCACGAGACATGTTATGAAACTCAGCCTTCGGATTCGTTTCATAATTTTCATGTCTCGTGCATAAACGTCGACTTTTAGCACTTGTTGCATAAATAGCTATTAAGTACACAAAGTATGATCAAAAATTGTTTTCATCTAGTATGGCTAGGCTATGGAATACTTCCTAATTTATGAATACAACTATGTTAATACTTAAATCTCAAACTTGACATCTGATTTTTAAGTGACTTATATTATCCATTCACAAAACTCATGAACTGTCAATGTCAAATTTTTCAAATATTTGCTGAGTGTACCTGGAAATTACAGTTTTTTTGGGAATGTACTTCAGATCTAGTGATTTCTAGTAATATTTAAAGATAAGGTTATGTTACATGTGTCAAAAGTCACAACTATTTTCTTCTAGTTTTTCCTTGTAATAATCAACTATAGCCTTTTTTCCCTTTCCAATAATAAAACCCTCTTTCGTTTCTGTTCCATTGCAATTGAAGTGAATGCACAAAAATTAAAGAATTTGAGGATTATTTTTTTACAAGAAAGTGTGACATAAGTCAAGTTTTTAAATTTCAAACATTTTAGTGATGCCAAAATCAGTAAGCAGAAGTTTCAAAACAGAATTTAAATAAGGTACCAACTTGACAGCGTTTTGACAGTTCACGAGTTTTGTGAATGGATAGTAGTTGCATTCATAAATTTGAAACAATTCCATAGCCATACTAGATGAAAATAATTTTTGATCATACTATAGTAACATTTCAGCAAATAAAATATATAATAACTAGCAACCAGTGAGACAAATGTCTCATTTAATAAAACAAAAAAGACCGTTTTTCAAATAGAACGCGTATTAAATAAAAACAATAAATCACGTGATTTCTCGAAAACCGGAATTGTCACGTGATTGAAATTCGGTTTCTGACCTGACATGACCATTCCAAACATCCTTTATCTAATAGACTTGTCTGTCCGGAACGCTGTTTCAGCAGCCAAACCGTAAGAGATAGAGAAAAAAGTTTTTTTTTTTAACTGCACATTTACAATCTACTCTTAAGTACAGAGTAATAAGTAAATTATATACAAGAGTATAACATGAGCAGAGTAATCGTCCATTGACGAGTCTCTAAAATACCACTAATAGGTTAGGTTTAACTAATTCACGTCGTGCATCGTTTGTCTTAAGTCCGTAGGCCACAGTCTTCTGAGTCTCCTCTCTGCCTCTGGGGGATTGATTATCTCTGAGACTAGGTCATTTTCGTGTCCTTCAATTCGTTCGAAGTATAGTGTCGAAAGTCTCTCAATTTCCTCGGTAACAAATGGAATGTTTAGGTCATTGTGTAGGGTAAGGTTCGACACGTACCATGGTGCGTTTGTGATAGAACGTAAGATTTTAGACTGGATCCTTTGAATTATTTTTTGGTTTGAAGGTTTTGTACACCCCCATAATAATTGTATTATTGTATTCCGTAAGTCCATACGGGTTTAAGGATACATTTGTATAACAATAGTTTATTATCTATAGATAATTTGGATCTTCGTCCCATTAACCATGACATCTCTCTAAATTTTAAGTTAATTTGCTGGCGTTTCGTTTTGACGTGTTTCTTCCAAGTCAGTTTTTGATCTAGATATAACCCTAAGTATTTCACTTCATTTTTTACTGGTATTTGAGTATTGTTTAGAAAAACTGGCGGACATACTATGCGTTTTGTAGTAAAGGTAACTTGCACTGATTTTGTCTCGTTTATCTTAATTTTCCATTTACCAATCCAGTTTTGTAATAGATCTAGGTGATTCTGAAGGTTCTGTGATGCGACCACTGGGTTAATGTTTACTGATAGCAAGGCAGTATCATCCGCAAATGTTGCTATAGTAGTATTGTTTGTTGTTAGCGAATCCGAGGTATAAATCAAGAAGAGCAACGGTCCCAACACGCTCCCTTGAAGTACTCCTGATTGTACTTGATTGTAGTTGGAGTAACTGGAGTTGTATTTTATTTGGAAGTACCGTTCTGACATGTATGATCTTAGCAGATGATAATACGGACTAGGAAAAACGCTTTTGATTTTATGTAAAAGACCAATGTGCCAGACTTTATCAAAAGCCTGGGCGACATCTAGAAAGACGGCAGTACATAATTTCTTTTCCTCGAGGCTTTTGATGATATTATTTACAATTCTGTGTGTTTGCTGTACAGTTGAGTGGCGTTCCCGGAAACCAAATTGATAGTCTGGTATAATTGTTGATAGTTCCAAGTCAGTTTTAATTCTTCTCATCAGCAGTTTTTCGAAAACCTTAGACAAAATAGGAAGAAGGCTAATTGGGCGATATGAGTTTGTTTCATTAGCAGGTTTTCCTGGTTTGGGCACCATAATAATTTGGGCAAATTTCCAGCTTATAGGATAATATGATAGTCTTAGCATACCTACTATTATATATTATTGTTAGCAATACTACTGCCTTTCTTGGTAAATGTTTAAGCAATAATTTACCTGTAATGAGGTCATGTCCGGGTGCTTTATGCGGATTTATGTTTTTAATTTCCTCAAGCGTTTCTCGGGACGAAAAAGCTTTAATTGGAAGTGACATTTGGCAGGGTATGTTAAGGAAATCCTTTATAGCATTATCGTCGTAATTAATGTTGGGTCCGGGTGGTGTAAAGACTTGGGCGAGATGTGCTGCGAACGTTTCTGCTTTTTCTGCATCGCTTTTGGCCCAGCTTCTGTCCGGTTTTCTGATTGGAGGTACTGCGATCTTCGGTCTTTTGAAATTGTTTGTAGCCTTCCATATCGTGTGATCATCTTTAGAGAGTGAGTTTATATAATGTTCAAATGTTGCATTTTTAGCTTCATAGAGGGTTTTGTGTAACCTTCGTTTTAATCTGTTATATATTACTTTGTCATCATTGTTTCGGGACCTCTGCCATCTGCTTCGTGCTCTTCGCTTTTCACACACCAATTCCCGAATATAGAGGGGTATGTTATTATATTTCTTTGCTTCTTGTGGTTGTTTAGGAGTTGAATGCCAAGCAGCTTCTTGGATTAGTGTGGTTAGGTAGTTAGTAGCCTCATCCAGTTCATCGGCCTCTTTAATTCGAAGTTTTAAGTTGATCTGATTTTCGATATAGTTTTGGAATCTAACCCAGTCCGTTGCATTACTGATTAGTGTTGGTATATTATGTTCTTTATTTATTATATACGTACTTATTGTTGCAATCACTGGGGTATGATCTGAGGATATTTCATGATTGGATTCAACGTGTAGATAGCTTGTTGTGATACCTTTGTGTACAAAGAAATCTAAGAGGTCTGGTATCTTATTCGTGTCTGTCGGCCAATAAGTTGGTTCACCCGTTGATAGATAATTGCAGTTAAGTTCGTTTACAGCCTGTAGTAAATTTCTGCCTTTAGTTGTTACTAGCCTTGCTCCCCAAATTGTATTTTTGGCATTCCAATCTCCTCCTATAAAGAATCTAGGTCCCAGTGTTGCAAGAAAGTCAGCATATTCTTCTTTAGATATGGCATGTCTCGGTGGACAGTAGATAGATGAGATTGTCAAGGGCCACGATTTGGTATCTACCTTGATATTAGCTGATTGTATTTTGTTTGTCTGTTGATGATTCATCTCATAATGGGATATTGAATTGCGGATTATGACTGCTGCACCGCCGTGTGCCGTATCATCTGGATGAGTTACGTGGTACACCATATAATGTGGTATTTTGAACATTGTTCTCGAGGTGAAATGTGTTTCTGAAATTAAAGCGATATCTATTTTTTGTAAGTGGAGGAAATTTTCAAGTTCTAGTTTATGGTTTAATAAACCATTAGCGTTCCATGTTACTATTCTTAGTGGGTGCGCCATTACTGTGCCAATTTAGTTATTACTGTACTGAGCATATTTAATATTGTACTGTTTTGATTAATCAGTTGGTTAAACATTGCTTTGAACTCATTTAAGAAGACTGTAAGTTGTTCCGCCATGTTTGGAAGGTTCTGATTTTGAGTAATTACTTGAGAATATGTAGGCCGACCATTAGATACGGACTGTGCTTGTAGATTGTTTGTGCTTATTGATGGAAATTGGTTATTGTCATTTCTGTTTAGATTTGGATGAGGTATATTGTAATGTCGCTGATTACGAGCCCTAACCACTATATATTCGGCCATTCCAATAATTTTATTTCCTTCACGTAAAAACAGAGTTTTATGATTGAACAAAAAACAATTTAAGTACAACATTTTTTTTCGTTAAAACATGATAAGAAATCTTCGAAATCCTTAATGTTTTTATTTTTGTAAACTTTAACAAGTTCAGCAAATTAGAAGTTTAACAATCACTATCAACAACTAAATATTCCGCCAACACTGCTGCTGGATCCAAATTATTATTAAATCTGTATATTAATCAAGTTACGTTGGCTTAACAGAAAAACAAGTGATAGTTTGTTGTGTTCAATTAATTCGCTTGGCAGCAGCTTGTTTACAGATGCAATTTGAGATTATTTTAGTGAATAATGACGCGAGGTGTAGCAACCCCCAAAAAAGTTCGTGATTTCATAATAAAAATGTTTTGTGGGGGCTTATAAGTTTGTTAACGTTGTTCAACTTTTCAAAAATAAAAACTTAAAAAATTTAGAAGATATGTAATAATCTTTTTAACGGAAAGGCAAATGCGTTGCCTTAATTGTTCTCCGTCCACTCATAAAATCCTATTTTAACGTTATTAGAGTAAAATTATTGAAATGGCCGAATATATAGTGGTTAGGGCTCGTAGTTGTTTTTCCTCTAATTTTTTGTAGATTTCGGTAGATATCGCATCCTTTATAACTAGCAGGATGATTACCCTGACAAAGCGCACATCTGGCGGGTGTATCTGCTGGTTTCTTGCAATCTTTTGTATGGTGATTGTCTCCACATTTAACACATGTATATGGTCTTGTACAATATGTTTTTGTGTGCCCGTACAATTGACATCGGGTACATTGCGCTATTGTGTTTTTCTTTCTTGGTGCTTCGACTGTGACTCTCATATTACTTAGGTATTTGACATCATAAATGTTTTTATTGTTATCTTGAGGTTCCAAGTCTATAAAAAACAATGGTAGCGGTTCTTTAGTGTTGCGGTGTCTAATGTTCAATATGTTACGAACTATGTGCCCTTTTTGTTTTAATTCCTCTTTTATATCTCGCTCCGGTATTGAGTGGTGTAAGTGTCTAATTACTATCCTGTATGCTCTCTCTTGTCTGATTTGGTATGTGTGATGGACTACCCCATCTTCTTTTAATTGTGTGATTAGTTTTCGGTACGAATCAGCCGTGTTGACATTGATTTTAATTGTATTATTTGATTGAGTTTTGCTGGTGTATTGTTCTTGTTCTAGGATGTTATTTAGATAGTTGACCATTTCTTTATAGTTATTCACACCGTAAACGAATATGGGTGGGGGTTTCATTTCTTTTGGCCCTGCATTTTTAGATTGTGTTGCCGTATTGTTGTCTTCGTTAGTATTCATATCTTCGTCGTTATTGGGTAGGTTTGATAATTCGTCATATCTGTTTTGGGTATCAAGAGAGGGCGGTTCCTTCTCAATTCTTATCTCAGGAGATAACTTGGATAACTTCCTTTTCTTGACTGTTTGCCATGTAAATTTACTTGTTAGTTCAGTTTCTTCTTTGGCTTTGGCTGAGCAATTTCTGTCTCTTGAAGAATTATTGATTGTGTTGTTCTTAGATAGGGTTGTTGATAATTCGTTGCGTTTTCATTATAATAGGGTCGTTGCATATTCATCATGTTATAATAGGGTTGCTGATTTGAATTTATTATTGACTGTTGCATCACTGGTTGTTGCAACATTGGTAACTGCCACGTTGGTTGTTGTGATATTTGCTCTTGCCCGTTAAACTTGTGGGCCGGGCCGCATATACGTAATCTGCAGACGCGTAAGGTATTATGACAACTGTTCGGCTACAATCGGTATAATTGATGAATATGGAGCCAATGAAAGTTGAAGTAAAGTGCAGACACAGAGAGGTGTTAGACGTCTGCAGTTTACTTAGTGGTTTCACTTTGACTTGCTATATCGTATTAAATGTACCATCTAAAATTACTATAAATTATTGAACTATAGAAAGTATGCTCCCAGAAGGCTAGGAGTACAATTTGTAAACGACACAACTGTTTGATTAAATCTAACTACCAAAGATGAAGTTGAGGTTAGCTTCGTATGTTTATCTTTCGACCAACTGTATCTAACCAAATTTAGCGCTTACAAAATGTAATTTTTTGAAAATAGTTAAAAAAATCTGGTCTGATACACGCACACAACTTCCTTTTACAGTGATTTTATAATTAACCATAAATTTGATTTTAAATTTGTAAGCATTTGCCAAAAATTTTCAAAAATTACAAATTTTACAGAAACCGTACAAAATAGAGCGTTAGTTGAAGATACAAATTTTCTCTAAAATTCTCTGCTGAATTAAAAATGTAATAATATAGCGGGTGTTCTATTTAAAATATGAATTAATAAAAAAAGAAAAAGAAACAAAAGAAACCTATTTTACAGGTATTCAACTGGAAAATCACCTATCTCACATGAATCACATTAAAAATTTAGTAAAAATGCTTGACAAAATCGTTAGAGCCGTTTTTTTAAAAATTTAAAAAAAAATTAAAAATCACAAGAGTAAAAGCACCATACTTCCGGTTATGCGATTTTATTCAAAAACTTTCTGTCGCATCTAGATACGTCATACCTCTTTTCGTTTTTGAGATATTCTGTTCACACACAGACAGACAGACCAATGAACAAAAACATGTTTTTTGGGTTCAGGGGACTCGAAAACGTGAAGATCTGTTGAAAACTCAATTTCGAATTATTGTAAAAGGTGACATTTTCATTTTATTTTTATTGGATGAAGTGATTCCTTTTCATATACATAACAGGACGCAAACTACTTTTACGTTCTAAACGCGTCCAGCGACGTTTGAATTAATTTAGTGAATAAAATGGATCAGGATATTTACCAATTTATTATTTCAACTTAAACAGTTAGTTTTAACCCTATAATTATATTAAAGTTAATTAATTACATTAAATTGCAATGTTAAAATGACATAAATTTTATAATTACTATTCATAATCTATCAAATAAATTCATGTTGACAGTTCTATCATTTTTATTTCAATTTTGCTTAATATTAATTCAAACATTTTATTTGTATCTCGTGTTTTTTTAAAGAAAAATCATAAAGAAAGTATCACTTTTTTAACAAAAAAAATCGTAAAGAAAGTAATACGTTTTTAACTATTTTATTGAAATTGCGAATTGTCTATTTGACAGTTATAAATGTTGAAGTCTTTTTCGACCAAATTTCGAGTTACAAGGGATTACTATACAAAAAATAACGTGAGCAACACATACGAAAACAACTTTTTTTACTCATTTGTAGTTGTTTTTGAATGACTACATGTATTCACATACATTTTCCGATGGCCATCCCACACGTGTGTTTTATTAACGAGGGCGAAGCCCGAGTTTAACAAGCAAATAAGTAAAAAGAAGTTGTTTTCATACGTGTTGTACACATTATTTATTTGCATAATGATCGCTGGTAACACGAAATTTGGCCGAAAAGCAGTCATATTATAAACGTGCTGTAACGTGATAAAATTCTTATATCAAAATTAATTAATAGAATCTAATTACATCTGACCAAATATCTCTCGTTTAATTGGAATAAACCAAACATTTCAAGAGTCTGTATTTATCAACTCAAGATACAATAAATAAGAAATAATAGTGGTCACGGTGCTTGCGTAAAGTGCAGACGCATTATAATTCAACACGTCTGCAGTTTACTTCTGTTCTGATTGGCCGTACGACTTCGGAAAAAACGATGTGATGGGTTATACCTTATGCGTCTGCAGATTACGTATATGCTACCCGGCCTAAGGGCAAAGAGGGCTCATAGAACCACTTTGTGGTTATAACAGGCATATAATAAGAGGGAGCTTGGAAATTCAAAAAATAGTTTAAAAACGACTAGCGAGTTAAAAACGACCTTGAAAAGTTTTTAGAATTTTGGCAGCGACCTCTGAAACTGAAGAACTGGTCCTTCAAAATATGAAAACCACCTGGAAATTTTCGAAAAGGTCGTTGAGAGCATGAAAGCAAGCTTGCCTAGACAGTGACGACCTTGAAAATTTCAAAGTGTGCACTGAATATTGGCAAAGGCCTCTAAAAAACTGAAAAACTATCTCAAATTTCAGAACTCAGCTTAGAATTAACGATAAAGACATTGAAAATGTCAATTCGAGCTTGATTTTAAAATATTTTTGAAATTTTCAAAAACGACTGGTAAGTTAGAAACGGCCTTGTAAACTTTTGAGAATTTAGGTAATAATCTCTGAAACTGTAAAAATGGTGTAGAAAACATGAGAATGATAATGATTTTTTTTAAATGACCATCAAAGCATCAAAGACACCTTAAAAAATTCAAACGTACACTGAATAATATTGAAAGATCTTAAAAACTTGAAAAACTACGTTCAGTTTCAAAACTCGGCTTAAAATTACAAAAAACGACATTGAAAATGCTAATTTGAGCTTGAAAGTTAAATTTTTTTTAAAATAATTTTGCAGTATGTCAAAAACGACCTCTTAAAGGATTTTAATGTCTTTTAATAAAAGCTCTGAATTTTGTGATGCCATTTCCAAAGATCTCAAAGTTGTTTTCCAAATTTTCTAGATCGTTTTGCAACGTCAAATTGAAATTGTCAATGTCGATTTTCAGCTCTTCAAGGTCATCCTAAAAGTCCGTAAAAAACAATGCTGCCGGTCAGATACCAATCTTGCATTTGAGCCGAAGTCTTTCAACACAAACTATCTCCAAATGTGACCGTATCAAATTTTCTCGGTTAAAGCACTGTTTACTGTATCTGCAGGAAGTTTTATCAATGAATACTTAGCAAACACTTTCCTTTATTCGCCTTACATCGACATCTAGATGTTGGTAAAATATTTTAAGTTATATTAAAGCCCTCATAGTAGGTAATAATTGCTGTTGAAAGTAATCGTTTATAAAAACAAAATATACATATATTTATCCATAGCTACCAAACTTTCAATTCTAGTATTTTTCTAGTTAGATTTTCAACAAAATGATCTATTAAAATTGGAAACAAAACTTATGTAATTCTTGTTCTTAATCTACAGGTCTAAAGACAAAAACTAATCTAGATTGTTCTAATTTACAAAATCAATCCATCGGTCATCGAACTTTATCCAATTTAACTGCTGCTCCGTATTTTACCACTTCCAAACCACAGTGAATGTAAAAATGGACGAGTACTATTATTTAATCACACATAGGGATGAGCGCGTGACGTGAAAACAGTCGCGTCACGTCGTGTCACGTCGTGAACGTGACTAATATTTGAAAATCGTGACGTGAACGTGAGTGAAAATTTCCAAGGCGTGATTCACGTTTCACGTTAAGTTCACGTTAAATATTTAGTAACGAATAAAAAACTGCAGGGTGCAGCAACTTTTAAATTCATTAAATCACAAATTGTGTCAAACAAGTTACATTATGTGGCTTTATTTTTGGACCCTAATTATAAATCCTTAAAAGTTCATACCTTCACATAAAAGAGAAGATTATAATGCAAATAAAACGATAGATGATAATGATGAAATACATAGCAAACGACTCAAAACTGGTACATCAACATCAGATTCTTATCTTTCTACACTTAGAGCTCTGACGATGACACATGTAATTAGGATGATGTCGAAACAGAACTAAATTAGTATGTTAAATTAAAATTCGGAAATGTAGATGACATTTTAGGATTTTGGAAAAACAGTGTAAATACGCCACTGTTAAAAAAACTTGAGAAATTTTAAACATGCCGGCAAGTTCCGCTACAAGCGAAAGAGTATTTTCTACAGCTGGGCGAATTTTAGAAGAGCGCAGAATTCGACTTAACGCTGAAAATGTTGATTACATATTCTTTTTAAATCAACATTTTAATGTGTAGATAGTAGATGAACTTATTATTCTAATAAAAGTAATGGTTTGTTTTTTATACTCGGCTAACGCTGAAAATGTTAATTACGTTTTATTATTAAACCAAAAATGTATTGTGTAGATGTGTAGATGAACCTATTTTTAGAAAAGTACCTAATGTTTCGTTTTGTATACTCGACTTAACACTGAAAATGTTGATTACGTTTTATTTTTAAACCAATTTATTGTGTACTTGTGTAGATGAACTTATTATTCTAATAAAAGTAATGTTTTTTTGTATACTCGCCTTAACGCTGAAAATGTTGACCCTTGTACGTAAAAGTACTTTCAATCCTATGAATTAAAAGTGTTGCCTAGCAACATATACCTTCTGTACTCATACCAATAAGGAAAACGTCAATTCCAATTACAGCTTTTGGTATTAAAAGTAATGTCTTTGAAGACAGCTGCAAGAAATATATTTGCTAGAAATCAGTATTTATCCCTTGTCGAAGTTATTGTAGTCAATTTTAATTTTTTTTCTTTTTATGTCAACTATTCTGATTGAAACATATCACGTAAATTATGTCAGGTGCAAAACATATTTTTAGTTCTCTTTAGGGTTTTTTCATTGGCTTTAAATTTGAACATTCTGTTCTATCTGAATTTAAATTTTGAAATAAAAGCTGCGTGTCACGTCGTGAGTGGCGTGTCACGCCGTGAACGTGAGCGTGAACGTGCGTGAACGTGACTGTTTAAAGCAAGCGTGAAACGTGCGTGACGTGAGCGAAAATTCACTCACGCGCCCATCTCTAATCACACATACGTATAGGAGCTACAACATGTACAATTCAAAATAACTAAACATGCTGTTAAACATCATACCCCATCAAAACAATCACAAACTACTATCTATTACAACAATCACGAAATACAGAAGCATGTGCTGCTACACAGCAGTTCTTCTACGAATGGGCGCCTTCTGATTATTGCTTTAGCTCATTAATGATTAGGGTTTACGGTATTAATACACAAATGGCAAGCTGAACGATGGACAATTAA
Source organism: Agriotes lineatus (assembly GCA_940337035.1). Taxonomy (NCBI): domain Eukaryota; kingdom Metazoa; phylum Arthropoda; class Insecta; order Coleoptera; family Elateridae; genus Agriotes; species Agriotes lineatus. The sequence goes on from CALNHX010000007.1 coordinate 588,259, forward strand.
ATATGATAATTGGAGCATGTGTGCAAAAACTATACTACAATCACCATAAAGTAAAATTCAGTTCAGAGTTGTAAAATCTTGATATTGTCAGTCGTTTCAGTTAGAGATAAATAAAAAGAAGCAAGCACAACAAAAAGCTTTCTAAGGTCATGTCAACAATACAGAGACCAGTCAAAGTACGGTTAGGTCACATCCAACGCACTAGCAATCCAAGCAGTTCCATGTTAGTAACTTACTCGAGGCACCTCCAGGGCTGTGTGTCCGGACTTGTGATAGGCGTGGGGAACTGCACAGTAAATCATTAGCACACGGATTTGCTCGCGTTACGCTTATACTACGTTGTTGTTAGCTTATCTATGCTGCTTGAACGTTTGGCTGAGCTTTTGTTGTGTCTCTCTTGAGCAGATGTTCCCCATATAAGAAATAGTAAACACCAGTATTTTGCTTTATTTCCACATACAAAGTAGTAAGGCAATGTTTATGACACTTTGGTATGTTTGATAACGAATATCTTTTATTTAATGTGTTTATTTGTAGTAACATTGAAAGTTTTTATAAATAGGAGGGGCAAAATTGGTTGTAGTAGTGTAATTAACTGCTAGGCGGTAGTACAAGCATATGTTGTGAGTCAGTGTGTCAAGTGATACGGAACTAGACAAATGTTGGCAATTTGTGCACCGCGAATTTGAAATTTGTACCAAATTTGGAAAAAGTTTAACAAAGACCTTGGAAAACACTGAGCAAGTGTTTGACGAGCAATCTCTTCATCGCACATGGACGTTTCAGTAACCACAATAATGAACATTGTGTGTTGGACAAAATTCTATTGATAACAGAGTTGATTAATCTTGGAACTACTTCAAATGCCGTGGTTCAGTTACAAGTTCAATCGATACTTGCACAGTGATATCAAGGCTAGAGTTGCAATGGATAATATGGAGATAACAGTGCAATGCAAGAAACAAAAACAAACTAGAGTAGAACTGCGACCACTTGCAACAACTTTAAGAATGACAATTTTTACCACATTCTATGGGACAGCAGCAATAACAAACAAAGAGATGAATCACTTCTTGATTTCCTTTTAGAAAATAGGCAAATAAAGGCAATGAACCAACATTCGCGACGATAATTAGAATGGAAGCCATTGACGTAAGCATAGCTACATCGTTAGTAGCTAATATAGTCGAAAACTGGTATGTGGCAGAAGAGATTAGTCTCTCGGATAAGGGATACATAACATTTAATCTCAAAACCAAAGCAGTAAGGAATCTGGAGTACAGAAATCCTAGAAACTGGAAATGGGACTCTATCAACAGTTAACTGAGTTAGAAACTATGGTTCACGAGTCTTCCTGTAACCTTACCAAGAGAGCAACTACCAGGAAAATATCACAACAAAAACTGGGAGACGACCTCGAACAGCACAAAATCGACATTAACAATTTCAATTACACCTTGAAAAGTAAAAAAATGGCCGTTTTTAATAATTGAAAACTTTAAATCAAGCCAAGAAAACTTCATCCCAGCTTTGAGAACTGTAAAAAAACGAACTTGAGAAGCTCAAAGCTTTCATTTAAGAACATTAAGATTCTTAAAAACATTAAAAACTACATTGGATATTTCAAAAACGACAGCAGAATTCAAACACGACCTAGTAAACCATAAGTACAGCCTAAAAAAATAAAAACTATCTTAAAGGTAAAAACGACATCGTAAATTTCATAAACGACAGTGAAAAGTTCAATTCGATCTTGAAAAATTACCTAAAACTTTTTTAAAAATTGAAAAACTGCTGAAAGTGTTAAAAGAGCTTAGCGGTTGTCAGAGCTTACATTTAAAAATTGTAAAAACTCCTAAATTTGAAGTACGGTGTTGAAAAATTCATAAATGACTGAAAAATAGAAAAATATCAAAATGTTAAAAAAGCCCTATCTGAACGACTACAAGTTTTAAATGGGACTAATAAACTCAAAACCAACCTTGAGAATTTTTGCAACGATACTGAAAGTGTCAACATGACCTTAGAAGTTCAATGGCATCACAAATTTGTAATTCAACCTTGAAGGATGACCTAGAAAACTTAAAATGTGTAAAAACTACTGAAACTGCCTAAAAACCCTTGCAAAGTTTAAAGATTCCATTGAAAAATTCTAAAAGCCCTTAAATACTAAAGTGAGAGGTTGAAAATTTTATAAATGACCTTGAAAAAATCGAAAACATCTGAAAATCTAACAACGACTCAGTTGAGTTGAAAACGACTTCGATCTCAATGACTGAAAGTTTGAAACCGGATTGATAAACTCCAGTACGACCATGAGAATTTTTTAAACGATATTTAAAGTACCGGGTGGCCATAAATATCTGAGATCCCGGTAGCCATGGAATTAGCTACTTATAAATGTTGGTTAGCATTATATTTCAATTATACTTAATAAGTATTGGTATGAAATGTAATAAAATGCAAATAAGAGGAGGGGAATGTGCCCATGATTCTGCAGTTTAGCCTACGACTCGATTATAAAAATATCCTGTTCTAACTTCAATACTTATTGCAATCTGTAATAATTTTTGACAGATAGGAATTTTAGTTGTGATGACATTAATGACATTTAGTTTAGTTGGATTCATCACTTTAATAAAGCGGTGTTGATTCCAAAGGTAATGTGATATCAGATATATTTATGGCCACCAGGTACTAATGTGACCTTGAGAAGTTCAAATGGCTATCAGAAACTTATAATTCGGCCTTGAAAAATGTTCTAGAAAACTTAAAATTTGGAATAATGTCTGAAGCTGCCGAAAAGACCTTGCACTTTTTAAAGCTGTAATTAAAAAATCCTAAAAGCCCTTAAATATTGAAGTATGGCGTTGAAAATATCATAAATGACCTTGAATAATTGGAAAACATCTGAAAATTGAAAAACAACTCTGTTAAGTTGAAAACGGCTGCGATCGCAATGACTGAATGTTTTAAATGGAATTGATAAACTCCAAAACAACCTTAAGAATTTTTGAAACATTTAAAGTACCAATGTGGCCTTGAGAAGTTCATAATGGTATCACCAACTTGTAATTCGACCTTGAAAAATGTCCTACAAAACTTAAAATTTGGAAAACATCTGAAACTGCCTAAAAACCTTGCACTGTTCAAATTTTACATTGAAAAATTCTAAACACCCTTAAATATTGAAGCACGGCATTGAAAAAATCATAAATGACCTTGACAATTTGAAAAACGTCTGAAAATTTCAAAAACGACTCTGCTAAGTCGAAAACGACCTTGAAAAGTTAAAATCTCGACTCGATATTTTCAATAGAATTGAAAAAAGCTCTAAGACGCCCTTGAACATTTTTGAAACAACGATTAAAGTATCAATGTGAGTTTGAAAAGTCGAATGTGACCTTGAAAATGTTAAAACATCGAACATTTTTGAAACTTTGAATGGGACCTTGAAAAATTACAGAAAGTTTAAAACTTTCAGAAATGGCCTGAAAATTTTAATTCGACCTTGAAAGGTTACCTAGAATATTTTTAAAATTGCAAAGCTGCTGAAAATTTTAAAAAGGCTTTGCGGTGTTTAAAAGTTATATTAAACACATTCTAAAAGTCCACAAATATTAAGCACTAACTTGAAAAATTAGAAAACGCCTGAAAATTTCAGCAACAACCTACGAAAATTCAAACACTATCTAGGAAGCTGCAAAAACTGTTTAGAAAATGTAAAAAAGTAAGAAAGTCATTTCAAAAACTACATTACTTGAAAAAATTCTTCAAATTCGGAAATGTCTGAAGATGCCTCAAAGACCTTGTAGTGCTCAAAGCCCATATTGGAAAGTTCTTACAAAATTGAAGCACGACTTTGTGAACCTAACAGGCACCCACCAATAGTTGGCAACGAAGAAGCTGACAAACTAGCTAGATCAGTCAGAGAGATACAACAACGCAGATAACGAGAATTTTCACAGGCCATTGCTGCATGAATACACGCCTATTCAATGTAGGACTAAATCAAACGTACCTTCAACTCGGAAATTTATTCCTGCTCTTTCGTTTTAAGGCGGTAGGAGCCACAGAAATTCGGCTAAAGATCGATTTATATATATATATATATATATATATATATATATATATTTATAAAAGGGAAAGGTGAGATCATTTTTAGATAAATGTTAGCCAAGGTGAGATCATTTTTGAAAGCCGAGATCCATTTTTGGATCTCGCCTTGCTTAGCGTGTATATGAAGTCTAATGCTCTCGTGTGTAACATAGAATGCTTTATTTACATTTTTAAGGCGGATCTCATTTTGGAGATTTTTTCGGATTTTATACACCCATAGTTCACAAAAGACCACACAGAGTGCGCTTGTGAGTCGAGTGTATATACAGACGGTTCGACGTGGTTTTTAACCGAAACGAGATCCGAAGATTTAGCAACGTAGCGGAGCTCGTCTTTCTCACTAACTTTTTAATAGAGAATCATACTTACGTATGTATAATACAGAAGCCACTGTATTGTTAATACTGTACTAACGTGTAAGGGCGATTTTATCTGTTTATGTTTTTATGCGGTTTTCTCGTAAACGGCAAAAGGAACTTCTATCTGTAAACGGTATATTCAAGGGTAATACCACAAGTAGTGGATATATTTTTGATAAATATTTTGTCGTTTCCATGTAAATTATTGCGTTTAAATTTTATGATACAAAATCACATTAAAAATGTCACGATCTGAAGGCTACATTTAAATGTGATTTTGTTGAGTGAAACTTTTGGGACGACTATTTAACAATATTAATACATAACGGTTAACTTTATTGAAAAATAATCCAACAATTAGCGTAATTATTCATTATCAATTAAATTCAGCGGAATACTTCCAAAACACATTTTAACATTTTTAACGTAAGCCAAACTTTGTTCACACAGTTTGTTGGTGTTTAGTTTTACGTAACCTAGTGATATCACTAAAGGCAGAACATCTTTGCTAAGCGATATTTCGCAACAAGGCTATTTAGTTTTTGAGTAAGTACATTGTTTTGCGAATATTTTGCATGGTGCCCAATTTTCAGTGATATACTACTGTTATTGGTTAACAAAAGCAAATGTCTGCAATATGATTGGCTTATATGTTATAGTGTTGAATAGTCGGTTATAGTTATTCTTACTGTCACTCGAAATTAGAATATAAATAAAAAATCTATTTAGACGACGTTAGGCGTCGCGACGCTACAAATGTTTTTCCAGCAACATACCACTTTTATTTCACCCTTGCAAATATCTTATATTTTAGTGTTTTAGCTAAATTCCGGTTAGCGGCTGACCCCGCGAGCAAATGTTCGCCTCTCAGGCGGCCGGCCCGGGTTTGAATCCCCGCGACTCTAGAGTTTAAAAAATTCGTCCGCTCTCCGGCTACCATGCTAACATCTGTGGTAGTCGTTAACCCCTAAACAAGGGAACTCTTCCTCACCTTCGACGGGAAAGGCTAGCCACCTACTCGGCCTAAGGGCAAAGAGGGCGCATAGAACCACTATGTGGTTAAAATAGCCCACTGGCCTATAATAAGAGGAATAAGAGGAAGAAGCTAAATCCCAATTTCCTTGATATTTATATTTTAAAAAGTTATGCACTAATATTGAAGATTTCCGTTATTTCAAATTTTTTAAATATGTTTAATAGTAGGTCGTGTTTTTGTCGAATAAAGCCAAAGTAAACCTTCTTCTATAAAACATATTGTGTCAATTATTCGATTATCTTTCATTTTTAATCTACACTCCCTAAGAAATTACCGATTCATATTTTTTTGTTTATATTAGTAAAATTTTGGGTAAGCAGTTTCGAAAAAAAATCTGTTGCCAATATTTTCAAAATATCAATTTCTTCAAGTGCCTATCCTTGAAAATCGACTCCTTCTCCTTTATCCATTATTTGTAACAATTTAGCTATTTTAGCCGTCTAATAGACGTCCTATGGCAGCCTACATGGATAATCATATATTTTCTTGCACAGATCTTATAAATTACACTCGCAAAAGAAACGGCGCATATATTTTTTTTAATTTAGGCGTATCCGATTTAATTTTAGGGAATGGGCAAGTTTGTACAATTATATTATAGTATACACACGCAGTTCGAATTTTGTGGGCGTTTGCTTTCCCAAATTAAAAATTGTAACCAATAATGATATCGTTCACTAAAATCACATCAGGTACAGCGCCGTTTTTTGTAACTGAGTGTAGAATATACGTACAAGGTAGATCATGAAATAAGATTATTACACAAAGAGGTGATAAACCGAACCTTACCTAGAACTTTTCGTGTGTCTTCTTTCTGTGTCCCATGAAAGATGCTACCTTTTCCAATAGTTATAGACACTCTTCTTGATTTCTGCTGTTCGGGGTTTGTATGTAGGAATCAAATTTTATGTATTGCACATCACCGACTCTTTTTCGAATCAATAAAATAGTGAAAACGATAGCAGTTTCCGTCAATTTAAAAAAAACCTAACCAATATCTAACCTTTTCTTTAAATAGGTCCAGGCTTTCTTCAGCAAAGACAACAGCATATTTTCGAACTTTAATAACATCACTTGTTATTGGTAGGGTTTGAGATTTTTTCATTGAAATTTTTCGACGCTAAACTGTCCATGTCAAATTTCCATCTTTCATCTACCAATCTTAAGCGATTCGTCGTAATCAATGACTGGCAGAACAGGATCTTGCTGTAATCATAGTGTTTTGGCTGCTGCACATGCAGACAATAAAACTCTTATCACGTGCAAATCTAAAGAAGGTGCTTGGAAGGTTCTTAAAGTAGTATCATAGCCGACAATTATTTGTGCTGCACAGACAACCTTTTCGTAATGTTTTGTTTATTGCCTTTAGCATTGTGTTTACGCCATAGATATCTTGAAGGGGAACAAATAGTCTACCGAGTTCTCGTATTTTATGGGAAACTGCATTATGAATATGGGGTCTTTTCTGTTTTCGCAAATAATCTTCACCGTACTGGCAAATAACAGTCTTTTTTACCATTGAATGATGCTCTGTCCGCATGCATTTTCGAAAATGCCTCATCCTTTAATCTCAGTTTATCCAACGAAGGTTTTTGAGATGTTTTAAAGACTAATAGATTTTGCCCTAGACTAGCAACATTACATTTTTCGCTAGTACGTGAATTGTGCGAGCAGATTTTGGAATGCTTTCTCAGCGATTGTTAGATGACTCGACGTCACTAAGCGATTCACGCGACTAATCCAATTATGGGTTGTCATCAAGAAAATTAGTCGAACCTGTTTTATATAAAATTCAATTTCAATCTAAAAATCCCGAGAGCCGGCCCTGTATTTCTAAAAGCTGCTACCGATTTATTTAGGTCACATTTTAAGATACAAACCTTTGACGGAAATTTCCCGTAAGCACTTCAAATTGTTTGGTTCGTTTTGTAACCTTGGGGCTCCCAGTTATATCTAAAGTCCGGCGGAACTTAAATCAAAAATAATCACACCCCAATGGAATATTTCTTTATAAACATTTTCGCTTCGCACGCTAATGTGTTTATTTCGACACCCAGGCGCCTTCAATACAAAATTCTCGGAACTTCTGTGCAGCCAGCGCATTTTAAACTTAAGCTCCCTTTGTCTTACGCGATAAAGAAATGAGATTTCAAATATTATTTCGGTCCATATCAATCCGGGGACTTTTCGTAGTAACCCGATACTTTGGAATTCGCTATACCACAAAATTCTTTGTTCAGGATTCAAGGCCCCTTTCTGCCCAATTAAGCTTACCTAGTAAAATTTCCTTTTATTTCACAACGCGGTAAGGAATGGTGCAATAATGAGAGGAAGAATTTCCATCAGCGGTTGCAAAAGTGAGATGGACTCTTCTTTGCCGCGGGGGCAAATCTTTAAGCCCGCGCGTTCGAAATTTTAATTAGTAGCAAGCTTCCGACCAAGAACGTTTTAGAAGAACGCGACCCCCGGACCTCGGCCGGGGGGGGCTTCGCTATTTTTGGGAGCTTTTGGCTAACCTTTGGTGATTAACATGGTGAATCCTTTTTGGCGTTCGTGCAGACTTTCAAGTGCCTTTGGGGCACGTTAATGGCGAGTGCAGTTAAACCCGAATCTTCGAAGTGAACATTAATGTTTGTGTGTTTTTGGAAATGCGCGGTGGGCAGAGGAAGTGTAGTGAACTCGACGTTGTTTAATGAAGGGCCGATTTTCGTTTACTACAGCTGGTCTCCAGGGAGACTTTTGGCACTTTTTGCCGATCCGGTTAGAAACGTTATCTGAAGAGCCTCAACTAACTTTTTTCCCTGTTAAGTCGGGAAAAGACTATTGCGTAATGCATATTTGGGTCAACGTCGGGGTTTAATTGGGCCGCCGCGCAACATCGTATTGGTTGCTGTCACTTCTTCGACTGATGGTTGCTGTCTTCAATCCCCTCGAGTCTCGCTGCCTCTTCTGGAGAATTTGCTACACCTTGTGCACGTCTCGCCAGGCCTCCACGAGAACAAGTACATCTGCATCTAACACTGCATGCTTCAACTCAGGTAGGCGCCTTGTATTGTACCAATTAAATAACTCTGGTGCCTAACTTAATGTGCGATTTTATATTTTATTGTGTGTCAGTGCTTATAATCGTTGCGTACGTCCGCTAGGACCTATGATTTGTTTCAGTTAATGTTTACCAGGGGCTTTACTCCTGGCGTCCATTTTATGTCATTTGTTTTGGATCATAGTGTGTTTTTTTGTGTCTTTGTAACTAGCCCTTAAGATATATTTTGGTTTTGTGGGGCCCCCTTTCACATTCACGTAGGATATCTTTTTTTTACTAAATTTAAACTCACCTCCGGGTGTGTGTTTTAATGTACCGATTTGTGTAAACTTTAATTCTTTAAATAATAAACTTGTTAAAGTCAGTTCATTCTTTTTTATGAATTTTGAAACCCCTTCTGGGTCATTAACTAATCTAGTGTGGCAAAGGCCAAATGTAATTAACTTTGTGAAGTTAAAGCATGCTCTTTTGAGTAAGTAAGCCCCAGAATTTGGGCCAGTCAGTGTTCTTTTGTTATTCTTTAGTGACGATGGCCTTGAAGGTAAGTGATTTAACGACAAGGTCACCCGGCTACTCGGAGGAGGCTTGGTAAACAACAGGCGGAGGTGTTCAGCAACGTACTTGGAGGACTTCTACATAGGCTACGTGTATTGTTCTTGGTTCTAGACACGTTAGCCACCCCTAATCAGAACCAAGTGGCGCTCAGGCATTTCTCTTTCTTTTAAGCAAGCTTTAGGGTAAGTACCCCGTCGGTTTTTCATTTAAGTCTTCGAACCACGCCTTCCCGACTGAGTTAGTGCGCGTAATCGGAGCAACAAAATCTGCTCCAGCACATTAAGAACTGTGTTTTCTAGGGAAAACCGGCGAACCCTGTAGTTTGTACCCGATTTTGGACAATAATTTTGATCATTGTCAAACTGATGAATTTATACCGTAACAGTTAAACTGGCTATCCCAACGTGTGGCTTTGTTTTTGTCGATAACGCCTTTAGGGCATTGTTTTTATGTTTCTTTTCTTGTCATACAGCTTCATTTTAGTGTTTGGCATCAACGTCATATAGTTTTTTCCAGTATTTTTCATGAAAACTTGACTTTTTAGGACTTTGAAATTTGGAAACGTGTTTTTTTCATATTAGGACGCGTATCCTATATGTTTTCTTTTAGTAAATGAGTTCCTTGCTATCCCTTTGACATACCAAACATTGTTTTTCCCGGGATTTTTCGCGGGATTTTTGTGTTTTTTCGTGTTCAAAATTTCAACATTTTCTTTTCTGTGCTAGGACATATTTTGAAGCCATTCTTTTGGTGTTAATTGTTTCTTTTAGTATGAATCATTAAGTAAACCGTGTTTTTTAGTCTTTTTCGTGAAAACTCTGAAATTTTTGGAAGGTATCGAACTTTTTTGAATTCGTTTATTGTTGATTGTGTTTAGCCTTCAGCTAGTTTGAAATTTTATTCTGCTATTCTGAATTTAAGTTGAAGTTAGTAAAGTTTATCGACATTGACGCATTTAGATTACTGATGTTGACTTTTTTTGTTGTCATCCTTTGATGTGGTGCCGCGATGTTGTTCGTTGACGAGTTGGAAATCATTTCGTTTTCTTTATTCTTTATTGGTCCGTTGTTAGGATGTGGTTTTGTGCTGGTGTGTTTGTGAGATCCGCTTTATGCGAATTTTTAATATCTCTCAAACCATCTTAGTTGGATTGGCGTAGTATTTTTTTGTTGGACTCCTATTTCGTTTTCATTTCTATCGTGTATCGCCCAACTTCGTTTGCTGATTTCATCGCGTGCATCAACACTTGTCGTAGTGTCTTGTACACTTTTTGTCGTACCCCTTTCGTTTATTGACTAAGTAGTTTACCGTGTTGAAGTATGTTGCGATTTAGTCGCCTGTTGTCGTTGTGATTAAGTGACTTATTTATGGACGATCTGTCGTCACCTACCGAATTTTGTTTTGATGACTTTAGGTTGTCACTTTAGGTGTCTTTGCCCTGTGGGAAAGACTTTTTCGTTGAAGACTTTTGATGGCTTTAGGCCATGTTTCGTGTTCCTGCTCCGTGGATTCTGAGAGGGACAAAGCTTTTGAGCTTCGTGTGACGGCAGTGCACGGCCGTTCACATGTTGTTTCGTTAGTGAATTTTAGGTTTGACATTTATTGGAGACTTTGTTTTTCCGGATTTTCTTTTGGTGTTCAGTGTCGGAGTCATTTTCGGTCTCGCATTTTGCAAATTTATAGACGATTTGGCTTTCGGCATCGTCATCGATTGAGGATTTCGGTGAACTTAGTTTTCTTTTTCCTTGACAATCCCAAGTCACAATGGATTATCCATGGGTGACATACTGTTGTATATAATTGTTCGTTTCATTAGAATAGGATAGGTTAGTTTAGGCTAGGCGGCCTTCAAGGCCTTCGAGACTCCTGTCGTTCGTGGCTACCCCTTTCTTTGATCGTTTGTTGCTGTGGGACAAACACAAGAGGCTGATCCCGTGACGCCTCGCGTGCCCTCTTCAACGCGTCTTCGAGAGTTAGGTTGCGAACCTTGGGGCTTCGTAAACCTGTGTTCGATTGGTAGGTTGGACGGAAGAGTGCACAGTGATGACTTATACCCTATTATGACAAGCTCATTCAAGAGCAAAACCCAAATCCCAGGTGGGATATCAAGTCTTCTCTCTCATCTTTCTTCTTTCGTTCTATCCTCCCTTTACCGTGTGTCCGGCGACACCTGTCATTGTCCTCACCCGTTTTGCCTTTGGCACTTTTCCCTTTAAACCGTGACATGGGGCCGGATAGTGAGTAGGCAGTGGGTCCGGTCGCCTTGCTTACCCGACACCCCATGGACGCGTGCCATGGCCGCTCGGCCGTGGTCGGATTCTTTTGTTGATGTGGGCACCACCCTTTACCGGGGTGGAGTGGTCCGTGTGTTATGATGTTTTTGAGACGTTGATTTTCGATCGCCAAGTCGAATGGGACCCCTGGCGGAGTACCCTCCTGTTGGGACACTTATGTTTTGCATTCGTCGCCCGATTCCCTGGTCCGGGGAGGGGTGTTCTAGGCTTCACCGAACCGTCAGTGCCTGATTGGGACTTTCCGTAGTTTCCACCGGCGTAACCGGTCTTTTTGGCAAATTCTTCTTCCTTCTCACTCTGTCCATTGACGCTATCCGTCATCGCGTGGTTGGGATC